>JAGPOW010002173.1:20017005-20027103 GCA_030014935.1 Caiman crocodilus
GAGAACCTTTCCCTCATCCTGACCTGCTGACACCAACCCCTTTAAAACCCATGTGTGAAGCTCAGAGGGGCTGTAGGTGTGGGTTTGAATCTGCAGTGCATGGCTAGCTAACCTAGGAGATTGACTGCCTCTGCCTCTAGGGAGCTGTGGATCAAGGCATTTTAAAATTCCTTTTAGGGACTGCTGGATACAGGTTGCGAGGCTTCCAGCAGGGTGACCCCTCAGTTCACCCTTTGGGGACCCTTGCGAGACAGTTCCCTAGCAGTCCAGTCCAAATCTGACTAGGGGGCCCAGGTAAGTTTGATGCCCCTGCTAAAGAGCCATCCTAATGGGAGATCAAAGAGTCCTTTTTAACGCAACGGACCAAGCCGCTAGATATTTTAGACTCAAAATTATTCTGCCCGTTGGCAGTATATGGTGGTGATTTGAGTGCTGGCCACTTTTGCATGTAAATCCAGGGCTTTTGCTATCATTTATCTTTATGATACAAGAGGCACTGAGCCATGAAATGACCAAAACCTAAACTTTAACATAAGGAAAAAAAAAAAGTCTCGGTCCACATTGCAGATTATGAACATGCCATGTGCTCATTTGAGTACACAACAAATTGTACTTGCAGAGTTGGCAATTCTGTTGATTGATCTGTACCTTTTAATGTGTTGCGTTTTTATACATGAATTTTTGGTTGTAGCTGTGTTGGACTAAGGACATAGGCAGGCAAGGTTTCATAGTTGGTAGGGTTGGAAGGGACCTGAGCTGATCATCCAGTCCAACCCCCTGCAATGGCAGGAAAGAGTACTGGGGTCAAATGACCCCAGCAAGATCTTCATTTAACCCACTCTTAATGACCCCCAGGGTAGGAGCCAGTACCACTTTGCTTGGAAGTTGGTTCCAGGTCCTAGCCACCCTGACTGTGAAGTAGCATCTCCTGATGTCTAGTCTGAATCTACCCTCTGCCAACTTGTAACTGTTATTTCTAGTCATTCCTGGTAGTGCTCAGGGGAACAGGGACTCCCCCAATACCTGCTGGTTCACTCTGACTAGTTTGTAACAGGCCACTAGATCCCCCTCTCAGCCTTCTCTTGTGGAAGCTGAGCAGGTCCGCGTCCTTTAGCCTCTTCTTGTAGGGCTTGCCCTGCTGCCCCCAATCATGTGGGTGACCCTCCTCTGGACCCACTCAATGCTGTCCACATCCCTCCTGAAATGTGGCGCCCAGAACTGGATGCAGCACTCCAACTGTGGCCTGACCGGTGTCACATAGATGGGGAGGATCACCTCCTTGGACCTGCTCGAGATGCATCTGTGGATGCATGACAAGATGTGGTTGGCCTTCTTGACTGTCCCCACACTGTCAGCCCATGTTCATTTTGCCATCAATAATGACACCAAGATCCTTTTCTGCCTCTGTGCTGACCAGAAGGGCGTTCCCCAGCCTGTAGGTATGCTGCTGGTTCTGCCTCCCCAGGTACATTACCCTGCACTTCTCAGTGTTGAAAACCATCCTGTTCTCATCTGCCCACCCCTGTAACTGGTCTAGGTCGAATTGCAGCCTATTCCTCCCTTCTAGCATGCCCACATCCCCTCACGTCTTGGTGTCATCAGCAAATATGAAAAGGGTGCTTTTTAGCCCCTCATCCAAGTCACTGATGAAGATGTCGAACAGTGCAGGTCCAAGGACCGAGCCCTGAGGGACCCCACTGCCTACATCCTTCCAGGTCGAAAATGACCTGTCCACCACCACTCTCTGGGTGCGGCCCTCCAGCCAGGTAGCGACCCATTTGACTGTGTTGGTGACACCACAGTCCCCCAGTTTTCTAATGAGAATGGGGTGAGAGACGGTGTTGAAGGCCTTCCTGAAGTCCAGAAAGGCTACGTGCAGGTTCATTGAGTAGATGTGATATCTTTTATTAGGCCAACTGAGTAGTTGCGGGGTGGGGGGAATTTCTTAGCAACCTTTCAGATGGAGTCGCCTTTTTTCAGGCATAGGGAGTCTCTTGTTGTTCTGAACTCATAGAGTCCCTATGCTTGAAGGAGTGTGATTGCACCCAAAAGCTTGCTAACAGCTTTGTTCCAATTTACTCATTTGGTGATAACTTTTATTAGACATCTACTCAAAGAACCTTGCCTGCTTGTGTCCTTAGTCCAACACCTAACTACAACCGAAAACCCATATATAACCACACATTTTTTTTTTCCGGTTAAAAAGAAATTGGAAGCTTTAGTAACATTGCAGGACCTAGGGATATGATTTGGTTTAAGATTTGAAGCAAAAACAAACATTGGAACGTGCATTATGATTATTTTTTGCCTAGTTCTATAATATATATAAATAAGATTCTGTTTCACTAGACCTGTAGTCATTAAAATTAAATGGATGTCTGTTTTTATGACCAGGGATCTTGGGGGGGGGGGGGGGGGTTATTTTTTAAACAAAATGGCAAATTCTCTGGTCTGGTTTGGTTTGTTTAAATAGCTGATTCGGCATTTTAAAGCATGCCCTCTTTCCCCACCACCTCCCTGGGGCTCTACAGGTACCTCTCTCATATACATGCACATGCACATGCCGCCCCCTGCCTGACCTCCCCCCCAGCCCTCTGGAGGCTGGATCTCTGCCAGTCTGCAGAGAGCTTAACAAAATACACGGAGAAATCCAAATTTTACTCTGTTTTTCTGTGAGAAATGGAAAACTCAGATCCCTGTTTATGGCTCTAGAGAGGGAAAAAAATTCTAGCTGCCTTGAGCATCTTGACAGTGCATCCAATGCTTCATTGAAAGTTATTTCCATAACCAAATTAATGGTCTTATCTAGATTTAAAAACAGCTTGCATGAAATAGCTGCTCTTGGTAATGTAGCTCCTAATAGACAGCAAAATTGCAGGAAAAAAAGGATGGAAGAACATCAAGACCGTTTAGAAAGGATAGAGGATTGTTAACACCTGTATTTAGAAGAGATCAGGTAGATTACAGTGAGTCATGAAGTCGCTGGTGCCTGAATAGAAATACTGCTGCCACTGTTAGTATGGCCCAAGAATCAAAAGAAGGGAGAGATGTATGACTGTACCCTGCTTCCCTTCCCCCCCCCCCCCCAAATCACATCTGTGAAGACCAGAATAACTAAATGAAAGCTTAGGATCAATTTGTGGCTATATGATCAACAGGAAGAATAACAAAGATGAAGTTTGGTTTGTAGAGTCTTATTTTCAGGTCTGAATAAAGTGGTCTGCAGGCTAAGCTTTTTAATTTTTTATTTTTATTTTTTTTTTTTAATTTGGAATACTGGGCATCACCTAAAGCAGAGCTTGATTATCTGAGACAGTCTGAATTTTCAAAGTTAGAAACTGCTCACACAACTAAATGCACCTAATGGGGAGAGAGAAATTCCCAAAGTGCCTGGAGGTGGTTATTATTCAAATATATATATTCTCTTTGACTGGATCAAATATCTCTTCTCCCAGCAACAAAACTGATCCAAACTAGCTCATCCATGATCTTGGTTCTAGCTTGGCACTTAACATCTATCTCCCATCCTTATTTAAAGGAGGATTTACCCTTGGCTTTTGCTGAAAAACTTTCAGTTAATATGGAAGAGGTATGAATTGATGAACCTCAGACCTTCAGGGGTGCATTTGTGTGTGTGATCTCAAGTGATGGACAGGCCTCATGCTGGCAATAACATTCACAAACCTGCTTTTTGGGGGTATGGGCAAGCTGATTATGGCATTGAGGCTGCTATTTTAATCTGAGAAGTGACCACCTCATATGTTGTGAGTGAATTTTTCTAAGTTGTGCAGTTGTTACACTGTTGGGTTACAGTATGGGAGTTTTGTCTTCGTATGTCTTCTCTTTGTTTAATGGGAGCAAAGTCCCTGCCTGCCTTTTGGAATAGACATTTGAGTTCCAGTAGCTCTTTGAGAATTTAAATAATCAAAGTTTTCAGCTAAAGAGAGGATGTGCAGGAATTGTAAAGGAAAGAAGCTGAGGGACAACCTAAAGAGCTGCAGAAGTTTCAAACCTTACATTAAAATCTGAATTGTCCAGTCAAGTGAAAGAGAGCTAATTTTTCTGTTTTGGAGTAATTGAGAATAGCCCACTGGCATAGTTTCCTTACAAACACACAAGCTGATCTCTCAAGCATTTCTAATGACATTAGTGTGTTCGGGCAAATTTTAAGGGTTACACTTCTGTTTTAAGGTTATCCCATTTCCATCTATTTTAAAGCATTATTTTTCATGTGGTACAAGTTGTCTTCCACTTTATGAGCTGATTTGAGAGAACTACTGATTAGGGATCAACTTAATGTATCTCTCAGATGCCATTCTGTTTAAATATGTCTAAGACTGACTAAACCTGTGGGACTTCACTAACCCAATTCTAATATTATAAAGTCTGTCCATTTGTCAAGCACGAGTCAGACAGATTGGTTGCCTTAGCAGCCCATCAGAGTGCTCTGGACACACAGGGGCACATAACAGAGCACTGCTACAACAGCAGGGACTGAGGGGCCAGGGCACCACCATGATGGAGGGGATGGACCTGGGGGACAAGGCCAGCAGCACTGGCTTTGCCCCCCCCACCCCCGGTTCCACCAGTTCCTTGAAGCCAGGGGCTGAACAGCTGCTGGGAAGGGGGAGGCAATGGGGAAAAAGGGAAGGGAGTTTGCAGTGGCTGTGACCCACTGCGGCCTGACCGCTGTTGCCACTGCAGTTACAGGCCCTGGCCCCAGCCCAAAGGGGGGCAGAGAGCAGCCCCAGCCTCAGCCAAAAGTGGCAGTGGGATGGGGAGGGGGGAAACGGCCACGGCCTGGGCCCAAAGTGGCAGGGGGAAGGCAGGGAGAGGCCCAGCCCTAGCCTGGGCCTGAAGTGGCGGGGGGGAGGGGCAGGGGGCTGGACGCAGGATTCCTGCTCGCTCCCCCCCCCCCCCCAATCATGCTTGGTGGATAGTTTTGCTCATTTTATAGATACCTGTTCAGATTCTAAAGCCTAGAAGCTATTTGGTTGGCAACAATAACACTGGCTCATCTAAATAGTTACTTAAATCTTTCCAACACTTTTTTTTTTTAAGATTGATTGTTTTGGTAAACTAGTATAATAAACTAGGAACTGTGCTGCACAATAACAGCTCTATTGTGTGTGTATATATGTGTATAGAGTCTGTACGGCAGCATTGCTAACTGCCAACTATCAATTTGCTTCCCTGTTTTCATTCTCTTCAAAATGGAAAATGCACGAAGGACCAGCGTTTCAGTCTTCACAGGTGAAAAAGTATGATGCCTAGTTGTAAGACAGAGTGGGCCAAGATCTATATATTCATTGTTTGTATTTCCCCCCCCACCCATGCTTATAAAGGAAGAAAACAGCTTGAACCCCATGCTCAACATATCATTTATTTTGAGAGAGAGGGGAAATAGCAAGAATATCATATTTTCTTTCATACCTCCTTCCCCAACAAATGCCAGCAATATTGGGTGGAGGTCCAGGATTCAGGGACTAGTTCTGTTCCCAGCCTGATTGGATATGGGAGAGCTTTGTCCTGGGTCCTAGGGCTGTCCCATGCTGGATCTTGACACTCAGCTGAGCATCAGGATCTGTCACTGGTCAGCCCTAACCCATTCCGTTTTAAGGCATGATACCAACAAGCCCCAAAGTTGTACATATTATATATGGAATAGATTTTTTTTTTTAACTCATTTATTGTAAGATAACGTCTTAAATTGACCTGAACACATGACCAGATTACTATTTAAGGCATAAATTTGTTAATTGTCTTAAAAGTAATGTGTCAGGGGCTTAAATCATCCCTGACCAATGCCTGTCTGACCTTTTGAAAACCTCCAATGAAGGCTGTGCCATGATTTTCCTAAGCAGTCTGTTCCACTGCCTCCATGTTCTAACAAGGAAGTCTTTCCTGATGTCTGGTCCAGTCCCACTTTGCTACAATTTCAGGCTATTGCTATGCATCCTACTTTCTCTTCAGGAAGAAAGAAAAGATGTTCTTTCTCTTTATGGCAGTCTTTTCAATATTTGAAGATTGGCGTAAAGTTTCCCTTCTTCTAAACATGCCTAGTTCTCTCAACATCTCCTTGTATGGCTTACCTTTTGAGCCTCTTATCATTTTTAGTGTCTGTCTTTTTTGGACCTAACTTTTTCTTCCTTTTCTTTAGCAACAATAGTTAAAAAGAACTTAAAGTTCCCATCTAATGTGTTTTAGAAGTCTTAATTTTTTGTGCGCAAACTCTTTTCCTCTTCCTTTACAGGAAATAGAGGTCTGTCCAAATCTTGAAATGCATCTAACATGGGTGTGCTTTCTAGCACTTTAAAATGAAACCTTTATTTTGTCTCTTTCTTTCTTCTCTTACAAAACTCTGGGTAGCATATGCAAACTGCTTCTTACTTCTAACAACATACAGACATGTGTCTAGGTTATAGCTGCCTTCAGAGTTGTATATGGAGTTCTGGTTTTGAAGAAACTCAAGGAAAACAGTTGGCCAATTCTTTTTTCTGGCCACAGTAGGAAGATAGTTTGTATTATACTTAATAATGTATTAATTACACTTGTCCTATTTTGTTTGACTGCTAAGTGACAATTAGTATGATAGGACTGAATTTTTTTCAGTTACAGAAGATTCATCTTCAAACTGTGTGGTACATGTGTATGGCTTACTAGATTAATGTGAGGGCTGATTATTTAGAGGTACACCAATGTGTCGGTCCATATGATATCAGCACCGATAAGAGGAATATTGACCATATCAGCAGTTGGCTTTTTTTGGCTGATGTGGCCCATAATCCTGCCAGTAAATGCTGTGTGCATGTACACGCCCAGGAGTACAGCCCAGCAGCTTGGAAAGCAGCATTCAGCCAGTAAGTTTTGGGGGGTGGGGGGTGGGAAGGGCAGATTGAGGTCCTCACAGTGAGGGAGGGAGTGGGACTGGGGCATGGGTAGATGCTGCCCAGCTGGGGCAGGATGTGGGATGGAGCTATGAGCAGCTTATCTAGGAGCATGGAGAGAGGTGGGGAAGTTCCTGCTAATGTGTGCACCCCTGGGGGAGGCATGAGGGGATGTCCCTGCCCCCCCCCCACAGATCTTTGTGCAGGGTGAGGTTGGGTTGCTGCTGGGGTGGAGCAGGGCTCTTCCTGGCAGCAGAGGGGTAGGGGGAATGGGCCAGGGCTGCACTTGAGGCAGGCAATGGTGGCAGCACCAGAAGGGGAGTTTGGCTACAGCCACCACAAAATTGGCCGTAGTCCCCCTCCTAGCACCGCCACCACCTCCTACCCCAAGCACAGCCCTGAGTCAACCCACCTGCTGGGAATGGCCTGGCCCAGCCCACAGTGGCAGCTTACCCTTGCCCCACTCAGATCTGGGGAGCACAACAGAGAGGCTGTCTTCCTGCCCCAGCCCCAACCTCACTCCCTCCCTCACTTTGGAGGCCTCGATCTGCCTTCCCCTTCCCCTGACAGACTTACCAGCCATCACTGCTCTCCCAAGCTGCCCGGCTTGTATATTGGCAGTTGGATCAGTATTGGCCAATATGGCTCATTAATAATTGCCCATCAGTATCGGCCCAAAACTCTTTATCGGTGTATACCTCTGCTGATATTGCCTATATCTGTTATGCTGTTACAGTTGAGTAATTCATCCTTTAACACTAGTCAGCGTTTCTTTTTACTTTTGTTACTCCCTTGAAGTAATTTCTTCTGAATACTTGGATCAATAGCACTAAATGCTCATCATGGGAACAATTTTCTGTAAAATAACAAGCAAAGAGATTTAGCAGCTTTATTTCCATTTAAGAAAGTAAAAGTATGTAACCGGAAGCATAACCATGGCATTTTATTGAAAAGACCAGGAGAGAGTTACAGCATTCTGTCCTTTGACATACACATCTTGTTGAATGTATTTCATCTGCCATTTAAAATTCCAGACGTCTTCCCTGATAAATATTTTGGCTTATCAGATGATTTGCACGAGCTTTTCAACCTAGTTTGAAGTACAAAATGGCTGTCTAAGCAGAATGAGTTGTAGGATAAATTTAATATAAGGAATTTATGTCTGTATTGTTGCACTATGCTCCAGTTGTCTGTTGGAAAATTTGAAGGAAGAGGCTGCCAGATGTAAAGCATGAAATAATTTAAAAATAAAATAAATTGAAAAGGCTATACATGCATTGTGGGGAGGGGACCATGTGCAGTGTTTCCAACAAATTTCCTGCAGAAAACTGAAATGGCAATTTTGTTCTTCCAAAGCAGATTTCTGTTTGCTTTTGTTTAAATGTTAAAGTGGTAATATCAAACGCTTTGTATCAGGGCTGTCCAACTTCCAAGCAGCGAGGTACTGCACCCTGCATGAGCCACAGGCCCTGGCCCTTCCTTCCTCTGTTCCTGCCGCACTACTTGTATGGATGGCATGTCTATTATTTTTTCCTCTATGGTTAAATTCAGAGTTGGGAGGAGGGAAAGAAGAGTGAACCGCAACAACCCCCCTGAGCCCAAGAGTGGTGTACAAGCAGGGGCTCTGGGAAGACCCTGCGATGACTAACTTCTAAGCTCATAAGACTCCAGCGCATGGTGTTCTCCCAGTGGGAGTTATGCTGACATGCTGGTGACCTTGACTTTCTCCCTACTCAAGTACTTGAGCTCTCATTAGCCTTCAGCTCAGACCCAGTTGCCAAGTTTTTTGCAGTTCTTTATTTTCCACTGCTTGTGGAAGGGTGTTTTGAATGTAAGCTCAAGTTTGTTGTCTTAAACTAACTCATTTTATAGCATACATAAAATGTCTTGTTAGGTTCTGCCTGCAAAATTGGGCATTTTTTTTAATTGCATCAGGCTCCATGTTCTTTGCAAGGTTAAGTGAGTATTCTGAAATATGACAGTACTGAATTCTGTACTGTCCTATTAAAATAAATAACATTGTACAGCAGTGACCAGCAATATTTTGCGGTCAAGGGCCACTTTAATGGTGGTTAAGTCTGAGTATGGGGGTCGCCATGTCAGCCAGTCAGTTTCCTCCCCCTGTCTTCACTCGCTCCCCACCCCACCTCCACTGCAGTGCCACTTCTGCTGTTTCTCCCTACTGCCTAGGTGAAGCCTCTCTTTGCAAAAATATCAGAGCAGTTCCCTGCATCTGTGGGATGGGTACATTGGCTCTATGGGCCAGATCTGGCTCACGGGCCATAGGTTGCTGACCCCTATTATAGAGGAAGTCCACATACTATTAAAAAATAGTTCCATAGTACTTGGTTTTCCATTACTAGCCTGGTACTGATTTTGGTCCTATCCCTTTTTAAAAAAGCTTAAAGGTTAAAAGAAACTAGATGTTGTCTCCCTGTATGGTCTATTGATTTTGAATATGCAATTAGAGGATACAAGTTTGGGTTGTCTTGGATGTGAAATTTTGAAGCCATGGGGGGTGGGAACTCTTTTCTGTGTTTTTTTCCAGGGAAAAATGGAAATTTTAAGAAAATTTTAAATATGCAATACTTTTTTTTTTTTTTTTAGCACCCTTTACGGATCTGAAGTCACCTTGCTACTTTAAGAACATAAAACGTATTGTGTATAACTCGATTTGTTCATAAAATTATCAAAGGGAAAAATTAAAGTTGCAAATAGAAGAAACCATCAACATTATAGTAAAACAAAAAGTTATGTATTCTGGACTTGGTCTCCTCCATAGCGTCAAGCAGATACAGAAAGCACTCGTTTTTAGAAAGAGCTGAGGGGGGGGGGAAGGGGAACTCGCCGCCCCCTCCTCCTTCCCCCAGCCTCATTGAGTACACATTTTGCTACTTTGAAACGTTTGTCTAATCAGTGTCACTTTTTCTGAGCTATCACTATCAGCAGTTTCTGATTCTTCTGATCATTCATTTTTATCTTCATGGACTTTTGAAAACTGAAGGTTTGCCAGGAGTGAGATGAGCTTCTCTACTCTTTCACATGTTAGTTTATTTTTTGATTTGGTGCAAGCTTTTTCCAAACTTAGTCCAGTTTCTTTCACATGCTGCAGAAGATGGAGGAATCTGAAGCAAGTGAGAAGCAAGAGGAGTTAGAGGCTGTGTCGTGCAAAGGCCTTGCCACCATGCTGCAGGAGAAATATACTTGGCAG
>JAGPOW010002173.1:20031343-20042542 GCA_030014935.1 Caiman crocodilus
TATATTTCATATGCTTAGCAATAAATAACTTTTATAGTCAAACTGGTAGTAACTGGGTATATTTTTCCTTCTCTGCTTCTCTTTCCTCCCGTGCTCTGCTGCAATGCTTCTTTTACCTAAGCTAAAGATCCCTGTGAAGCCCAAAAATACTGTGGGGTCTGCTCATCAAGAGGCCGAAGATTGGGATGTGCTGAGTTTGAAACACATGAGGGGATCAGCTTCTACAGGCTGATTGGCCCAGTTTGACTCAGACGTGCCCCTGTGAACTGAATGCTGGCCCATGAGGGTGTCAGCTGGACACCCGGCCGGATTCAGAGGGATTCTGTTCACCTGTGTGCTTGTGTCTGACTGCGGTGTATTGTTGCTCTGATGAACTGATTCTTGGCGTATGAGGGTGTCAGCTTGTCCATGCTGATCAACCCGGCCAGGTCAGGCGTGTCCCATTCATTTGTGTGTGTTTGTGTGTATGACTGATTTGGGGACTGGAGGAACCCAGCCCCATTGAGACTGAGTCTTGCAAGATAGCTCCATTGGGGGTGAGGGCTTGCAGACGGGAGAGATACAGCTCCGTATAGAAACACAAGTAGCACAAGCAGCACATTGACAGAATTACCAAGGCCTTAGAAATGTATCCGTAATAAATGAGCACACCCCAAAGTAATGGGCTAATCTGGTAACACAAGACTGGAAAAACAAGGTGTTGCTGGCTCTCCAGCTCTTCCGTAGGCCCTGCTGTGCGTGGAGCTGGCAGTGGGTGTTTCCATAAGGGCCATCTACCTAGTGCTACCTAAACCCTAAATCATGGGGAAAGTGGTGCTTTCGAAAGAAGGGACAGAGGTGTAGCTAGCCCTAAATCGGGTTCAAGTGTTGAAAACAGGGAAACTGAGTATCTGAAAACCAAGACCCATCTGAAATCCTGGTCCCAGCTCTGGACACTGAACAGTCACAGTTTCTGGCCCATAGTGAGACTTCAGAGAAAGCCCATGCTAAGCAAAGATCAAACCCTCCCTGTGGCTTTGGGTTTATTTACAGAGCTTTCCTTTTTGGTTGTAGCTAAAATTACATACAACAACAATGCCTCTGGTCACAGTCCCTCCATGCAATTTAACAGCCTTTAAGCAGCAAACAAGGCTGCATGAAACCTGTGTACAGCTTTTATGTTGCCAGCACTCCCTGGCCTCTGTTCTGATTAGCAAACTCCTACTGCTCTGCTCTGAAGAGCAGCCCAGTGCTTTTTACAGGATCTGATCCTTAGTAGGCTTGGCTGACCCTGATTTATTCAGAGGCTTGTAGAAAGCTGGGATGTCACCCCTAAATCTCTCTACCGCTGTCTGGCATGGTGGGTTCCTTCCAAGGGAAACTCAGGGAGGGGTGTGCAAGCTGCTGTAGAGTAATTTGTTACAGGGACAAACTTGTGCTGCCTGTCACCAGCGCCAGCTGATTTATAGCTGTGTTTCTTGCAAGAACGTCTCCCCTGCTCTCTCCCTGCTTTCCCACAATGGGCTGTCTTCCAAGAATAATGCGTAGGGACAAGCCCAGACAAGCTTGCTTTAACAATAATTGTGTCAAACAAAGGCGCTTGTCTCCAAGAGCCTTAATGGAAGAGAGCGAGAACGTGCGCGGGTGGGGAAGAAATTGTCCAGCCCAGGGGGGAAGTGGGTGCTGATAAAAGGACCCTCTGCAATGAAGTGTTTCAAGGGGAGAGGGGAAGATCAGGCAGTACAAAGCACCCATCAAACTAAGTTGCTCTGGGAGATGAGATGTAATGTATGACCAGTCACCTTAGAAACCCAGCGGGGTTGTGACCCAGAGGGAGCTTGGAGAAAAGCACAGAGACATTTGGGAACATCTCCTCCGTCCTGCCCCCCAAGGCCAAGACCAAGTGAGTATAAAATGCTGACAATAGCAGAATTTTAACACCTGCTTTGCATGGCATGAGCGAGGAGAAAAGGTGCAAGGCTGCAGGGGATTAGGCCCCGCTTCTGCGTCCCAGAGCAGGGAGGCGATTTCAGATCTGCCCTACCGATAATGACTTGAGCAAGTTTAAAGGAGCTTGATGCTGGAGACGTTTTATGTCTCGCTCATGAATCAGTGAACTGATTTTACAGTTGAGGCTTGAGTCAGACATTGATTGTAATTGCCATAAAAGCCATCAGAAATAACTAGGCTACTTCTCTGGCGTCGAGTTTTACAATGAAGGTTGCAATTATTCTCCCATGACTCCATCTGTGAAAGAGTGAGGGCTGCGCACTCCCAGATGGTGGATAACTGGCTGGGAGGCTGGCCAAGCTTAAGATATCCAAGTGCAGCTAAAAGCATGTTCCCTCCATGTAGCTGGCTTGCTCACAGAGCTTGAGTTCCTCATGTCGTACAGAAAGAGGTGTTGATTTTTTCATGGACGTGTATGATATTCTCTGTATCACTTCCTGCATCCCATATGCATATATCAGTGGATGTGTGGCCAAGGGGAGGAGGAGGGAAGAAATGCTAACAGTCTGATTTTTTTTTTAGTGACAGTCTCTTGCATTGTCTTTCAAGTTCAGAGTCTCCGAAGACTCAGCCTGGCTGGCCGTTCTTGGACTTGGTTTAGAAGGTCTATTGTAATAAATATCCATATTGCAATTAGCTGGTGTTTGTGTGCCCCTGTGGTCTACTGGATGGAACGAGAACTTGTCAACCATGTCCCGTATCCTGTGCTTCTAACAGAGATTCCCTTTTCGGTCAGGTGGTCCAGGCTTATGGTTTTGAAGCAGGGGGCTCCAAATTCTGTCTCTGCTGCTCCCATACGATAAGACTATTTCTGAATGAAAGCTGGGAAGATCAATTCAGCCCAGCTCAATTAATGCATTGCTTAGGATTCGGAGAAATCATAGTTAATCAATGGCACAAAGTGTACATTAGCAAATTCTGATCGGTTGCCACAAGCTCAGTAAATAACTTCACACGTTCCCTTTTATAGTGGGCCTGTTTATAAGGCATCATCCTATGCAATTAGCTCATTTCATGCACTTATCTCCAAAAGGAAAGTATCCCAAAATAAATCGAGGCATGCAAATTGCTCTTACTATAGCTGTCTGGCATTCTTAAAAGAGGAAATATAAAAATGCGAAGTATATAAAATTCATGTGATTCTGTAAAGAGGAAGAAAAACCCCATGTTAAATGAATCTACTAACTAGGTGACTAGGCTGAAGTTTAGCTAGTCCTTTAGAATGGATAACAACTTCACATAGCGTTACAGAGGCTGTATCCTATTAAGCATATGAACTAAAATAGGCAACCCCATGTATTAGCTGCACCAACACTGCCCATAAAGATGGCTGCGGGTTTGTTACAACACGAATTGCAAATAGGACCAGAACTTATTCCCGCTTAATTATACCTGATTAGCTGCAGCCTTGTGGCCAACATCAGCCCTTGCTTCTATGCAATGGACATGAAAAGAAAGCAACACTTTGTCTGTGGGGAAGGACGGTTTCTCTGTTGTGCGTGTAACATTTCCAACCCTGGGCACAAGTATAGCTCAAGCCTACTTACCAATGCGATGGCTATGGATTCACTTTGGAAGAAATATGGACACATCTTTGACTCCCTCAACATCCACTGCACTTGGGAAACTATAAATAAGCCAGGACTCTCCCTCATAGGAGCAAGGGCTTGTTGGTAGGAAGTCTTGGGGTTTCTGTGCTCGTGGCCTGAACCCAACTTGCAGCAGCGGGACTAGAGCCAAACACAGCACTTTCTTTTATTCCCCCCCAGCTCCCTTAAAGCAGCTTTCTTGCTCTCTGCTTCAAAGTCTCTCCCCAGCTCTCACCCCAGGACAAGTGAGTTCTCACTAGCTTTTGCCTGAGGCTCACTTTCTTTAAGTGGCCACATCTTGTGGCTTGACATCCTATTTGGGAAGCAGCTTCCCCTTCTGACTTGAGCAGCCTATCTGTGCCATGGTGTGTCCATGCCTACAACTTTGACCCACTCTGCAGCTCCAGTAAGACTTACCACATTCTGGGGATGGTAGGTAGGTAACATCCTGCTCTGCCAGAAAGAGCAATTGAGGCACAGAGAGGCAATGTGACTTACCTAGAGGCCCACAGCAACTCAGCAACGTTAGAGAGGTTTCTGGTCCTGTGCTATGCCCCTAGGCAATTATGCCTCTAAATCCCTGTACAGCCATAGATTATACAGAGACCCAGACTGGCGAATGTCAGAGAGAGCTGTGAAAACATATCCCATATAATGGGCATCGCAGTCCTAGAGATGCGGTTCCCAATCGTTCTGGTTCCCCAGTGTCACTCTTCCAGCGCAAGCCCAGCTCCAACCACAGCATCTCCATGGAGCGTAGAGTCCTTCCTTGTGAGAGCTATGCCCTTGCTTGGGGTGGTGAACCTTCATGCCAATACTGGATATCATTCTTGTTTCAAGCCCACTTCAAACCCTTATTTACTTTGGCTGGGTCTCTCCCTCTCTCGTCTGCCATTACCCATCATGGCTCTTGATTGCACATTGCCTGAAGGAGCCCTGGATGGATGAGAAGTCTAAGCAGAGGGAGGAATGTGACAATGTCATAACCATTACTCCTTATGACATCATGTTATCTCTACCTCCTTGCTTTTAAGTGAATCTCCAGGAGAACCAGGGCTTTTCTTAAAGCATGTTTGACCATTGGTTATAGGGATTTCTCTTTGGCCACTGGTTATCGGGATTGCTCCCATAGAAGTAGCCCATGCTTTCCTGATCAATGTGAGGGATTTCTCCAGGGTTGCTCTGAGGGGCTAGTTTCTGGATCAGAAATGCCTAGCATGAAGATATCCTTGCTGAGCCTTCAAGATACCAGCAGCTCAGAAGTGGGACCATGCAACCTCATGGCTGAGATGGATGAGGAAAATAGTGAGTTACTGTCTGGAGAGGTGACACCCAGGTTGTTCAGGGATGGATGCTGGGTTTCTCCTGCACAGATTAAAAAACCAAACAATCACAAGGAATAAATTCCCAGTGCCAGACCTGTGCCGAGAATGGTGAGAAGAGCCAACGAGGTCCTTTATGCACTGGCCTTGCACAATTCTAGTTGCTACTTGATGCAATTTAGATGCTTCCCTCCCTTGCTGTAGGGTTAGGGTCATGAGATTGCAGCAGGTGAAGATCTGGAGATCAGGGATCCGGGTGATCGCTACTGCTGGGGAAAGAACCCAACATCCACTTTCCGGCCCTCCTCACTGGATATTTTTCCTTTCCTCAGTTGGCAAGGACCAGCAGGAGCTTCCTGTACAAAGGCACTTCTGCCACCAGGTACGGCCCTTGAAGCCCTTCAGATCTCAGGTCTGCAGAGAAGGTTCATCCCAGCCACGGCTTTCTTCACAAACAGAAAGTTCTCAAGCTTCCCCTCGGGGTAGACGCCAGAGCAAAAACACCTTTACCAGAAAGAGGAGCAGCGCCCTACCTGGTCTGTTGTCTCCCCTCCCAATGTGATGACACCATTGCTATGCAGTTTCAGACAGAGGAACTGAACTTAGTTTCCATTCCTGCTCATGCCATTGACTTGATGAGTGACTGAAATCCAGTTATTTCGTTGCTTTGTGCCTCAGCTTACCTGCACCCGGAAAACTGTTGTTTCTAAAGCATCGGCACTGTCACAATATTTGCAGTCTGCAAGCTTCTGTGCCAAGATGCTTACAGGCTGGGTTTAGATTTAACACCACAAAAATGGCAAACATGAAGGGCAGGGAAGGGCAGAAGCTAAGACAACAGAAGAGGCAGCTTGGATGTGTGTTTAGGTGTGCGCGCCTCAGTATGGGAGAAAAACACATGTGATACTCATATCGCAGCGCGTTGTGGATGGTTTATAGGATCGTCAGATCCTCAGCGGATGGAAGGGGCACAGCTTACTCTAAAGTTGAGGGAACTCAGGAGAGCAACTTTACCTTGGATCAGGTCTTGCCAAACATACATTGGGTGCATCTATATGTGCTATTAATGCTCTGTAAGCTTACTGCACAGTACAGTACTGCACGGTAAGTTTTCCCTGGGAGCGCATCTAAACAGGCTCCTGCTGGGAGTAAATTTGAGACTGGAGCTGAGCTGGGCAGCAGGCAGCTGCCTGGGGGAAAGGATGGATCCGCCACCCTCTGCTGCCTGGGCTGACAGGGAGCAATTTGCTCCTGGTTGGCTGTCTACACATGCACTACTGTGTAGTAGCAACAGTGCAGTAGACACTTACAGGCAGTAGCCAATTGCGCAGTAGACTAATTTACCGTGCAGTAAGTGCTGTGCCTGTATACATGGTGACATTTTACTGTGCAGTCAATGAGTCTACTGTGCAGTAAAGCACCTTGTGTAATGCCTCCATTGTAACTTAGACTAACTCTTGAGGGAACAAACTGGCTGGAAGGCAGGAGCCGAGGGCCCCTTGGGTGAGCTCAGTGTGGAAAGGCTGACCTACAAAATGAGTCTTGATGAAAGATTTGAAGGAGAGTGGAGACGAAGAAGCATAAAATGCCCCCTTTGGAAGGCATTAAGAAGGTTAATTAATGCCTATAAAGTGCTCTTAGAGTCTCATGTGGAAAGACTTTATAAAAGTCTTATTAGAGTTTTCCCTTGGAAGCCCGGGTGTGTAGCTACAGATATAGCAATATCAAACCTGCCTGAGGGCTGTTGTGTTTTGTCCCTATCATTCCCAAATCATGTAACTTATCAGCCCAGTGATCAAATGCTGAGGTTTTTATGCCATGTTCTCTCCTTCTTCAGAATCTGGACATTTTCCCACTCTCCCCATCAACATGGAGGAAAACTCCCTTCAGGCAAGACCCTAGCCAGTTGTCGATAGTGGAGAAGCAGGGTTTGGTCATCCCCAAGCAGCACTCTTCCTACCTGATAAAGGCTGAACAGATGAAGTTAATGATGCAGAGCAAGAAGTAAGGAAAAGGACGGCAGGTTTTTGTGCCCTGGGAGGACTCGGTCCGTGTCTGCTTTTGGCCCTTTACTCTAGTCTAGTGGTTCGCAACCTTTTTTGTACCAGGACTCATTTGTGAACTTCGATGGCCTCTCACTCCCGACCCACTGCCCCTTGCCCCAGCCTCCCCCAGTGTGTGGGACAAGGGGTGGGTGTGTGGGGCGGGGGAGCCCTACGCAGCCCATTGCAGGCTGAAGCTCTGCCAGCCTGCAATGGAAAAGCCATGGTTTCCCATGTTTTTCTCCTTTAAAGGAGAATCCATTTTTAAAGGTTGTTTGTGACCCTGTCAGATATTTTTATGACTCACTTTTGGGTCATGACCTACAGGTTGAGACCCCTTTTAGTCTGGGTGCAGTGTGCTCCCCTTGCAGCCAGACGGCATAAGGGCATAATTTGCTTGGCTGCCTAATACTTCTGCACTTCCACTGTGAACCAGCCTGAGGCCACAAGGTCTCAGAAGCTGAGGAGGGTCCAGCTGGGTTCAGACTTAGAGGACAGACGTCAGGAACTGGTAGGAACCACAGGAGAGGGTGTAAACCACTCACTCGTAATGACATTGCTGAGGAGCATTCTTCCTTCAGCAATGCTGCTCCCAAGCTCCAGCTTGCTGTTGGAGGAACTGAAGTGCTGACCACAGCTTCTGAATCTGATGCTGCAGTCCTTAAAGTCCCATGGGATTTCCTGCAGTGGAGGGGGAGTTAAACCCCTGGTTTCAAATGGACCCCAAATGTATTTTTGTAAGATCGGTTGAAATGCTTCTATGATTGGAATAAAACCAAAGAAGAGATGGAAAGTCTTTCTGTAAACCAAGCAACAGCCCCTTGCAGCATATACAGCCCAAGGCACTGGGCAAGCACACAAGGCACAGAGATGGCTGGGAATGGCAGATTAATGGTTAAAGCACTAGACTAAGGTTCAAGAGATCAGGGGTTATAGTTTAGCTCTGCCACATGCTACCTGTGTGACCCTGGGCAAGTCACTTAACCATTCTCTGCCTTAGTTCCTTACTGGTGAAATGGTGATAATAAGCTTTCATTTTATGTCTTGCCTATTTAGGCTGTACTTGCTTTGAGGCATGTCTCTACAGTGCACATGGGTACAGCCCCTGGCACAGCAGGGCCATATATCAATTCGGGCCTCCAGCCACTGGTGTAATACAAGTGGTTAATCATCATAACCACATGCCATGCTCAGGTGTGTGTCAAATGAGAGAGAGCTCAGCCCTGAAGAGCAGTCTGTATTTCAGGGACATGGATTATCCAGCTCCCACGGCTCCGGCACCCAGCTATGAAATGCAGGGTCTGCTAGGTGCATTGTACACTTAGCGCAGAACGTAACCTGTGCTTTCTGCTCTTACCTAGGGCTAGCTCACGCATGCTTATCTCAAACTTCCTGAAAGCCTCTCGCTGCCTGTACCCACTAAAGACAAAATATGTGGACAACGATCCTGAGATCAACATGTGGAAGAGGAAAAGGCTGCAGGTCAGAAGCCAAAACTTACTGGGAATAACAAAGGGTGCCAGCCAAAAACAAATCCAGGTCTCTGTCTTATAGTCCTGGGTCACCAGACCATCCTTGCTCCACTCAGTGAGTTGCCACCAGTGCTCTTGGTGGTGCTAGTGACCATGTTGCCCATGGGATACATCCATAATTAGACTCTTCTCAAAGAAAGGGGAGAATATTTGCACGAGGGTTGTGACTCTTTTTTGCTTTCGTGCATTGGGGCTTACTTGCCTTGTGTACCTGCAGGACCTCATCGGGAGCTTGGCTTCTTCTGTGGAGCAAGAGCAAGTCTACGCTGCTCAGGTGCAGTCAGGAATTCTGTCCGTCCTTTGTCAGGGGTGTCACTAATCCAGGCACGCTCCATGAAGCACTCCAGCTGAGTGCCCCAGGAGCTCTGGCTGGGGCATATGCCAACTGCCCTGTCTCTCCAGTGGGGTAGCCAGCCAGGGATGGGCACTGGGACCTTTATGGCTCTCTCAGGGACTGCATTGCCTGTGATCTCTGAGCTGAGTGTCACTGGGGACTGGGGCAGAGGCCTCTACTGATTGTTGTAACCTGGCGCATGTCATTTTAGGCCCTAGGCTGCCTGGGAGAAACGAATGAGCTGGTCCTCTCTGCACTGCAGAATGCTGTAGGTATTATCCAAAGATATGGTTGTTCTGCTATAATGGCTTTTGCATTTGGTTTTTGGCCTTCATTACATCTTCCCAGGAGATTCATTTAGGGACATGGGAGGCTAATTTAGAAGGGGAGGTCAAAAAGCCTCTCTGGGGAGCAGGGGACTGGGAGTGTCAGCTAAAGGGAGAAACAGTAGTAGGGCTGGGAGATTGGGCTCGTTAGAAAGGGGAGAAATCTGCAGATGGGCACCAAGGGAGAATTTCCGATAATACTATACACTGTATTCATCCTCTGGCCTGACGAGGATCTGCTTTTCCTAGCTACAGGTATGCAGGAGTCTGCCCGTGCGGTATGAAGTAACCAGGAGCCTTGTTTTGCTGGGTGAGTGATTCCTTCTTCCTAGTAACTTTTCAGTGTCAGGGCAGGGGCTCACAGCGCTCTGTCTCCCAGAACAAGCCAGGAGAGAAGGCACTGAGGGCCAGATCCTACTTCACCTATTAGGTGCCTAAGTGGATTTAGGTACCTAGACATGATCTTGTTCCAGCTTGTTTGTGCCCCTGACAGTCTGTGAATGTTCCTGTTCATAACATGCTGTCATCTTGGCCGTGAAACTAAGTCACAAAACAGGAGCGAAAAGGAGGAGGACCCACTTGCTTTTTGTATCAGCACATTTTCAAGGACTGGAGCTGGGCGGATTAGGATGACATGGGGCGTATCCACACATGGAAGCGTGTGTGCTTACGGGAGCTCAACTAGAAGCGGTGCAAATTAGAGCCGGGGCTTTTTGCCTCTGCACATGTGCCCGGACATGCACTTTGGTGTGGGGAAAATTGTGCCCCTTGGGACAAAATAACCCTGCCTGGCTCGTTCTGGATCTGCAGTCAGGGGGAATTAGAGCCTGGGGCCAGCACCTGTGCTGTCCCCAGCAGTATAAAAAGCTGCCCTGGCAAGTAGCTCAGGGCTACTCACTCTCAGGAACTCCTGGGACCGGGCCAGTTGGTACCTGGATACACTACCCCTTGTGCCAGCTAGACTGCTGAAGCAGCCCTGCACCCTTTACCCACTGCAGCAGGCTGGCAGTGGGGTCTGCTGCCTGGCTGTGACCTGCTGCATACTTTGCACACCCAGACGGGGACTGCAGAGCCAGGAGAGGCATCTGCCCCTCGGGGCCAGCTGCCAGCAGACTTGTGGCTGCAGAGTTGGCCTTTGTGCAGTACTACCGGTGTGTGTGCCTCCTGCCTGGCCATATGGGCACCTATCGCCCAGATGTTCCAGGTGTGGTGGCCTGCTTTGAACTGTCAAAGCATATCCTCCTGGCACCAAACGGCCAGGAAGTCAGCCACCTCCCGCTGGGTCCAAGGTGCCAGCTCTGAGCAGGCAGGCTCCTGCCATTGGGCTCCCTAGCAGCAATTCCGGTGTTCCCTATTGGGAAACTGAATAATCCCTGAGCAAAAAATCCCAGAGTCACTCTGTAAAATACCCTGAAATCCATATTCCTCCACAGTTAACACAAAAGACCACTATATATAGAGAGAGAGAAAGGGAGAGACAGAGAGACAGGGATCAGTTGGGCAATGATACATTGATATATCTACAGTGTTAAAGCAATTTGGAAAACTACCAGTGTCTCTATCATGATAATACCTATATGTTTTGCTGCCCCCCACAGGGGCCACGGCCCCCCCACAGGGGCCAAATGACCACCCCCCCTGCAGGACCCACATGCTCCACCCCTGCTTGCTCCCCAGCCCCGGATAGCTGCCTTGCCTGGCTCCATCCCCCACTTGCACCCCAGCCACCCAGTGGCGGCCCCCCAATCCCAGCCTCCAGCATTTTTAAAAAAAAAGCCTTTACTCACAGCAGGAGCAGGGGCTGGGGGTGCTCTGGGGTCTCCTGGCAGAGCCCCCCTGGGCAGCACAGGGCAGCGGGGCCTGGGCTGGGGCTGCTGGGGCTGTCACCCAGCCCCACTGTGCAGGGGGGGCCCAGTGACCCTGACAGCAGCTCAGTTGCCTCAGGTACCCTGCCCCACTTTTTTTCTCTGTGGTGTTTTTTTTTGACCCCTGGCTATCCAGGGGTCTAATTTTGCCCCCATGCTGCAAATTTGCAGTGCAGGGAATATTTTCTTGTTCCTGCATG
>JAGPOW010002173.1:20051828-20067973 GCA_030014935.1 Caiman crocodilus
CTTGCCCCCATTGTGTGCCCGATGGGTCAGTCTGATCCCCTGCACCACCACACCTGGGGACCCTGCAGGTGGAAGGGCAGGAGGAGATGCACCCCTGGCTGCTCCTCCTGACCTGGAGGAAGGAGAAAGAGGGACCCCTCCACACCTTGCCCTCATACCTGCAAGAGGGGGAGTGAAGAGCCCCAGACCCACAGGAACACAGGTGAGGCTGGGGTGGGGCAGGGCTGCAGGAATAACTGGCATGGGAGCAGGCAGGTGCTGGGGCCATTAGCTGGGACACAGGTGCAGGGAATTATTCTTCAGGGGGCTGGGAAGAAGCTGGAAGCTCCTTCCCACCCCCCAGCCAGCGCCGGGGCCGAGAAACACTAAATGCAGAAGTGGCAATGCTGGTTTTCTTACACACACCCACACCCTTCTTATATACATCCCTTCCACACAGATTTTTCTCTTACACACACGTGCACTTTTTTCTTATATACACCCTGTCCACACGCACATTTTTCTCTTACACACACATGCATACACACACACGTGCATGTGTGCACACTTTTTTCCTTATATAGACCCTGTCCACACAGATTTTTCTCTTACGCACGTGCACACATACACACATATGTGCATGGGCATGCGTGCACACTTTTTTCCTTATATACACCCTGTCCACACACAGATTTTTCTCTTACACACACATGCATACACACACGCATGCACGCGTACACACTTTTTTCCTTATATACACCCTGTCCACACACAGATTTTTCTCTTATACATGCACTGATTTTTTTCTCTTCTATACACCCCCACACACTGATTTTTTTCTTATATGCACCCTGTCCACACGCCAGTTTTTATTTTACACACGCACACGTACACACCCCGATTTTTCTCTTATATACACCCACACACATGCAGTTGGGGGAGATGGGGTTGTTCAAAAACCCAAAGCTAGACCAGAACCCCAATGCACATTTCTTTTAAAAATAATGTGACTTTTGAGTCACTTTCACGATATTTTGTGGATGTGACTGGTGATAGTTATAATTTTGGGGGCTGGAAACATGCTGTTCTCAGTGACGACAGCTGAGAACCTAGCTGAATCCCAAGCTAATTGTGTGTTGTCAGTGACATCTCTGGAGTCCCTGGTCCTAGTGACTGCGCTTCTTGGAGGTGCAACCAGTCCTGAGAAAAATGTTGGTTTCTTGCGGGAAAATTTGCAACCCAAAATGTTCGTGTGAAATATTGTTGTTTCACTTTGTTCAGTTCATTTGCAATCAGCATTTGAAAAGAAATGGAAAACTATAGTATGACACCTACTGGAAATTTTGTTTCATTGGATTTTTTCAAAACTGTAAATGAAACAAGCTGTCAGGTCCGAACAAACGGTTAGGTCAAAATGGAAATATTTCACTTTGCTGGGGCAGAATTATTAAAAAGAACGGGTTGAAAATTTTCAAATACTTTTTCATTTGAAAAGTCAGATGGGAAAAACAATCTCCTTATCCAACACCATGTCTTCCCCCTAGACTGTTAGTATCCCAGGGCGCAGCCTTTGGTGCAGTAGGGAGGTGTTACTGTGCAATAAAGGTATCCAGGTGGTAGCTGTGTTGATCTAGAGGCAAAAGCAATCAGGACAGGTGGTAAAGGTGATATCTTTTATAAGATCAACTAGATTTTTGCAAAAAAAATTCTTTAATTGCAAGCGTTTGAGCACAAACACTCTTCTTCAGGCATAGGAGAAAAGATTGTAAAAGTTCTCCTGGGTAGAAATAAAAGTGGGTGATATTTCATAGGAGAGTTGAAGGTGTGGTAAGTTCATATTGAGTTAAACGTCACAAGTTCATATTTCATAGGAAAGTTGAAGGTGTGGTAAGTTCATATTGAGTTAAAGGCGTGATAAGTTCATATTTCATAGGAAAGTTGAAGGTGTGGTAAGATTACCATTGGTAAGATTATCATACCTTCAACAATCTTTTCTCCTATGGCTGAAGAAGGGTGTTTGAGCCTGAAAGGTTGCAATTCAAGAATTTTTTTCTGCAAAAATCTAGTTGGTCTAATAAAAGATCACCTCTACCATGAGCACTGTGCAGTGAGGCTGGGAGCAGGATACATCCCATCCTTTAAAACCTTCAAGCAGGGTTTTAAGTGATTCAAATGAAAAGCTAGGGTATTTCTTTCTGCCTTCATCCGTACTCATCTGCCTTCTTAGTGTACTCTAAGGCTTTCGCTTTCATCTCTGGCAATACACACATGCAACGCTTACTCCGGTTTCATCACGCTCGTACCATAAGACAACACAGTAACCTCATACGCATCGATATTACTGCAGTCTAGAGATTAGCCCATCTGATTGACGCACAGCCTGTGTTTTAGGGAAGGTATTTTTTTCAACCAGACGTCTAAAGTGTACAATATTTGTCTTGTGCTGAGCTGGTGCAGCAGGCTTGCCTCTGATCTGAAGCCTGTGGGATTCAAACACAGGCACCATATTTCTCTCTGGTTCTTCTGAATAGCGGCTATGTAGCCTTCTTGCCTGTGATCCCAGTAGTTGGCTGTTTAAAATCCCTTCTGGATAAACATTAGCAGCGGTTTCGTTCCCAGCCTGTTGCCGGTCCTGCTTACAAACCGGGAGATTTCAGCCTGAGGGTGCCCGTAGGGTCTCTGCCCACGGTGGCGGCTGGAGTTGGTTTGCTTGACATCCGCAAGGTGGGAATGGAGCAGTGCGAATAACATGGCAAATCTGCACGTGCAGGTTTACTGCTGAGGCTCCTTCACAACACCGGAGACTACCTACTGTGATTTGTTTGGGGCTTTGCATTGGACAGCAGCTTCTCCTTAGGGAAATCTCGTCTTCCTTTTTATACGTGGAGATAAAAATATGTCTGATCAGAAAAGACGCCAGAAGCAAACCCTGCGTAGCTGCAGCTGAGCAGCTTTTGGTTCACAAACCGTAGAGCATCCCTTCTGTCAAGTGACTGGCACAGTCCTGTGAATAATGGCTGGAGCAGCAAGCCCTCGACGTTTGTGCCCCAGTTTATGATTCAGAGGGCTGGGACATCTCTCCTTTGTCCAGAGTTTAGCTGCTCCAGCCCTAAGTGGGTGATCTCAAACTAGCTGCAGTCTTGAGCTCGTTGCTACGTTTTCTCCCTACCTGACTTTGGGGCAGGACCTTCTTGCAGCGGTTTTCTGGGCTTCCCGAGTTAGGAGGGATGCTGACATCACTGTAAAATCCTGTCGGGCCAGTGTGTCTATAACTGCATACTCTGTGCTGGTGTCTAGGGGGCTGTCCCCAGCTGCTTAGCACTAGGGTGAGACGACACTAGCACCAGGAAAGCCCAGAGCCCATCCCAGTCATACTGAAACTAGTGATATTGGGACGGAAACAAGTGACTGTCTTTTTGAAACCCAACTACCCAAGGAGGCTATTTCAAAGCTGCTGATGAGTCAGAGTGAGAGATTTTGAGGCAAGAAATATGCTTGTATCTAAATTGACCAAGGATGCTTGCTGATAAGTGATGAAAAACCAGCAAGGTAGCAGCAGGTCTGGTGACGAAAGAGACTCTTTGCAAACATGTACTTAGGTCTCTATACAATGAGGTCAAACAAATATGGATCATCACGCAGGAATTGGGTATTTCTGTCTATTTGCCTGATACCGCATCCTAACTGGACTGTTGAGTCTCCTTAAGCATGTTGCAGCCATCCACTGGCTCTGCTCTCGTGCTTGCAGCCTTGGGATCCTTGGTTTTGGAAAACCCAGCTCATTATAGGAATATGAATATGGAGTTTAAAATATCAGTGAGCGGGGAATGGATACTCAAGGACCAGAACAGCATGGCATCTCTTAACACCCTGAAGATGACCTTCTCATGAGATGAATAAGTTAACTTTGGTGCAGTTTTGATCCTCAAGTGCAAAGCTGTCCTATTTCAGGCAGGATCCGGCTTACTGACCTAACTGGAGTCATGCTGGATTTATACTGGGGTGAGTGAAGACTTGAACCCAGATGTGTTTGTGATTTGTTGTAGCAGAAAAGCACGTAGCACAAAGCCCTGGCTGCTATGTCACATCCACCATGCCTTTGCGTGCATGACAGTCCTTTCTTTACCAGTAGCTATGAAAGGTCAAGTTAGAGTCCTGTGTGAAATCACAGGCCCCTCAATTTATGCAGACTTAGGTTCTTGGAAATGAGACAGCAAGTCATTCTGATGCAATTCGGTGAAGTCTGAGTCAATCTGTTGAAACTGTTTTCTCCTACATGTCTATTTTCGGGCATTCATCACATGCCGTGGTGATAGCGGGTGCCATATTCACACCCTTGAGGCCATGTTCTCTTTATTGACGTGGCTGATACTCTTAGCTACTGAAGAGCTGACACAGACATCCTAGTCCAGTGGTTTGGTGGCGATCCTCTTCCATATGTTGCTAAAGATTCAGTTGAGTGTCCTCATGACTTAAAGGAGCTGCTGTAGCTTCAAGACTACAGGGGTGCATCCAGATGACTGCGTGCATGTGTTTCCCTGGGGACAAATAGCAGCAGCACATAGTCGTGTGTGGCAAATTGCCCTGAGTGGGGTGCGGGAATATGGGGCCAACACCTGGGCTGGCCCCAGCAGCCTTACCGGGGTCCTGGGGGCCTCCCAGGGATCCAGCAGCAGTGATCTGGGCTTGCAGAGCCTGGCTGGCATGGCCGGAATACGCTGCCGCCACATGTGCCATCCTGCTTTTTTCTGCCCCAGGTGTTTTTTGGCACCGGGATCTTCTGGTGTCAAAAAAACCCTCCACACTGCAAATTGGCAGCACGGCAAATCCCTGCACGTGCGGCGTGTGCAGTTTGCAGCACCGCAGACAGGACGGCAGAGCCACAAACTGCACGTGCACGCTCATGTGGATGCACCCCAGGAGGCAAATGAAGCCGAAACTCGAACTGTTTGAATGACTCCAACTGAGTCACTTGTGTGGTTGCTTTTGCCCATTTTCCATGAATAGTGCTGGGTTTTACATCAGAAAATATGTGATGAACCATTTCTGTGAGTCAGCATTGCCCTATAGCAAATGCATGAATAGTTCGGTGCAGGTACTGACATTTTAAGTTGTTTTGATTGGACCGCCAGGTCACGTGGGCCATTTGCGCTCCTTCATTGGGGGAGCAGAACCTTTGCAACTGGTTGAATATTGAGCAAATCCAAACCGTTGCTTCCTGTGAATAGCCTGCAATGTTCACTGCTTCAAGCCTCCTTGCTGCCTAGGCAAGGCTATCGTAGATGCCACGTGCAAGCCTGCAAGAGCAGACCCTTACGAGCAATGCAGAAACCTCAAAGGCAGGAGGGGCAGAATGAGGAAGGATGAAGATCATGGTGCCTTGGTCATATGATTACATGGCTGGGGTTACAGTTTTAGCTACTGGATGGGTGGTGTGGTAATAACAGACCAGACTGAGCTAAGCCTGTGCCTAACTTTACGCAGATAAGCAGTTCCACTGTCTTTCTCAGAAGGAAAATGAGTCACTGCTGTGAGCCAGGAAGAAATTTGCTTGCAGGCTAATGGAGTGATGGCTCTGCGGGTTTTGGCCTAGGCAGCAACACGTCCCCGATTTAGCTCATGGGCCTTATAGGATATTCAGTGGCAGAGCCTGAAAGCTAGCTGGCTTCGGCGGTGAGGTCTCACAGATGAGAGAGCTGCAGAGAGGCAACAACAAATGTGATTTTTCCACCTTGGACGTGGTGGGTGAGGGAGCACTGACCTCTGAAGATAGGGGAAGGATGGAGAGAAACTCTGCTCTCATTCTCTCTCTTACGTGGAGCCCACCTTGCTGGACTCTTGGGTTGGTTCAAAGATGAGCGTAACTGCTTTGACAGTATCCTCGTCCCTCCTGCTCTCTGGCTCGCTCTACGTTTTTCTCTTGGGTGCTTTGTGACTGTCCTCAGTGAGAGAGACCGGAGGGGACGTTTTTGTAGACCCTTTTGGACAAATCCACTGGCCATCCTTCACTGTACCCTCAGGCTAGGGACAGACATTACACATAAACCAGTTTAAGCAATCAGAAACTGGTTTAAACCTGCAACAAAACAGATGTTCGGTGCACATAAACCAGTCTCAAATGGCTGAAATCGGTTTGAGAGAAACCTGGTTGAATGCAGTATCAGACTTAACTGATTTGGGTCAAACTGGGTTTTGTCATATCTGTCCCAGACCCCTCTGTTTGGAGCACTTCAAAGACACTTAGGGCACTTCGAACAGCATGTCTGTCCATAGCCCCAGTTGGTTTTGATACACAGTAAGGATCTGATAGAAAAGCTGGTTGTAAAAAAATAAACTTTGGACCGAGCGATGACACATTGAATCAATTTACACTTCAGAGAATGAAAAAACACCTGTAACTAAAGTGGGGTTTTTTATTTCAGAAGAGCAAACCATAGCAAACTAAGGAAGCTACTTGTGAAGTCGGCTGGATCGGACAGTTGTGAGACCTGAATGCGGAGGAGACTTGTTAGAGAGGGGACAGCTTACCTACGCTAAAGGACAATGTTGGCAGTTAATGAGTATAGTAGGCAATTAATACATTCAGACAGCAAATTCAAATCCATCAGAGCAGTGAAATTGTACAACTCCTCTCCAGAAAGGGTTTTGGAGCCAAGGAATCGCCCTTGCTTTACAAGGGAACTTATCATTTTATGGAAAGTTATTCCATGCTGTATTGTCTGAAAACGCAAAGGACAGCAGTCAGCAACCCAGGCACCTCCTTCTAGTTTCCTTTTCCAAACTAAAAGCATCTGGACAATTTATATTCCCTCAGCCTTGTTCTCAGCAGCTGTTGAACTGTTTTGACCAAAACATTCAGAAGTAATTCAGTCTAAGGTAGATGCTGGGCATGGAAAACTTAAGCTTGAGTGGTTCAACTTTGGCAGCTGTAAGCAATTGAAAACATGGTCTCAGGACAGGAAGCTCTAACAGGCTTGCTAATGCCAGGCCTGCCAACCAAACAGGCAGGCAACCCACCCCAAGGTCTCATGGCTCGCCGGCACCTCTCCTTCTCTCTGCTAGTGCCAGTGAAACACCATGCATTCAACCAGGGTAAATTAAGCACTGTGGGTTTTGAGGTTTTCTTATGAGATTGGACTTGATTTGACTCTAGATCCTGGTAGTTTTAATGACTTTGAACCCTGTGAGAAGGTAAGCAGCCTTCCCCTTCCCTGTCCCTGATGCCTTATCTGTTTCCCATTCCCTTTATCGTGGGAGTAGCGATAGGCACAACTGCGCTGTTTCTCCTGCAGTTTTCATCCATCGCCCCTTAGGAGAGAACAGTGTTAGGGGTCTTTCCCTGTCTGCAAACCTCCGAGGACCGGAAGAAACGTTGTTTGGACTCCAAAATTATATTTACTCAGAAATTTTACTTTGGGTTGAGTAAATTACTCAGCCCAGAGTAATCTCCTGTCTGCAATGTCCAGTGCCCATGTTTCACGAGCCCATCAAACCTGTTTTTTCCAATACGATGCTAAATGCGAACACTCAGTGCCTTCTTGTGCAAGCTCCCTTCTTGCACAACGTGCGTGCAGTTCAACAGAGGCACAAACTTTCTCCGTTGTTCTCTCGAATGGCACTTGTGTGGTTTCAGTGTTCATAATCTCAGTAGCTGCCTGTCAGAAATCTCTTCTTGGCACATAATTACAGCTGTTTTGTTCCAGCCGGCTGCCTGTCCAGGTTATAAACCGAGAGACTCAAGCGCCACTGTGAGCAAGTCTGTCTGTTCTGCGCCCACAGCAGTCGTTGGAGTTTGTCTAGGTCAGAATTGCTTCTACGATCTGTTCCTGTGAAGTTTTCCAGGTAGAAACGGAGGAGCTGAGTGCAAAACCATCCTTCTCCTGTCCGCGCTTATGTCTTGCTTTTCACCGTCGTGTACAGGGTTTCCTCTGGGAGACTGGCTGAGCCCGTCGCCTTGGAGAGCTGCTCTACGTTGCTGTAGATGGCATGCTGGTTTGGGGTGGATATTGTCACGGTGGCATAAGCAACCTCGTCTTTCGTTTCTGAATCCTAGGGGGAAAAGTATCATAGGTCAGAGAGGATAAGCAAGGAGAGCATCCCAAGTATCTGCCAGTAAGTAGTTTGGGCTTTATAAACCGCAGCTGTTCCTTTAGTGAAAGGACTGTCCCGTGAGGATTTACCTCTTAGATGCCTAAGGGACCTTGTAAATTGGCCTTCCTTATGCTGCTGTGCCCTGCGGCCCTTGCCCATCGCACTGAAGTGTAGGGGACTGTGTGTGTAGGCACGGACTGAAGAGTTCTGGGTTAAATGAATCAAAAGGTTGATCTCCCATCGTGGGGCAGGTGGGGTGGGGTAAGTGTGATTCCCAGGCCTGACTGGATGATTTTGAGCTCTTCACTGTGTTTCTGTCTTACCTGATGGTGGGGCTTGTAGCTGCTTTTGGAGTTCACCGAGTTGTAAAGCACCTGCACGTTATTAAAGCTCCCTTCCTGGTCAGCGGTGGCAGGATTATTAACAGCATACTCTGAACTGGCATCTGCTGTGCCTTCTTCTGCCTGAGACAAGAATGAGTGGAGTTCAACACCGTGAGATGCACTAGAAATCTTGACTTCATCAGTCATTAAGCGGTGATGTAGGGAGGATGCCAGTCTGGAAATAAGGGATTCTTTTTATGAGACTCAGCCACCACCACACTTGCACTTAATTTCTGCTTGCAGCTTCCTGCTTGGCCACGTAAATCATCTGGCCTGTGGACTTGCCTGCTTGTGCATCGTTGCATAGTTTCTAGGGTCGGAAGGGACCTGAACAGATCATCAAGTCTGACCCCCTGCCTCAGGCAGGATGAGTGCCGGTATCATAATATCCCAGCCAGATATCTATGCGTGTAGTTGTACGTATCCATGACATCTATCTATGCATGCTATCTATGTATATATCTATGCATGTAGTTGCTCTATGGACTCATGCAAACTAAACATGAAGATGCACATAGTATTGGATTCCTGGGTATGGAAAATTCAGCACACTACAGTCAATCTATGGAGATATATTAACGGTGGATGGTAAATATAGCAGAGAGGGAAGTTGCAGAGAGGGTAAAACTAACATGAGACACTTTCGATATCTCTATCACGGGGTGATCTTTAGTCAGACACATTGACTCTGGGGTAGGTTTGTGCTGGTATCTTTGTGCTGGGACTGTCGCCTGCCAATGCCAGGAAGGATTTGGCATGCTTGTTTGAGTGCAGTCTCTGGATTGACACTGGTGTCACTGGAGTATTGAGTTCTGAAGTTGCACCCACTTTCCTATTACCTGTTATCCTAGAACGATAAATTGTCCCAATTTCACAGTCCATTACAGATTTCCCTTGTTTTATGCTGTTTGTGTGTTTTAGAAAATGGCACGTAAAGGGACTCCACTTTACAATGTAACAAATAGGGATATGTTCCAAGACATCAGTTGTACTGACCCCCAGACCCATTTCTGCCATTTTTACGAGACAATTTTGGTACTCACTAACAGCAAAGAGGGGTAGGAGATAGGCTAGTGGGATGCATAGACGCCATAATGGGGATGGCAACTAAAGAAACACGTGTCACAGAGAACGAACAAGGAGCACAGATCCACATGGGAGACTATATTTTGGTGTGCATTGCTCCCACAGTGCACCGCACAAAGCAGCTGACTGCTGGCTTCCACCACGCTGATTGCATAAGAGTGCATTTACCTTGCGTATAACACATTTTTGGTATAAACAGGGTCATCGCGTAAGAGCTAATTTGCACATATGGAACCCACATAAAGTGAGGGAGACCTGGAATAGTAAGTCCCAGGGAGGAACAAATCATCAAGTTTGTGGTAGGCAGCTGAAAGCATCAGACCAATTTTATATCGTCTGCATGGAGCAGTAGCTGCATCATCATTTTTTTGGTATGACTCACTGCATTATTTTACTATTAGGGTAAGTCTACAACACACCCCAGTACTAACAGAACTAGCTTGGGTACCAGAAGCATTAGATGTTAACTAGACACCATCCAGTTCCCTAGCTATTATTCAGACCTAACTTGGGGGTCACTGTGTTTCATGACAGTGGGCCAGGAGAGCCACCACTGTATCTGAATAGCTAGTTCTTTTTCTGTGTGACCTTCCGCATTTCTGCAACTTCTTGTCTTGGCAATGAGACAGCAAGTCACTCTGGTGCAATTAGTAGACTCTGAATGTGAGCAACTCTATTAGAATGTTCCCTTTTGAGGGGAGCTTCAGTGTCTTCCACTGGATATGAGTTCCCAGGGGCTGCTCCTGGGGGATCCTTCAGCATGCTTTGCTTACAAAAACACCCTGGCCACTGGAGTGCCGACATAGGCACCACAAGAGTGAGACCGGGCTCTGTACTGCCATGTCCTGGTGAATGTACAGTAGAAGCTATATGTGCTCGTAGCCAGAAGTCACCGGGACTTGAGCAATCTGCAGTCTGCACGGAGCAGAGGCATTTCCTGGCTCACTTTCTCATCCCTACCCCTCTATCGCTCACTATCACAATTTAGGTGACAATTATGGCTGCAGGGCTCTGGGGTGGAAATGAACCAGTTACTAGAGCCAGGTGAGCAATTCTGAGTCATTGATTACTTAGCTTCTTTTCCATGCATGGGTCTGTTCTTATTTAAAAAGAATCATTAGCATTTATTTGCTGAAGAATTTCAGTGATTAACTCTTGGCCTCTAGTTTATTCAGGAGCTATTTGTTGCAAATACTCAACATTTTGGTTGCTGGATGGGCCACGCTGGTGCTGTGATGCATCTGAACGATCACAACTCTTGGCAGGAGCTGCCCCACAAAACTCCAGCCTTGCTTCCTGTGCCTACCGTGCAGCATTCACCTAACATACATGGTTTATAGGACTTTGCGAAACGGCACCGTTGCATTTTGACTTGAGTTTTGGGGTTCCACAGAACAGCGTTTCATTTTGATTTGAAACAGCCGTTCCATTTTGCTTCATTGAAATGGTGACACCCAGCTGGGCTGACTTCCCATCCCCAGCCTGATCGCAGGGCTGGGAAGGGGAACTGAGCAATTGGGCTCAGTTCCTTTCCCCGGCCAGATTGCAGTGCTTGGGAGGGGAACTGAGCCCGGGCTCAATTCCCTTTCCCTGCGCTGCGATCGGCTTCCTGCAGCCTGGCAGCGGGAGACGGGGAGAGGCAGGGCTGCGCTGCTGGCTGCTGCTGGGAGCGCAACCCTGGATCTCCCCCGTCTCCCAACACCTGCTGCCGGCTGCTTCAACACTTAAAACTTTTTGGCTACTCTCATTTTGTTTCAAGACTCTTTTGAAGCCCTTCATTTTGATTTGATTTCACTGTTTCAAGCTCAAAATGAGTCAAAACAGTGTCGAATCGAAACAGGCGGTGAAATTTTGTGCAGCCCTAATGGTTTATTGAAGTATCGTGCCAGCAGCCTTGCTCCTTAGAGCATCGGCAGAAAGCAAATCCCGATGGGACACTAGCATATTTGAAGCAACGCTTGTGACATCATTTGCACAGTGGCACCTGTGACATTGCACCCTTTCCCGACCGTTGAAGATGAAATGATACCAAGGCACATTCTGATCTCCCTTACCAAGTTTGCGTGGTTGGTTTTCCTGGCCGTCTGCGCAGATGATTCTGCAAAGGAAGGAGACAGAAAACAGATCCAGGTAAAGAAAATGAAACAGCAACAGATGAAGAGGCAAGTGCTGCTTCAGCAGCTAGGTAGAAGCAATCTTCACATGCCCAGCTCATGGAAATGCCAACTCAGATCCAGGCTCTTCATTAAAACCAAGGTCTCGCTGCCTAGCCTATCCCTAATGTAAAATGAGCTGCGTCAGTCCAGATCCAAGCATAGCCTACTGAATCCATTTGTTTTCTTGTGGTCGGGACACAGGACTCGGACTTAACCTCGTTAGAATTAGTACAGTTCTGGCTCCAGAAATGAGCCACACTTCGGTGTAGCTGCCAAGTTAACACGAATCCAGCTGGATGATACAAACAAACTAAAACCTCCTTCATCCTTCACCCAAGCAAAATCTCTCATATAAGGTTTTACTGACCCACGGTGTTGGCACAGATCACACCACCACAGCTCACAGTACTCACACTGGTGCATAGGACAATTACTGCAGGCTACATTAATGGGGTTAGCAGTGGCTGGTCTTGTGGAAGTGAGTGACACCAAAAATACCACTAGCTGTCCAAACCTGGCCAGATCCTAGACTGACCAGAGCTGTATGGACTCAAGAGAGCTCTCAAGCCAGACGCCTGTTCACTACAATGGTGGGTGAGAAGGAAGGAAGGACCAGACTCTGGTGCCCTAACTGGCTATGGGTGGCAGCGGACTTCACAGGGAGCCTCGTTTGATCCCAGTGATAGGCTACTAGTAGAGTAGGATGTAGGGGCATGTGAAGAAGATCATCTGAATGTCACATCTCGCAGACCTGCTCTTTCAGCCTAGTTCGGAGACATTATTGGAGAGCTGGGCAGTAAGGCTGGAGAGGAATGTGGAGACAGAGGGAAAGAGATGCAGCAGTGTCTTTTCTGAATACGCAGTATTCTCTCACCTTTTCTTTTCCTTCTGGAGATAAAGATCAACACGGCAATTGCGACTAAAAGCAAGACGAGAACCAGCAGGGTGCACGGTATCAGGATGTAGAATGGGATATCTGTAGGCCTGTGGGAAGAAATGAGAATGTCTTTCTGTTTGCATATTTTCTTCCTTAGAAGCAAATTCGGAAGGAGCAACTATTGTACACAGGGGACAGCAGCTGAGTGCACCAGCTTAATCTGCTGGAGATCAATGAACTTGGCATTTGTGTCAAATGCGAATCTGAGCGGCCAGCCCCAGCAGGAAATCTGTTGCAAAAGCGTTTTATGTAGGAGTCAAGGTCCTGGGTATCAAGTGTACATGCACAGTGCATGTGGCATCACAGGGGAGATCTTGGTGCGGTTGAGGAGAGAAGCATCTCTTGGAAATGAATGTCCACATTTATTTTTACTTGCTCAGTCTCGGCCAGTGCCTTCACCCCCCGATAAACTGGTCTTCCGTTTCTGTGATACAGTCACACCACCCACCTCCCCTCCTGCCAGGAGCCTCTGCAGTCAACTGGAGCGGGGCTGGGGCAATAGTTAAAGGTCCCTGTCCTGGAGAACTGGTGCTTCACAGTTCAGTCAGATTCAATTTGTTTCACTTTTCATTGGCAAGCGTTTAGCTGGAAACTAAATCACACAGGGGTACGGGAGCTGGACAAAGCCTGCTGTTTAGCTTCTAGCCCTTTGTTTTACCTTGTCTTTGAGATCAGCAGAGATGTGCAGCAGCCTGCATGGCTAGGCTGGTTAGAGCCAGGCCCTATATTTACGAGCACCAGTTCATCTTAATCGTTTGCTATGTCAGGTCCTGGTCCTGCAAATGTGAGCATGTCCTTTCCTCTGTGGGCATGAATCCTCCCATCAAAGTCAACTGGACTGCTAACAAAGCTAAAAAGTGTTTGTGCAGCTTGAGCCTGGCAGTATATAGTGCCTGGTGGCAATCACCCAGCTGCAAATGCCAGACTGGCTGGTCTGCCTTCGTTCGGGAAGCTGAGCCAAGCTCTCAGACACACTCAGCAATTTAAGGCAATGGATGCTTAAGTCATGCACGTACCAAGCTCAATGTACCTGACCTATGCCTCCAAGTTGTCCCACCAACTTCAGAAAAGGGTGAGGGCTCCCTGTTACAGCCAGAAACAGCTTTGCTTCTTCCCGGCAGTGCCAAATCCCAGAGGCAGCTTGTGGTTTAGGGTACTTGGTGGAAATAATGGAGACTTGACATAAGGAATAGTGGGCTTCAGTGGTTCAGATCAGAGACCACAGGTGGAGAGACAGAAAGAGATCAATCTCCATCTGAGACATTATACGCTCTAAGACACAACACTGTTGTCTGAAGGAGGAAGAAGCCGGGGAAAGGAGCCCCGGCGCTGTGTGAATTCCCACGAGACAGAAGACCACAGTGGCCAAGAGTGTGACAGCTCTCACTCACCCTGCCGGAGTGGTGTGGTGGCTATGGAAGTCATGTTGTTCTTCCTCAGCAGCTGTCCACGGTGAGGACGGCTTTGTGGAGGAAGAAGGAGGTGAGTGCCCTTGGGAGGTCGGTGTCTCTTCCGCTGAATGAGAGGGTGGAAGCTATCAAGGGGTGAAAAAATCAAATCTTATGGACCCCCCCCCCCGCCCCCAGCAGCGCTGTAGCTGGGAGTGGAAACATGGGTGGGACCTAACTTACAATGGACTTCATCCCAAATTGTATTGCAAACAGTTTAAAACAATTAACACCCTCCCACCCCCCCTCTCAAATAGCTTCTCTGTTAAGCTGCAGGCTTAAAATATTCGCTGTTTGGCTCCAGGGGTGGGAGGTGCAGGGGGTGCAGCTCGCCCCTCTGCTGCTACCCCTGCCCACCCCTGCCAGGGTATGTAGGGGCCATGACATCCCTGCAGTCACCGGGGGACATCGCCCCAGCAAGGACACGCCATAGGGCTACTGTGTCTGGTCTTAGGTTTCCCTCCAGCCTTATCAGCCCAGCGTGGGGGCACACCAGGGAGAGCTGGGGGTAGGGAGGAAAGAGTCTGCCTCTGTATTAGTTCTGGGGAAGCTCCGGCCTGCAGCAGCACACAGGAAACCCGGGAGGAAGTGAGTTTTTGGTAGATTAGAGAGGCCTAATTCTAACCCATCTGCGCTTCCTCCTCGGCCCATGCCTTCCTGAGATGGAGCATGCAGCCCTTCCCTCTGTGGCTGGGCTCAGCTCCATCCCTCCACAGTATGTTACTCTTGCAGGGTAGCCTGTGATAGCATCCACCCCCATGACCAGATGATGGAGGGGAAGCAGGGACAGGGCTGCAGCTAAAGGACCTGCAGATCGCGCAAAGGTTTTGCGAGCCATGGCAGCCTTTCCCTTGATCTGCTTTACGGGCAACGGGGACTGTGTCCAATCTAACCGGCACTAACGTGGCAGTACCCAGGTCAGTCAGTGGTGCTGGGTCCACAGTGGGAGTGAGACCCAGCTCCACCCCTGACAACTCCCCTTCTCTCTCAGGTCAGGACGGGGTCTGATTCCCTTGGAGAGAATCCCAGGAAGCATTAGCAGCTCCTGCCTTGGCTCTGGGTTGTGTGTCCATAACCCTGAGCGAGGGACCAGGAGCTAGTGTGCGAAGACACGGTCCAGATGTGGAAGATCATGGTGGGGGGATGGGTCTTGCCTGGGGCTGAGTGTGAAAGCAGCCCCCCCCGCAACTGTGAAACACCCTCAGCCCCTGGGAGATCAGCGGGACACGAGGGATTCCCCTGCAGCGTATTCAGCTACAGCGCTCCACAACCCCTGATCCCTGTGATGGGAGCTCCCTGTCTGCCTTGCTGAGGCCGTGGTGTTTGCTGGGCAAATGCCTTGTCAAGGCACTGCCATCACCTGCCAGCAGCCATGCTCCTACACCCCTTGCCAGCTGTCTATTCATGTTGCAGGATTGGTACAATAGGACCTGACTTTAGTGAGCGCAGGGCACGGACCCACCTGGGTGTTGCACCGCACTGCAAAGCCCCTGGGGTTCCTATGGACGGGAGCGGGGCAGGGACTTACCTGGAGAGACAAACAGTTCCACAGCGTGTGTGGGATCAAATCTCAGTGTCTTTGCCACCCCGCACAGGTAGGTGTCGGTGTCCGCCATGACCAGGTTCTCCATGGTCACTGTGATGGTGCGTTGGGTGTGGTTATCCTGGATGGAGAATCGGTCGTGCCGCACCTCAGCCTCCGACCCTGTGGTCTCTATGATGTGATTGTTAATGCACAACACCAGGTCGTTTCTGCACCAGAATTTTGGATACTTCTCATAGCCTTTCCCATAGTGGCACATCACAGACACCGAGGCACCTTCAGGTCCCGTCACCGTCTCCGGGCCCGTCACTGCGTTGGGATCTGTCAGTGACAGAAGGTCTAATCCTGCGCAGCAGCCTGTGGAGGCAGAGACATGGAGAGTCATTTCCATGCCCCAGCGGTGAGGAGTAGCGTAGAGATTTACTTTGGCAATCCCTCTGCACGTTTGACTGCAAGGACAGAGCTGGGAAATGTTGAGATGTTTGTCATCCTTATCCATTCACCATGGGGGTAGCAAATAGA
>JAGPOW010002173.1:20074997-20087247 GCA_030014935.1 Caiman crocodilus
TATTTAAGTCTGCAGGCCCCGATGATCTTCACCCAAGGATAATAAAGGAATGAGCCGGAGTCAGAGTGAAACCACTGGTGCAACTGTTTGAGAGCTTGTGGCACTCAGGGCAGGTCCCAGATGACAGGAAAAGGGCCAGTGTGGTCCCTATTTTCAGGAATGGGAGGAAGGAGGACCTGGGTAATTATAGGTTGGTTAGCCTCACCTCTATTCTTGGCAAGACTGTAGAAAAAATCTTTAAGGATCCCATTTGTGGGGGGCCAATGGGCGATACAATGTGAAGGGGCAACCAGCATGGGTTTATAGCAGGCGGATCCTGCCTGACTAACCTGGTCTCTTTTTTATGACAAAGTCACAAAGTGCTTAGATGCAGAAGTACAGGTAGATGTTATTTACTTGGATTTTAAAAAGGCTTTTGACACAGTGTCGCACCCAATTCTTACAAGCCGACTGAGTAGCTGTGACATGGACTTTTTCACAGTCAGGTAGGTGGAAACCTGGCTTATGGGATGCACTCAGAGAGTGGAGGTGGATGGGTTCATTTCTACCTGGAGAGATGTGGGCCGTGGTGTTCCCCCAGGCTTGGTCCTTGGACCAGTACTGTTCAATATCTTCATCAGCGATCTGGATGAGGGTGTAGAAAGCACTCTGTCCAAATTTGCAGATGACACCAAACTATGTGATATAGTTAACACACTAGAGGATAGGGGGTGAATTCAGGTGGATTTGGATAGACTGGGGAAGTGGGCAGATCTGAATAGGATGCAATTTAACAAAGATAAGTGCCAAACGCTGCACTTGGGGAGAAATATCACCAATAACCTATAGACTGGGAAGTACCATTCCACGTAGCACAGTAGTGGAAAGGGATCTCGGAGTCATAGTCGATGCAAAAATGAACATGAGTCGCCAATGTGACGAGGTAATAAGTAGGCCTGTGCGAGTAGGGAACTATTTGATTCAGGTTCAGGTTCAGCTGATTTGGATGCCAGCAATTTGATTCGGAGCTCCGAATCGGTTTCCCACTTCGATTCGGTCGAATCGGCTCTGAAGCTTTGGAGCCGATTCAGCGATTCAGCCAAAGGTTATAATGGTGAATCAATGAAATATCAGTAACTTTGTTATTTTTTGTCTGATTAGGATGAAACTTGCAGGATTGGTAGCCTCTGCTGAGAGCATGAGGTCTGCCAAAATTCAAGGAGATAGGTACAGGGGCTTGGGGGAAACTGCACACCTAAATTTTTAAAGCAAAACTCATGTCATGTGTACGTGTTAAGCCACAGCGGGGTCAAAACTTCAGGGGTGGTGGCCCCTGGTGAGGCCACAAAGCCTGCCAAGTTTCAAGGAGATAGATTTGGGGGGTGGGGGGGGGAAACTGCACCTCAAGCGTCTGACAAGCAAAACTTATGAAATAGATGACTGGTTGTGTGTTAAGGTGACGAGGGGGGAAAACTGCAGGGATGCGAGCCCCTGTGGAGGCCCCCAAGGCTGCCAGCTGTCGTGGAGGTTAAAGCTCAGCAGGGTGACAGCTGCAGGCCTGGCTGCTAGCCCCTGCTGCGGCCACAAAGCCTGCTAGCTCTCAAGGAGATCGGTGCAGGGGGGTTCTGGAGCCCTGCACCTCTAGCTGCTGACAGAGAAAACTCATGACATCGGTGCTTGTGCAACTGTGTCTGTCTTGGGGCAGTTGGTTGTCTGTATTCATTATTCCCTCTCCTTAGTCTGTGGTTTTGTAAGTGTTAATCTTTGCTCATTAACTCATTACATTAGCTAGCTACTATGTATTGAGCCGGTCCTTGAGCGAGTCACGATTGATTGGTAACACAGCAGCCCAGCAGCCAGGCCTGCAGTAGTTTCCCCCCCACCCCATGCCCCAAGACACAGTTGCACAAGCACCCATGTGACAAGTTTTGTCTGTCAGCAGCTAGAGGTGCCAGGCCCCAGAAGCCCTGCACCGCTCTCCCCGACAGCTGGCGGGCTTGGAAGAACCGGAGAACCTTGATGATTGGAGTCATGGAAATGGGATCAAAGGTAACAGTAGAAGGCAGGCTTTATTTAATGGGGCAAGGCATAAGTGACCCAAGATGAGAAAGACCTGGGTGTATTTTTTTGATCATGAGATAATGACTAATGAGTTGTAACTTTGAAAAGGCAAATGTGCTCCTAGTAGAGTTCTGCTGAATCATTTCCCGTGGACATACGGAAGTATTAATGTCATTGTATCTGGCAGTGGTGAGACCTTATCTACAGATACTATGTCCGGCTCTGGTCCTCTGTGTTTGGGGAAAAATGAGTTCAGCCTGGATGGATCTAGTGAAGGGCTGCTTGGATGATCAGGGGAATGGAGAGCGTATCTTCTTTAAGAGTGAAGGGAGGCACCACTGCCAAATATACCAGGAGGGGGAAACCCAGGGAGGGAGAAGAGCCTGTTTAAATGAACTGGCCAGTGTTTAAATGAACAGGCCTGTTTAAATGAACAGGCCTGTTTAAATGAAAGGCCAATGTCTGTCACAAGAACAAATATGTCTCAACTGGGCAGGAATCAGTTTTGGTTGGAAATTAGAAAAAAGCTTCTGTCCTCCAGAGCACTTAGGTTCAGAAACTGCCTTTAAAGCAGGTAGTGGGGGCAAGAAAGCGGACTGGTTTTTATGATGGAGATTTGTAAGTTATTGAAAAGGGCTGAGTGGCATACCATATGGCAGCCCACAGGAATAGGGAATTCTTGGACTCAGTGATCAAGAAGACTCCTCCCAGCTTTTTGTTTTCTCTATTCTGAACAAAAATTACTCAGGTTTTTAAGCACGGAAGGAGAGGATATGTCCCTTCTGCTTCACTTCGAGAGCAGCTGGACTGTTTTGTAAGAAATCTTCACAAATACATCGGTCTGAATTAGAGAGCCAGAAGGAAGATTTCAGACCAAATGGATAAAGCTTGGCAAAGTTATACATGGACAAAAAGAGTGTTTAAAATAGGAAATCTTATTAATTCTTGCCTTACTGACAAGCACAAATACACTATAAAGTCCCATTTCCCCAAGCACTTTTTTTCCTCTTTCCTTGGAAGATGAGCACTTGTGTCCAACTAGTTCCAAGTTTAGTTCCATGGAAACTATGATGTAAATGGCTTGGTTTGATTCCAGATCATGGAGGATTTAATCACAAGGGTCATCAGGGGAATACGAGCTGTCTTTCTTTTCCATATCCCTGATACCTGCATCCATTTCTTCTGTCCTTTATCTCAGAGGTGGGGACGAGCATACTGTTCCTGGAGGTGGAAGACACTCCGCCCTCAGTTCCTTTCATTCATCACCCAAAACATTTATCATCAGACCTCTCAAACCCCTAGATGTACTGGCACGATAGCTGTAGCCTCAAAACTCTGCAGGACGTAGTTTTGCTTGTGGGATTAGGGCTGGGAAGATGCCACTCTGTCTATCAGGAGAAAGCAGTGACTGTGACAGCCACCTCTTGGGTCTTTTCTGGTCTGCAATAGCAAACTTCCCTTTCCTTGGACCAGAAAAAAATACAGCTAGAAATTTGGTAAAAAACATAAACTATGATGTCCTAGCTGCAAGGCCTATTGCCCATATTCTAGGAAATGATCGAACCTGGAGTTTCCAGTGGACTGCCAAATGCAAATACCATTTCAGTGTCCCCTTGCTCTTAGCTCCCATTTTGTATACTGGCACAAGCTCCTTGTCCTCCCGAATATCCTCTTGTGTAATTTTGTTGTCTGTAATCTTGGTAGTCGCCAGTTTGAAATCCCTTAACACATAATTTCAGCTGTTTTGCTCCAGCCAGCTGCTTGTCCAGCTTACAAACCCATGGAGACTCAACTGCCAGAGTCCATAGGCAGTCTTCCTACAATGGTTGCTGATATTGGTCCAGGTCAGAATTGCTTCTCGAATTTGTTCCTGTGAAGTTTCCCAGGTAGAAACAAAGCAGGGGACTCTGCAAATCCACCGTCTCCCGGCCCAAGCTTATTTTTTCTTCTTATTCACAACAGCATACAGGAGTTCCTTGGGGGGACTGGCTGGGGGGGTTGCTTTGGGGAATAGCTCCATGTTGCAGTAGATGTCCTGCTGCTCTGGACTGGATGCTTGCATGGTGGCATAAAAAATCTCTTCTCTATTTTCTGAATCCTGCAAAAGTCAATAACGAATATATCATTGGTCAAGGACGATAAGCAAGTGGATTCCTGGGGTTTGCCATTGAGCAGCTTTGGCCCTGCAAGATGCAGGGCCTTTAACTGGGTGACTGTGCGGGGGGATCTGTTGAGAAGGTACGGATCCCTGAAACATCTAAAACATTGGCAGCCATTGCTCCCCCCAGCTTTACCTGTGGCAGGTTAGGGCATTATGCTTTATGGTTGTGTCTGTGGTTGACTCTGTAGTGTTGCTAATAGGTTAGACAGTGGATTTGGATAGGGATGCTCTTGCCTGTCTTGGGGGGATTGGATGAGATGACCCTTGAAATCCCTTCTAGCCCTACTTTCCATGCTGCTATGGCGCTTTATATTGCTGGGCACTGCTGCATTATTCTGAGTAGCTGAGCAGAGTAGGGGGTTTATGCTTTCTGGATCTTTAAATTAAAAGCAGAGGGGCAAGGGTGAATCCTGTAAGAAACACTCATTTATGCATCTAGCCTACTCCATAACCAGTACAAGACTGCTTCCTACGCCATGGTCTTGCCTGCAGGGCAGGAAGGAAGTGAGTTCTCCACTTTTTTCAGAGTTTTGCTCTAAGTGCACATCCACAAAACAGCTGCAACCCTGAGCATTTTGCTGTGCTTTTTTCCTACCTGATGATGGGATGGGACTTCCTCGTCGCTGGTGTCAGGGGTCAGTGACATAGAAGGGGCCCTGACATTGCTGTAGAGTCCTGTCTCGTTAGTGGTGACGTAAGGATGCACTAATTCATACTCTGTACTGAGATCTGCTGGGCTGTTCTCAGCTGCCTGAAACAAGGATGAGATGAGCTCAGCACCAGGTAGACAATGGGATCTGTCTCACTCAGGCTGAAAGGGGTGCTCTTGGGATGCTTGTGGAGCTGGAAATAAGGGGCTTTTCTCATGAGACAGTCCCCCTAATGAGCGTGATTCACAACTGAAGGTGAGCCAGAGAAAGCCAGGAGTGTTTATATTATAGTAAACTATGGGCTGTTCTTCGGAGCAACACCCTGTGAACAACTGGAGACACGGGTACAAGAAACCTTCAGGTAGGGTCAAGTGGGAGGAGGACTTTGGAGAGATGCATGCAGTTGTATCCACCTAGCTGAAACAAATGTGGTCTTCCTATCGGGAATGGGTATTTCTGGCTGTCTGCGCATCACTGTGTTTTGATTGGCTTGCCGGGCAGTCTTGATTTTCAGTAGTTAGTTCCCTCGGAAAATGTTAGTTCCCTCGGAAAAAAAAAAAAATCCCTCCGCTTGTAGGAACTGCTAAATGGTAGCACATGAGAGTCCGGCCTGAATTTCTGCTTGCAGTACCATGCTTGCTCACAAATATCACGGGACAGACATTTGCATGTGTATGTGCCTGCTTGCACACACAATTGCTATAAATGGTCATGCAAATGAGACAGAAAGTTACACCCATTCTGCAGTTTGGAAAATTCAGGGGCGTGCAGAACGGAGCTCAAGCTGTTTGCATTTTCCAAGCACCCTATTTTTTGTTACCTACAGCAGAAAGACGCACAGATAAGCCCCAACCACACTGCAGCGGTGATAAAACAGGATAAAGGGTTACAGCTCTAATTTGGGTCTAATCTGTCTGGCCTTCAGGAAAACATGTGTTGGGTCACATAGGAAATTATTAAACTGGTAGTGGTTAGGATCCAACATCTGCTAACTAAGCAGATGTTGGATCCTAACTGATGTTTAGGATCCATATCTGCTAACAGGATCCATAACTGCTAACTACCCAGGTAGCAGCCTGCAGACACACGAGCAGCCACACAATTACTGCGTGTGCCGGTCGCTACTTCACAATAATGTGGCATGCCTTTTGTCTGCGTTTTGCAGTTCCCGTCACCAGTGGCTCTCTGCAAAGCCCATTTGTTTCCTGAGTGGATGTAGAGCTTCCCCATTTCAGCTTCCTGGAGGTGAGACTGCTCTGATGCAGCTGAATGAAGTTTGAATCTTGAGTCAGTCGACCTGAGGATATTCCCTCTTGAACTCCAATCCTCGTGACATCGCTCACAAAAAGAGCCCCTGTTGGTGCCCGTAGACGGACCCCCTGGAACAAGTTCTTTAGGAAGGTGTCTGCCAGACCACTTTCCTAAAGCAAAGACACTACAATGGTGATTGTAGATCACTTTAGCGTGGCTCTCGCTCACAAACGTCAGGGAAGTGAATCCGAGGAATTCTACCTTGGTCAGCACGAAAGCAGATGCCTTCCCTGTCTCACCAGAGTATCTCCCTGCAATATTTCATGCCAACTGTTGTTGCAGGATCACGGCAGGGGGCAAACTAACCTGTAACTAGAGTAGGGTGTAACAACTCCACCTGAGCCATTTGTCTGATTACCTTGACACCCCTTTTCTGAACAGATCAGGTTTGAAAAAAATAAAAATAAAACCATTAGTAAGTAGCTGATGAGGAGTTTTGGCACCTGACTCTTGCTTATCCGTGAACAAGTTGTTCCAAGTTCTGATCTGAGCTCTTTTGCTTGACCAAGTGGGTCATGTGATATGTTTCTACACCCTGATTGGATGAGCCCAACCCTAAGACGTGTTTCTTGGGAAGAGTACTCTGCGCTGCGAAGTCAACGTTTGCCTTTTGTGAATATTCTGCAATATTCACTTAAAACCCCTGGTTCAATTGAACGTTCCTGCTAGTAAGCTTGTGCTGTGGCACATCTGCAGAAAGCAAACACTGAAGGGACAGGACCATGGTTGGAGCACGTGGAAGCAATGCATTCACTGCATTATCTGTCCAGTTCAATCTGTGACATTAGGTCCCCCCTGTTAACAGTGGATGGTACAAGGATGGACTGTGCCGTGCCTCACCATATTTGCTGGGTTGATTTTCATGTCCTGCTGCACAGAAGCTCCTGGAAAAGTTGAACAAAATGAAAAATAGGCACAATTAAAACAAAGTCATAGCTGCAAGCAGGAAGACAAATGTTGCAGTAGTAAGTACAGAGGTCCAAATCATAGGACTGAGCTCTACCTGCCTTTCAGAGGAAACACAAACCCAATGCATGGAAACAAAAATACTAGTACCAATCCGGATCTAGCCTTCTGCTGATTGTTAACTGCCCAGTGCTTCCCAGGCACTTCCCTTTGAATTCATCTCAATACCTTCATTAGTCAGTGAAGGTGTAGCCAATGGAACTGAACCAAGCTTGGATGACTCTACAATGTCCGTATAAATCCAATCAACAGGAAATTTCATTTTAAATGACCTTTTTGTGCCAGCAAAATCCTTCCCCCATGAAAATGCACTGTTACATTATGCAGGCTTATTCCATTCTACAAGGCTCTGAAGCCACACTCCGGTGCCGAGACTCTGAATAAAAAGAAAGGAATTGCTGGAAGGTAAAAAATTTAGGAGCAGAGTCTAACCAGCCGTAAGGAGCACCTGACTTCACAGGCAGTAGTATCGTAGGAGTGGGCTCTAGACGGAGCAAGGCGTGTGGAACATGAACATCCTCCCCTAGAGCCCAGCTCCCACAAGCAGCTGAAAACAAATGTGATTAAAGGAAATATGTGCACACCTTTGGACAGTGTTGCACATGGGTCTCTCCCATATTGCATAAAAGCTCTTTCTACAGATGCTGTCAGCCAGGTGCAGAGATGTGACTTAGTGGAGATCTGGATTTTGGAGGTCAGGGAAGTGTGAAAGGCAGTCAGAGCTGCAGCAACAGACATGGATACAAGATCCAGAAGCCAGTATCTCCCCTGCAGACATGGTTTCACTCACTTTTCTTCTTTCTGGATGCTCTGACCAACATCAGAATAGCGACTAATAACAAAACGAGGACCAGCGCGATGGAGGGTGTCAGGACATAGAAGATTACTTTCTGATCCCAGGCAGAACTGGAAGAAAGGAGAGATTCTCTTTGAATACCCTTTCCTACAATCACCGATTCGACAAGCAGTGACTGTAGGGCAACAGGCGCAGGGGGGACAGCAGGATGTACTAGTCCAAATTTAGTCTGGTTGAGGTCACCTGTAAAATGAGTTTGGCACATGCATCACATTGCGAATCTAAGTAACCTGCTGCATGATCCAATCTACAGAGCAAAGGTCTTGCAGGTCTGGTCCATCGCACCATGCCACATAACTATAAACGGAGGCACTACAGTCAGAGGAGGGCATGGGGAGCAAGACCACAACTGATCTAGCATCGTGAAGTGAAGGAGAAAAGTAGATCGGTGGTTCTCATCCATTTTAGACTTGAAGCAACACTCAGAAAATAGCAGCTTTTAAGTTTTCACTCTTTTTTTTGACTACAGAAAAATAGAGTGTTTTTTCTGATGCAAAGAACTCAGAAAGACCACAAGTCAGAAAACTATGGGTTCCTATCTGAAATCTTGGTGCGTCTTGTGAATCATGTTTATACATCTAACAGCAATATGTGTCACAGGGTAACACGCGGTGACAACCTTGCTGAATATTGCTGTTTGATATCACTATTGAGATACTGATCTCCACAATTACTGTAACCCATGCTCCCTGGACGTGAACTTTTATTATGAGGCGGTTCACATTTTCTGTCCTGTGTGGTTTTAGCAGACTATAGAGACCTTCAGGCATTGTCTGGTTTGTCTTGGGTGGTTTGGTGACACTCAGCTGCCTCCCTCCATTCCAGCGGCCCAAAATTTCACAGCAGATCTGGAGGGAGGGAGGACAGTCAAGGAAATGCTAGGGCAGGATTTGCATCATGACCCACCTTCTTCTGATACAGTCAGTTCATGTAACTTATGTAATTTTTCATGTGCAGTATTATATTGGCTCCTAACCACCCAGGAAATTTGCCTGGTTTGCTTTGGTCTTGTATGCTCTGTAGATCAGCAGCGATCAGCTGTCGCAACGCTGAGGCCAGTTGGAACGCACTGTTATCTACTTGTGGCTATTGGAAATGCAGGTTGTAGTCATGCAAACGTTTAGGCAGATGCCTACCTTTTTATATAAGGCAACTGACCCTGGAGTTATAGCAGACTTGAATTATAGACAATAAAAACCTTCCTGGAGTTAAAGGAGCAGCGGTGGCCAAATCAGGTCCAAAACGTAGACACATAAAGTTTCACAAAAATTTGAGACCAAGGGAGAAGTTTCTGTGAACTGATCTAAAGGGATTTTGCTCGCAGCCCTCTTGTTCAGGGTGCTGAAATTCTTTGGCCCCGGCACACCTTCACTTAAAGGTGCGATGGGATCTGATCCCCAATCCCAATCACCATGCCTTCTGCCATGCCACACGTGCATTGGCCACACATACATGGCAGGAGGCATGACTTTGAGATCCCAGATCAGGAGGAACCTGGGGTCAGTCCTGGGAGCCCACAGAGCCTGGGATCAGCTGATCGGTACAAGTAACATCCTATCCATTGGTGCTGCAATTAGCACCTTAATTGTGGCATACGTATAATGTGTGGAGGGGCCCTTAGTCACATGTGTGAACTACTGCATCAGCCACGGTCTAAATGACTGGAAGGAAAAATGAGATCAGCTGGTCTTCTTTCCTCTTTCAAGCCCGGCAAAGCTCAGACAGCAAGTAAAACCATTGTAGAAAAGGTAACACGCTTCCTATATTATTTAAGTTTTACATAAAGAGGGTCTAAATATTGCAGCCTGCCTCTACTCTCAGCTTATTTTGCACCAGTTAGTCTTCCCCTCCATGTTGGCAATGGTTAGCATAGATGAGACTATAGATGTCCATAAGAACAGTCATATGGAGCAAGTCATTTGCATGAATGCATGCTGGTGTCTTTAGTCGTGGTGCAAGTAGAGAAAATGGACAGTAGGGCCGGGAAAGGAATGAGGAAGAATGAAACTTGTGGCTAGGTTCAGTCACTTGTTTTTTCTGCAGTCATGTGGGTTGCAGCAATTCAAGTCCTAGCCGAACTAAGCCCATACCTTGGAGCACATAAGCAATGCCACCGAGCTCCTGGGAAGGGACAGAGATTGCCGTTACAGTGAGAAATAACTTGTTCCAGGTGCCATGACTCTCCCCTGGGATTTAGCTCCTCCAGAACCACATCCTAGCTATAGCTTGTTTTTCAAGGAATGCAGTGGAGCGGGCTGAGATCTGACAGAGAGCATAGCAGGTCTTCATGATGAGGTTTTACAGGTCAGAGCTGTCATGTCGAGAGGCAGAATTGAGCTGTGATTATTTTCTCTGAGCATGGTGGGCAGCAGGATGCTGGCCTGTCGAGGTATTGCCTGGGGTACAGAAACCCAGGCTCAGCCATTGCTTCCAGGGGCAGAAGTGCCCATAGAGCCCTGAACTGGGGGTGCTGCTGGCACTTACCTCTGTGTGGCAGCGTTGGTGGTGGATTGGCCTTGCCCAGTGCCTTCCCGTGTAGAAGTAGATTCCTTGGAGGAAGTGGAAGCTGTGGACTTTATTGCTGATGATGAACTGGTTGTTGAGCTAGGGGTAGGAAGAACTGCAGATAAAAAGAGGGATTTAGAAAATCTTTCAGCCTCTCCGGTGCAAAACGCTGCTGTGTGCTCACTGAGGTTTCAGCCTCAGGAAATACAAGGGAAGGCGTCTCCCCACTGCAGGAGCCCCCATACGCTGCTCCCATGGCACATATGAGCCAGAAGAACCTGTCAGAGCGCCCCCAGCGTGGGCACGGCATAGGGCTGCCCTACACAGGCAGACGCTGCCAAGCCCACACTGCAAAGCCTGGCACGGAGGTATGCCGAGGTGTACCTGGGGGCGGGTGGGGGGAGCCTCTGTACTTCATAAAGCAAGAGGGATCCTCTGCTGGTCCCTGGTCCCAGTAAACTAGAGCAGTCTCTGCTTTCAGTGGCACTGACAATGCCCAGATCTGTAAGACTAAAGCTGATTTAAAGCTACGTTTCTTCCCACCCCACCCCCAAGCAATGCATCCTAGAAGCAGAGTGGAAGATGTCAGCCAGCCATTGCAACTGCAGCAACACCATCAGTCTGTCTCTCTCCTGCTCTTCTCTTTTCCCCCTTGCCTCTTTGCTGCTGTGGGGGACTAGCCAGAGAAGGTGGCGGGGGAAGAAGAGAAAGGCTTCTGCTGATAAAAATTGCCAGGATCCGCAAGGTTTTTGGAAGGTTTTTTCCTTCCTGCTGCGTAATCTGTTACTGGTGCATTGGGGACTCTCTGAATGAGGAGCTGAGCGAGGCAGAGCCATCCTGTCTGGAAAAGGAAGATGTTGCCTGTGGTACCTCCGTGCCCCTGTACTACTGTCCCTGGTGGGCAGCAGCTGCGGTAGGTGTGTACCGCCCTAGTGCAAGATGCCGGCTCTGCTGGTAGTGCCGCTTCCAGCAACGATGTTCTTTTAGGGCAGTGTGATCAATCGTTCATTTGGCAGCTAAAGGGCAAGGCCAATGTATGCGCAGTTCACCGTAACCCATGTGGAAGGGCGCAGGGGGGGACCAGTCCCTACACACCACTAAGCCTCTCCTCGAAGCTACCAGGCCTCTCTCCTCCAAGCATCTCCAGTCCTGAAAGCAGGGTGCTTAGCCCTGAGACCCAAAACCAGCCCTGACAACTCCTTCACCTCTCCACCCAGCCCATCTTCCTCGTTGGGAAACCCCAGGCAGCAATGACAGCTCCACCCTCATCACGCTGAGCGAGACTGTGGGACCACAGCATGCAACGGGTCAGTGAGTCCCACATGCTGGACGGCATGCCGGCGGGATAGGGGCTGCCCGTGGCTGGGCTCGTCCCCTCCTTGAAGCATCTGCAGCACTCATGAGACTGCCTGGCCATTCCCCTGCAGCGCCCCACGGCCCATGAGAGGGGGTTCCCTGTGTGCATTAGAGAGGGGCACAGGAGCCCAAGCCACCAGGTATCCACACCCTTGTCATCACTTGGGGAAGCAGGGTAGGAAGTTACCTGGGGACACGATCACCTCCACAGCGTGCCTAAGATCAAGCAGTGCAGTCCTCGCCACCCCGCAGTGGTAGGTGCCAGCATCCGCCCTGGTCAGATGGTCCATGGTAACCGTGAGCGTGTGCAGGCTGTGGTTGTCCTGGAGGGAGAAGCGGCCCTGTCGCACCTTGGCCTCCGACCCGTTGGTCTCCAGGATGTGCTCCCCGCTGGAACAGTGGTAG
>JAGPOW010002173.1:20095025-20112149 GCA_030014935.1 Caiman crocodilus
TGCCCATGTCGACTTTGAAGGAGCCTTCCTAGAACTTCCTAATTGAAGGCAGGATGCTAATGAGTGTAACAAATGAATGGACTTGGCTGGAGCTGTACCCACACCTTTCATACAGGACAGAGCTCAGTGCTGTCCTTTTAGGGGTTTAAAACTCCCCCCTTGGACAGCACCCAGCATTTCTCTTTGCCTAGAAGAGCTCTCTCCTTCTTCATCAGCCTCAGGCAGCTGAAGGGCTGAGTGTGATGAAGCAAGGGATTGTCCTAGAGGGGCAAGATCCCTTCCACCCTGCTATTCTCTGCAAGTACAGGGAAAACAGAAAGAAGAAGAAACTGCGTTCCCATTTTCACATCAAGCTTGAACTTCCAAAGCCCCAGGCAACTCAACTCCAGCCAACTTCCCTGCTCTCATCTCCAGTAACTCTGGGGCGCTCTGTCCGCTCCCGGAGCACAAAAGCTCAGTTAACCTTGTTCGCATTGTAATGATGATGTAGCAACTTCCGACAGATTTGCAAGGCACTGCTGTGAAAACATCTCAAACTGCATGTTACCTATGCGGTAACCAAACACACTTAATATAAAGATCAATGCTTTCTTTTTGGCAAGGCATCACCCTATAGAGATGAAGCTTGCCTTCTTTAAGAGCAGGCGTGCTGGGATATTGAGTTCTCTGAGGAATCTGGGAATTGTAGTCCAGTGAGGAGCCATGTGACCACCAGGCATGGTATATAAAGTGAGCCTGGTGGTTATCAATGGTTCAAAGGGTTATTGCTTGGGGGTGGGTGCAAGGAGCTTTGGATGGAAAGGGCTGGAGGAAGCTAGTGAGGCTTATTGCAAGGTGAAGTGACTCATGATGCTGTGGAAAGGGGGCTGGCGTATTTAGCTTTTCATAGTTATATTAGAGGAGCGCTTTATAATCTGGGCATCACCCCATGCATCAAAATCTCCTCCTCTCCTCTGATATCCATTAGGGTGGCATCTAGTGCAAGCTTCTGTGCTCATCTGTAGCTCGTTCTTGTAACGACCAGGCTTTCTTTTCCTCCCTAGCTCACTTAATGCAGGCTTACTTAGGTGCTGATCACCTGGGTTAATTCAAGCATTGATTGCTAGGGAATGCTTCCACTTTCCTCCTCTGCCCACTGCTTCCCAAGCCCTGATTCTCCTCTTCCCATCAAAAAAAAAAAAAGGTCAAGGATTTACCTGGGGACACAATCAGTCGAACTGAGTGTCTGGGATCAGGAAGCCGCGTCCGCACTAGCCCACAGTGATAAAACCCTGCATCTCCCATGGTGAGGTTCTCCAGGGTCACGGTGAACGTGAGCAGGGAGTGACTGTCCTTGATGGAGACTCTGTCCTGCTTCACGTTGGCCTCAGACCCTGTGGTTTCGACGATGTGCCCGTTGAAGCACTTCAGGAAGCCCGACCTGCACCAGAACTTGGGGTAGGTCTCGTAGCCGCTCTCATAGCTGCAGCACACAGACACCGATCCGCCCAAGTGGCTGCTCACTTGCGTGGGGCCTGTCACTGCCCAGCAGTCTGCAAAAGAGAAGGGGATGCGTGCTTATTGCCCACAGGAAAATGTACCTTGCACTTTAGGGAAGCAGTGGAAGCCCTCAAGTTTTCATGATTGTCTGGTCTGGGCTTTCATTACTGGTGCAAACCTGCAGGGAAGGAAGCGATTTCTTCACTTCTCACACAAGCATTGCTGGCTGGAAATTGCTTCCCCACAAGCTTTTCCCTAATTGGGCCTCTTCCCTGTAATGCCAGGCACTGATCAAGGGATTTTTCTGCAGAGGTCTGAGTCTGTGGTGTCTGGCGTTAGATATTCCTGAGCAGTTGTTCCTATGTCAGTTGAGACTGGGGCATAAACTGGTTTGAGCCAAATCAGATTGAATTTTATTAGCAGATGTTTAGGATTGTGAATCCAAAAAGATGACAAAGCCAGTAGGGAAATACAAATCACCTGAGCGTGCTACCTTCAACCAGGTTTCTCTCAAACTGGTTTCAGCCGTTTTCAAATGGGTTTATGCGCACTGAACGTCTGTTCTGTTCCAGGTTTAAACCAGTTTCTGCTCACTTAAACCGGTTTATGTGTAATGTCTGTCCCTAGCGTGAGAGCAAGAGCAGCTCAGACACTCGCTGCTAGGGCTGGGACATGGCAAGGGAAGAAAGCAGGGCTGCAGGGAGTTTGGGTGGCTTCCTCCTCAAGCCCATGTCATTGCCGTCTCCTTGCTGGTGGTGGCAGGTGCCTTGGAGAGGACCCTGTGCTCACGCTCTCGATAGATGAAAAGAAAGACAAACTAACTAGGTAGGGGTGGAGGTGGTCGTCAAACTCTGTGGAGAAGATGGACTCTCAGACTAAGGTGAAAGGCCCAGCGTTGGATGCTGAGGAGCTCTGATGATCAGACTGACCCCAGTACTCGGCCAACAAGGGCTGACTGCCCCCAGTCGCCACATGGAGAGGGCCGGGGAGCACGGGGCTGGCTTTGGGGAGCTCCTGTTTTTGTCCCCGGTACCACTGACCGGTTCGTGCTAAAATGTGGTGCCTCGACGTGCACCCAGCTGTGGTCTCACAGCTACCAGGGCACTTGGCTTGAGCACAGCTCTGCCCCGAGGCACTGCTCACCTCCAGCATGCTGGGGCAGCCACAAAAGCCAACAGAGCTTGTGGGGATGAGGTGTCCTGTGGGTCTTGCAGCAGCTGATAGCAGCTGTCATAGCAAAGGGTCCCCCAGGGCTTGCATTAATGCAGTCTCCATGCTCATGCTCAGTTTTCTCAATCCGGTCCCTTTTTCTGCAAAAACTCCAAGGCTTCATCTCCACCTAGTGTTGAGTTTACTTTCAGACAGTTTGGGCTTTGAGTCTTTTTTGACACTTATCCAGTGAATTCCCCTATTTTAGATGAATATCCAGCTCAGTCAGGTGTAGTCAGATACTCTGAGCACCAAGCCCTTTTTATGTGCATAGACAACACAGAGAAGGGAGTTGTCTGAACCTGTCAAATCCTGCTTTTCCTTACACACCATAAATACACCATAAAACACAAGCTGCAGCACTGCAGCTATTAGCTACGCTATTATACATGTAAAAACTTTTGTAAGAAAGCAAACGTGCTCTCTGGACAGTTGTCAATGGAGCAATAGCAATTCTTGTCCTCCTGCACCGTTGATTCACTCTGGAGGTTGAAGCATTTCATCACTTAGGGATTTTTGGGGGGCTTTCTCCCGGCTCTGCTTTGAGGGCATATAATCTCTGCCAGCCTCATAACTTTCCACTGATTGACAAAGAAACTGAGACAATCTCACCTGGAAGAAGAATCCAAACCACAAGTGAGGAAATCCTCATTGTCCTGAGCCCTTTTGTGGGATGCAGATGTTTCCCTTCTGCACTTGCTTCAAGGCAGCTCCATAACTTTGTACGTTTTCTTTTTTGCCAGTTTTACACAAAATCTCGGGTTTGAGTTGCTGAATCTTTTGGCACCCTCGCTTCCTTTGGCAGAGCTTTTTCTCCTCTGGTGTTTTTGTGGAAGTAAATTGACTTTGTTCCGTCACTTTTTCCGTTGTTTTCTTCCCCTTATCTATAGGCCACTGGACAATGAGTCATCACGTAAATAGATTCCTACACTGATTCCTCGGAAATTTATTCTAGGTTTCCAAAGAAAATAGGCTGGGGTGGGAGATGCGTTTTGCTTGTACAAGTTCAGGCTTGGATCCTCTGTCTTACAGATTGGGTGATATGTTACTATAAATGAGAGAGGCATTGGACTGAAAGTACATGTCCTCTCTGAATCTGATATAATGCAACAGGTCTTCTCTTACAAGGGTTTGTCTGGTTATGGCACTGGTAGAGACAGTGCAATAGGAGAAGATCACGGGGGGCAGGCTCCCCTCCGGCAGAACTGCACACATCTCCAGACGTTAGCACTGTGAAAGGGTGATCACAGGTTTCCAAACCGTGCGGTGGTATTACAGCTCATTTCATTCAAGATCATTTGGGGAGAGGGATTCAGAATCCAGCACGAGAGATTTGTCAGCTCTGTTACCCTCAGGGCTGTCTTGTTGCTGATCAATGCATTGGTACAGATAGACGTTTTCTAGGGAAAGCATGGCTATTAGCCTGAATCCACTGTGGATTGCATTACGATTGAAGATTGCATTAAGACTGAAGAGAGATCTGATTCACTGAATCCACTGTGGATTGCATTAAGATCAAAAAGAGATCTGAATCCACTGTGGACTGCATTAAGATTGGAAGAGAGATCTGATCCAGACATGAAGCTACTGCCTGGCTGTGTGTGATCCAACATACCTAATCTTATTTTGAGGATGTGAGTGGTCCCCAACTCTGGCATTTGGGCAGCAGTACCATAAGTCATGCTGTATTGACTATATCCGACTTAAGCTTAGACAATCAGATTTAACCTTAGAAAGTTAAATCAGGTTTAGAGAGAGAGTAAGGTTTGATATAGAGGCTACAATTTAATATATGTATATATAATGTGTGTGTGTGTCTAATTCCCTGTATAGGTATGTGTATGTGTGTATATACATATGGCAGGATTATTTGCAGGTGTTTTATTTAGATGTGCCTGCTATTTTTTTTTCTACTGGAAGTTGCAATTTTAAAATTAAAAAAAAAGTTTCCATTGAAATCCAAACATGTGACCAACCAAAAAGGGTGAGGGCTAAAGATAACCCTGGAGAAGAGAAGACTCGGAGGGGACTCGGTGGCAACCTATAAGTATATTAGAGGTGCACATCAGAGCCTGCGGGAGCATCTGTTCACCAACGCTCCCTGGGGGAAGACAAACAGCGGACAGAAACTGCTTGAAGATAGCTTCAAATTGGACACAAGGAAAAACTTCTTTATGATTCGAGTGCCGAGGGTCTGGAATAGACTTCCCCCCAGCGGTGGTACAATCGCCCACCCTGGAGCGCTTTAAAAAAGGACCCGATGCCCACTGTGCTGGGCTCATCTGATCCCAGCAGTCTTTCCTGCCCATGTTCAGGGGGACCGGACCCGATGATCTGTAAGGTCCCTTCCAGCCCCTAAACTCTATGAAACTTCTTTCCATTTTTTTTTTTTTGGTCACAACTGGATTTCAACTGAAACTTCTTTTAACATTGCAAAATTGCATTGCAACATCCGGTAGAAAAAACATAAAATAAAAGGCACATCTAAATAACATAGCTGGAAATAACCCTGCTTCCCCCCACAATTCCCAAACAACAGCATAGCAAACAGAGTCCCTGTTGTCTTCAGACAACAAATCCGAAAGCGCCAATCTCAAAAGAGCACCGCAAGGAGGTATGGAAGGCATTAGATCAATTCTTGTTTCAAATCAGATCCCTACACATGTTGGTCCCTCGCAGGGCTGTATGACTGTACCCTGGGCACAGCATACAAGTGTTGTCATAGGGGTTGATTCAAATGGAAACAACCTTCAGGCGCCACCAGATTGATGCAACACGGTGAGAAAAGCCAAGCGAGGAGTCTTCAAGTGGCATTCATAAAAATGCTCGTGGGAATAGAACGGGCTTGCCTAATACAAGGGGCTCATTTTTCAGGTAGAGGATGTCTGATCTAGTATTGCTTCTGCATTTTATTTTACCCCTGGTTACATAAACGGCACAAAATGACATGCTGGGGTCCAGTCCAGATGCGATGTGTAAGAGCTGCCATACTTGGCAGTGCTGGGAGGAGGTGGATGCTACACCGGCTTTCCCAATTTCGGACCGCTCAGGCTGATCTCAGGACCTGACTTGCTTGTCCTTGCATTCAGCGTAAAGAGGAATCGTCATTGCCCTGGGATGCTTGTTTCATGCAACTTGGGTCACCCTCACACCAATCAGCCACACTTCTGGCTCACCTATGGGCAAGGTATTGTGAGTGACTGCTAGGGCAGCTGTTCACCAAGTGAAAGACTTATTCCAGCTGAGCCAGGTGTTTTACCGTACAAATGAAAGGAGCAGTTTGAATGACCATCAAAGAGCCGAGCATGAAATGCAAAGGTACTAAACAGTCTCCAGCCCCATTTTCAGCTGCTCCTTTCTAATAATACTAAACATCCACCCGTGTTGGGGAAGACCCTCATTGTTCTGCATGTCTTCTTGGACTGGGGATATTAATTGTAGCAAATCCCTTTTTGTGTCTTGCATATTCCCTTCCTTTCCTTTGGTTTCCAGGCAGGGCTGAGGATTGTTTCTACTGTAGGATTTATAGTGAACCCCCGAGATCGACTCACCCTACTGAATCTGGCAGGTCCTTGGTATTTTAGTTGCCTCACTTCCCTTGGAAAGGGCCCAGGGGAAGGTTTCTCTTCCTCAGAGCTTTGCAGCTGTGTGGGTTTGGCTTGCGTGCAACTCTTTCCTGTATTTTGTAAGGAAAAAGAAAATAATATATTTGCAGTGTGGACTGTAACGTATGTGATAGAGACCAATGGAAAATGGAGCTTGCAACACTAGGGTTATCTGTTTCTGATATCCGCAGCGTAAAGTGTAACCTTTAATCACCCTCATGCCTATATGGCAGCATAAATCAAGACAGGGAAGCATCCTATCCCTGCACAAAACAGACTCCAGCAAATGAAAATAGCAGCAACTTTTCTAATGGAGCCCCATTCACCACTGGAAGGTGGTACAGGGTCCGGTCCGCATGCGGCCACAAGCTAATAGGTCCAGAGGGGTTCTTGTTTCCACAGCATCCAGCACAACGTAGCCCTGGTCATGGCCAATAGGAAGTGATGATGATGGTATATCTGACGTGGGAACACCTTAATGCTCACATTCTCAACCACGCAGCATGAGATTTGAATATTCAGATGGAGCGGAGGCATTTCATGAACCAGGGAGACAAGTTCTCTTCACCATTACATGGGCCGGAGCTGGTCTAACGGAGGACCTTCATGTGCTGGTCCCCTCTTGACTCCTGGTGTAGACGTGTGCAGTTTCAGAGATGCCAGAGTTGCATTTTACTCCACAAAAGCAAGGAATATGGCTCTTTCTTCTCTGGCCTACCCTCTCCTATAGCAACTTCTTCATTTCAGGACATACAATCATATATTCCGTTAGCATTAAAAGCAGACAGGCGCTCAGCTCCTGCCACGAGAGTGTGGGAAGCAGTTGTCAGCACAAAAGACCTTTTTATTCATGTTTACATTTCAAAAGTAACTGGGGAGACCACTTCCCATAGACACAATCTAAACAGGCCTCTTCTGTACCATCTTTACCAGAAGGCATCCCCAAGGGGTCAGGTCAGAGGAAAGCCCCAGATAAACTATGGGGAAGCAGTGGCAGTGAGTCAGAGGAGCCATCACCAAACACCAGAAAGAATGAGTTCCTCCCTCCAGTCACTTGTCTGTAGGTGGGGGTTTCCTTGCTCCCTCCAGCCTGGCGATGGAGAAAGGACGTTCACAAGGCTCATCGTAGGCGGAGGCTGAATGCCTCCTTGAGCACTCTTGGGAAGCCTTCAGCGGTGGAGGCTCTGGATGCAGACCAGCGAGGGCTCTGAGGCAGGGGTGCATGCAGCAGCACTGTGGGCTGCATCCCTTTCCCAGCCTCTTCCTCCCCTGAGGACAAGACAGTTCACAAGTTGCAACAAAGACTGCTCGGGACTTCCTGAATACATTGATGTGGTTTCCAGATCAGGTGTTTATTAGGTCTGAGGCCTGTCCCACATGTGCACACATCAGCCATTCCTGCCACTGAAAGCTGGAATGCTCCATGCTGGTCCTCTCGTGTCTCTGGGTGACCTGAGCTAACTCCTGTTGTTAAAGGAAGCCCTTCATTCTGGGAGAGAGCAAGGCTGCTGGGCAGCTTTCCACTGGGGTTGAACTCGGGCTGTGGAAATGGAGCTGAAAGGAGCATGGTTTGCATGGAAAACCTTTGGAGGAGTAGTGGAAGGCCAGGCTGTGGGAACAGAGATGGGGCTGTCTGGGGTTGGGGCCATTCCAATAGTTTGGGGCTTAAGACATGAAGAGGGAATGGGATCCCTGACACAAAGGTGAAGGGTTAATATTGTCAGTCCACAGCATTGCTCGGACGCTACAGACCTGACCTCCTGCAGAGCCCATATGGGTTCACATCACCTCGCAATTCCTGCATCAATCCCAATAGCTTCAGGATGCAACAGATGATGTCTTTCTAAATAGACCAAAACACACGTGGGAAGGCGAGCGCATGCCTGATACTAGCCAGGGGAATGTGAATGTGGGTGTGAAGCTCTCGCCACATCTCTCTGGAGTTCCTCTAGTCCCATACGATTCCCCTGATTGCAGCACAGGCCAGGCACAGGAAGATGGGGACTTTCAAGAGGACCAGGCGCAGGATGTAAAAGTGGCTGGGATGGAAACTGTGGAGGAGAAACAAGAGAGCATGTAGCTTGGACTGCTCCAGGTAGGAGGCCAGAACCAGCAACAAAACACACGTGGCCCTGGAAGTATGTGGAAAGCCTTGTTAGAGAGGAGAGGGACACCAAGGGCCCTGCGCTCCTGCAGGGGCCACCCATTCTCTGACTGAAAGGCATGGGTGCAACCAGCTGATTCCCGGACCCTTCAGGCAGGACCTCACAGCTGTGTCTGCATTTCATTTTTTGCCAACCTACCTGCACAACTTTTAATCCTCCCAGAAACCTTTATTCTCACTGAAGGGGGAAGAGCAGATGTGTGTGGTGGTGGTGGTGGTTGGTTTTAATGGTTTTGCAGCTTTAAAAGTTTATCTTCAATATTCATGGTGGTGAAACAGGAGAGGCCCCCGTGGTCTGTCCCCTCTAGAAAGGTCACACGCGGCTTCAGACTTTATTCGTGGATGTGATTGTGGGGATCCAGGCTGTGACTTGACAGCAAGTCTGGTTCCATTAACGTAATCTGAGTCAAGAGAGGCAGACATGGTCAGCTTGTGATAGAAGCTCTTGGAGGCTATGAGTATTGGTTACCGGAGTGCATTGATAATTTTATGCGGTGATTCATTTTTTAGAAGCCGTTACCTGCTTTGCTCTGACTGGTTAGCCAAAGATGTGTAATGTCTTTTGAGTTGTTCCAGTTAGCAGGAGAAACTGGTCATAGACATGCATGAGCAGGTCTAGATTTTTGGAAAGGTGGGTACAGACGGTGAGGTGCATTATCACATATCAAACAACACATTTTTTCTCCAGTGAAAGATAAACTAGAAGCTTTACTAATAGGCGAGGGGCCTAGGGCTGTATTATTTCGGTTAAGGTTGAAGCAAAAACAAATATAACTTCATGGGAGTGGTTGAAAACGATCTGCAGGGCTGTGAAATAGGAGCTTCATTTCCAGGAGCAGCTAGCAGGCTGCAGAATTGCCGAATGAAGGACAGCCTGATTGGTGGAACTTCAAGACCAATGAAAAGAAGACCAGGTTGTTAACACCAACAAAATGAAGAGTTTGAAAGGGATCAGATTATCATGAGCCATGAAATCAAGTGACTCCCTCTGTGCTGCCTGAGTAGAAATGCTACTGCCACTGCCAGGCAGTTGGTTTAAAACTTTGGGTGGAGCAGGAATCAAAGAGGAGGGGCTGGGGAGGGGATGCAAGTGTATCAGTGCACCCCACCTTGGATGTTGATATGTGTACTTTTTATATAATCTGGTGTATTTGCAAAGCATGTGCAGCGTCAGCCTTTCCCCAAGACAGGGAGAATCCACCAGAGCCAGTTGCCTTGTTCACAGCTCCACATCTCTTTTATCCAGCTCCCACAAATCTTAAATGTAAGATTGTGCTTGCAATTATAGCATGTAGGTGCTAGATAGTGTAGTGTGCTTGACATTGTAGTTGAGTAATTTCCACAAACTCAGTCCAGAAAAAAAGACTATCTTTGTTTTATTAGCACTGAACATCAAAGCATGAAAATACTGTCAGACAGAACTTGCACCAAGCCTGCAAAACCATACAAAATCCTTCTCACAATACCTCCAGCCAGGGAGCCTCTAGGAATTTGTTTTGTTACATGTTTGCTTTGGAGAAGGAGAAATGCTTTAGTAAGTAGTAATCATTCGTGGGAACGGAGTAATAATAGCATCTTAGTTCCAGGACCTTTGCATAGAAGTATAAGGAAAAGAAGCCTTATAGCGCAGAATACCTGTAGGTAGATGGGAGCAAACTGGTACGAAATTCTAGATGTGGGATAAGGACTATTCCCGAGCTTCATCAAGTATTCTTTCCTCCTGGACGTCTTCCCTCGATAAGGAGAAGCCGGTGTATTGCCTGCATTTACTTTAATTATGGTGTAGAGGTATAGCGATATGAAAAGCAGTCGGAATAAAGGTCTGTCGGTTCTGCATCCTGTAACAAACACACCGTGAATTAGAAAAGCAGCCAGAATATCTTGGAGCAGCTTCAGGCAGCAGAGGGGAAAAAAACCCCTCCTTAACTAGTGACCTGGCTTGAATTATTGTCCACCCTGAGCTAGAGTTCATTGACTGTTGCTACCAGGTAAAGCTAGTGACTGTTTTTAAGGTAGAGAAAGAGGCTCCATGCTAGATGGACAGGAGAGGAGAATTTGCCCACACATCCTAGTGGTCATCCATAAGCACTAGGAGAAAAAATGGCTTCTCTTTGGAAAATTAGGATAAAGACAATTTTGTGTGTGCGTGTTTGAAGTTTTCCAAAGACTCCTTTGACTTTTTGTTGAAAAAAAAATAGTCATCTTCAGCCTCTACTCCTTTATCCCCTCAAACTGAAAAAGTTCAGGCGTTGAATATTTGGATTTCTGATGGGAAAAAATGCAACTTTTTTTGAGGAATCCATAGACTTTCTATCTTTCTAGGAAAGCTTTCATTTTGTCCCAATAGCATCTTTTTTATTTTTTTGTTCTAGTTTTGTTGAAAAAAAAATGTCAGTGGAGCCCTTCCAACCAGCCTTACGTCCGGTTCTGGCCTTTCAAAGGATTCACGTAGTGGTGAATAACGCATTCCTGCAACAGCGAGCTATTGTTGGTCGTTACTGGATTTTGGTCATACCTGAGTCAGGTATTGGTAATTATCATAGATATTGGAGTCATCTGCTTCTCTGCTTGTCTGGTGTCTGTTTAAGTGGACACCAGGTTCTTCAGGAATCTTAGCAGGGGATGATGGCCTGTCTCCATGGACCTGAAATGCATAAGTGAGGTGTTCAAAACAAAAAGACTCCTGAACATCTCATCTTCCCAGACCCACCACACTGGAAATCCACAGGAATGGAGATGGCAGGAAATAATTTCTCCTCTCTAATTAAAGCATCGGGTCCCTACCCAACGGCCTGCCATATGTGTCTAAATAATGATTTCCAAATTGGAGTCTGTAATGGAGCTGAAGCCATGCACCTACAGCGGTAGGGGAACAAAGCTGTGCTATCTTTGGCAGTAACTCTCCAAACCACTATTTGTAGTAGACTCTTAATCTCTGAGTAGACCAGTCACTAGAGGGTGATGAAGACCCAGGGTTGGACTAGACTGTTACAGTCACAGATAATTTGGTTTCAGGGAAGACAGACCAGTGTGTGGTGCATCCTTCTCAGGCGTGATGTTTAAGCATTGGTTGAATAATGCTGGGATGCAACCGTCTCAGGCAGTTAGCAGCATGCAAAACATGCTAAACTCGGGCTTCTTCCACTGTTATACTTTACCATCTCGTGGAGATTGATGTTCTTATTGATCTTTTCTGCTGGTTTTCTGACTGAAAGAATCAGAAACAGGAAATGTGTGACATTTTGAAGTTTAGCTGTTTTTTTGTATTTATGCCTAGGCATGTCTAAGTAGCTTCTAGTAAATCTTTGCATGCAATTGTGGAAGGGATGGGACTAGACCTGTTTTTCCCCATGAGAAAGACCATATGGAGCCTCCTAATGAACCACCTGGATGTACGAGACCATGGGATGATGATGATGACATCAGGTTCGGTGAGCTTGTCGTGAACTACAAATGACAAGTTTTTAAGTTGAATGAAGACATCTAGTTCACCTGGGTCTAGAGCAGCAGAGTGCATCTAGATAACCAGACAAGGTTCTTTGGCTGAATCTGATGTCTTTTATTAGACCAACTTAAATAGTTGGAAAACAATTATTGAGCAAGCTTTTGGGTTCAAAAACCCTTCGTCAGGCTAAGGAAGTTTCAGCAGCTGGTGCATGCTCTTCCTGGATGCAATGAAAAGAAGTCGGTCTAATAAAAGATACCAGATTCACCCAAAGAGCCTTGTCTGCCAGTATTAGGCAGGGGCATGGGGAGCTCTTACGGTGTAACTTTCCCATGTAGGCAAGGGCTAAGTCTCTCTCTCTCTCTGTGGCTGAAGGTGAGCGTGGAAGAAGGGAAAAGGCCATTACCATTTTTCTTTTAAGTAAAATAGAAATCTGTGTTTCTGTCCCCATGAAAGAGGCTAAACTGAAGTGCAGGCGCAACTCCACGGGGCATCAGGACAGTGTTACCCATTGAAAGGAGGTCTCATAGAGGGATTTCCAGGAAGGAAAGAATTGGCTAGTTACTTTCTGACCACTGGTAGCCATTAGACCATGGCCAGGCCATCTGTGCAAAGGCACTGTGATGCTTAGTATACATAACCAAGCAACATGGAGATCCAGGGCTACGGGGAGGTTGAAGCCATAGTTGGGAGTCGGTAAAGGTGTCTCAAGAGCTGGTGCCACCCCCAGGTATCTGAGAGACATCTAAGCTTATGCTACTCCATTGCTTTCTGCTATGATGCACGTGGACACTTTCCAACCATCATTTCAGAGCAAAGCTTGGGGGGCTTGGGCAGGGGTGTGACTGTTCCCTCTGCTGAGGGCTGGGTACCAAGCGGTGTCTTTGAACAGATACTTGTGCTGTATTTGGAGTGAGTGGCCTACAGGTATTTTGCTGGAGGGCAAAATTAGGGACCAGGGAAGGAAACAGGATAGACGGGCCACGGCCCTGACCGATGACTGGTGTGACTGGGGGCAAACAGGAGGTCGTTACCTTTCCTGCTCTTCCGTGAGGTCTGTATGAACACAAAAGCAGTGAGCGAAACCAAAACAAGTACCAGCAGGAGGCAAGGTGTCAGGATGTAGACGAGTGGGTCTGGTTTGCTAAAAGGAAGAGGAAAAATGGGCATCAGCTTTTATGATACCTGTACTTTGCTTCTATGGCTTTTGCCAGAGGCTCCAGGCTGGATGTCAAAAAAGGCAGGAAGTTTTGGCCCGAATTTACAGAGAGGGACCCTGAAGCACAGAGGTGAGTGACGGTCTTCAAGTCTCACACCGGCTCTCCTGACTCCCCACCTCCTGATCTAATTGCTGGTTTCTTTTATTCCAACTTCTGTTTGAGCTTATATTTCAACATCATCCCCAAAGAAGACCTAAGAGGAGGTATTTAATCACTGATGCTCTATTTTAGGGCAGTTGGGTTCCAGTGAAAATTAGGGAACCAGAGTGTAATCCCAATTTAGCAAATCTATGAGCATCATTGCCTAGGCCCCAGCTCCTGGAGCAAAGTGGTTTTGAAAGTGGACCCTCAGTTTTGGCTTTAAAAATAAAGGTCTTTGATCCTCCAAGTTGCTCATGAACACTTGGCAGCATGACCTGAGTGGAATGGATGCAGAGATACCTGCCTTGAGTGATAGGTCTGAGAGGGGAGAGATGCCCCATGCCCACCCTGGCCCTGTCAAAGCACACAGTGACATGAATGTGTCCCTCTTCCCCCAATAACCAAATGTTCAGAGCTTGGGCTCTCACCCTGAGGCAGTATCACTACCATTGGACAAGGTGTTGTTTGTAGCCATGTCATGGACAGTCCATGTGAAACTTGAGGCAAAGGTAGCAGCAGTTGTCAATTCTTCTGTTGGCGCAAGTGTGGTAGGAGCCCCTGTAAGTAAAGAAATGTAGCCTCCTTAACAAGCTCCTGGAAGGGACCTCCTGGGTCACTGGATCCAGGCCCCAGCTGTTTCAGAAAGTCATGTCATAACATCCCTTCAGTAAGTTTATCTAACCCTGTCTTCAAACTGGTGACATTGCTTGGCTTTTCTACTCCTACTTCCAAGTGGCCCTTCCCTTCCTGCCAGTCCAGATGATTTTGTGGTGTACCTTGATTTTAGCAAGGCTTTTGATATGGTCTCCCACAACATTCTTGCAGGCAAGCTAGGGAAGTCTGGGCTGGATGAATGGACTGTACGGTGGACAGAAAACTGGCTGGAGCATCAGGCTCAGAGTAGTAATCAATGGCTCAATGTCTAGTTGGGAGGTGGTATCAAGTAGAGTGTCCCAAGGGTCAGTTTTGTTCAACGTCTTTGTGACCAACCTGGAGGATGAGATGGAGTGCGCCCTCAGCAAGTTTGCAGATGACACCAAGTTGGAGGAATAGTAGATACACTGGAGGGTAGGGCTAGGATTCAGAACGGCAAGGACACATGCAAAGTCCTGCCCTTGGGGCAGATCAATCCCATGCCCCGGTACAGGAAGGGGACTGACTGGCTAGGCAGCAGCTCTGCAGAACAAGACCTGGGGGTTACAAGTGGACAATAAGCTGAATATGAGCCAGCAGTGTGCCCTTGTTGCCAAGAAAGCTAATGGCATCCTGGGCTTGTAGATCTAGATCAAGTACCTTGCTGAAGTTCAGGTGCATTAAATCTACCACACTTGTCTAAAAAAAATCAGTAATCTTATCAGTCACACAGTCTACCCTTGGTTAAACCCACGCTACATTTTATTGCATTTACCTTCATGGCTTTCATTTTTCTATCCTTCAAAATTTTCTGAGGGTTTTTGTTTTCATATAACTGAGTGAGGTATCTGCTTTCATTGCTGAGAACATTGAATGCACACTGCCTATTAAGTAAAGATTAATAGCAGGGGGTCGGACTTGATGATCTGCGCAGGTCCCTTCCGACCCTACCAGCTACGAAACTATGAAAGATATGTGTTGTGTTTGGTTTTAACAGTGTAGCTATCATATTTTTTTTCCTTTTCTCCTGGTTTATTTTGCATGGACTGAAACTCTAAGGAGCTGTTCAACTTAGAAACCAACCTTAATTTCCTGTGTAGCAGGAGCAGGTGAAATCAGAAATGAGACAGGGCAGAATTCGTCAGATCCGCCTTATGAAATGAGTATAATGGTGTAACTGTAAGGCCCAGAAGCTTGCAAAGCTCCAGTGAACTTTTAGTAAGAGTGTGGTTTTACCAAAAATATCATAACTGTGATGGTCATATGCAGGTTACTGCTGCTGCTGTCGCTGCTTCGGTTTATAGCTTTTTTTTAAAAACAGCATTTGTTTGCAAAGGCAATTGCTATTTTTATCTAGGAGGGAGCCAGCTGAGACCCTGAGCTCTTCTCTTTTCACTTCATCCCAACTACAGTCAATGGTCTTTCCCATAGCACGCTCTGACGCTGGTCTGTAATGAGTTGTGGGAATTGTTTTACTGGATCAGACTATTCGGGGCCAGTGCCCGATGCTGGTCCAGGCGAAGATAGGAGAAACCTTGTTATGGGCAATTATTGAGCAATCCCTCTAGTGGGGCAGTTTCCTCCCAATTCCTCTCGATTTGTGGTTGGTTGGATTTGCCCGGCAGTCCGAGGGTTTGTCTGCCACGTGTCTCTTCTAAGCTCGAGCCTAGTCTACACAGAGAGCACCCGTTATTTTAAGTACCCGTAAGATTTTAAAATGTGCTCATTTCATTGGTACCTCTTTGTCCTCACCGGTTTTAAAAACCGTGATTTAAATTGTTTTTTTCTGGCATTTTCATTTAGTTTCGCTTCTGACCTCTTGCAGGTTAAGCCTAAGTGTGTGTAGAGTCTTATTTCAGAAGAATCCCCTATTATTTTATTTAGCTCAGCTTTAAAATCAAGCAAATGCCACGTAGGAACGTACCTGGGAGAACATTCACTTCCACCAAGCCCATGAGATCTGGTCCATATCTTTCGATCCCACACCAGTAAGTCCCAGCATCTTCCTGTCTCACGTCCTCCACGGTCACAACGAACACAGAGAAGGTATGAATATCTTCGATGGAGACTCTGTTCCTCTTCACTATTGTTTCTGATCCTTTAGTTTCAATAACCATGAGACAGGGTGACCGAAAGGTTTTTCTGCACCAGTATTTATTATAATTTTCATAGCCTTTTTGGTACCAGCATTTAACAGAGAGTTTTCCACCCAGGTGACCACTTGCCTTTGAAAGGGTAACCAAAGCCCAACAACCTTGAAAAAAAAAATCCAGAAAAAAATGGGGATATATAACTTTGGAAGACAAGATCTATAAATAGCATAGCATGAGGGAGCAATCTGTAAAGACCAAGGCGGTCAGTCTATCTCTCACACGCGTGTGCGCACCCCCCCCATATAGAGAGAGTTATATCTCTATCTCTAGATATCTCTCTCTCCACAAATCTATCTATTTATCTATCTATCTATCTTTGTGAGTGTGTGACCCACACAGGGCAAGGGAAACAGCACTAATCTTCCAGCTTCTTTAGTTCAACTTGTCTATGACTTTTAGATTTCCTGTATTAAATGATCATCAATGAAAGGGAGGAGGAGAATCACCAATGCGCCCTTCTGTCTCTTGTTTTTTAAATCATCTGACTACAATCTGATATTAATCTTTCTCTCTAATGTTATTTTATATTTAAAAGTATACAATAGATATAATAATGGCAAAGATGGCAGCCAAGGGCACAGATGCCTTCAGATAGATCTTAAATCATAGAATCGAAGAACTGGAACAAGTCCATCAAGTCCTGTCCCCTGCCATAGGCAGAAATTTATTGGGCTCAAATGAGCTTAACGAGGTAGGTACGCAGCCTCATCTTGAACCCATCCAAGGATGGTGACTGCAGCATCTCTGCTGGGAGCGTGTGCCAGATTCTGGTCACCCTTCCAGAAAAAAAAGTTTTTTCTTGTGTCCTGCCTAAATTTTCCCTCAATTTGCTTGTGTCCATTGGTCCTCATCCTCCCTTGAGGTGCCTTGCTGAAGAGTTGATGACAAAAATGTCCAGTAGCATGAATGTAACCAATAACAAGTCAACCGGCTTGGTTACTTCTGAAAATCTCATTTCTAGTCTTCCATCACTGTGGGAAGTGTCATATTTATAAAAATGGGACTGGGACGCTGCTTCCACGAAGGATCCAGTCACTGCTTTGCAGATGTGATGCTACTGCTCTGACTGGCTGAT
>JAGPOW010002173.1:20114746-20130881 GCA_030014935.1 Caiman crocodilus
GGTGAAGCTCGGATGGGAAGGGCCAAAGTGGCACTGCCATGCGGTGGGTCTCTGCTACCCGTCATTCAAGGGCCGGTGAAGTGACAGGCATGCTCCCCCCATTATCTGCACCCAGAGGCTGGGAACAAACTGCTCCGGGTAGACTCACGAGCTCCGGCTCTTTCCGTGTTCATACAGGACCTTCTCCTCGGGAGCCATGGGCAGACTCTGGGCCTCGTTCTTTTCCTGCTCAGGGAAAGTCAGTTCATGGGCTGTAAGAGGGCACAAAGAAACTCTCCTTGACTGGGTGAGAAACACTTGCTGCCTGTGTTTACGGTCATCCTGGGGGGGTCTGCTCCAATATGTGTCTGTATGAGCTGCCGATGGGGGCAATAGAGCGGCACGGTCATCCCCACACCTGCCCACTCATACACGCAAACTCTCCCCCACAAGCAGTCGTGGAGATTTGGCCCAAACCATGACCTGGGATAGGAGGTGCATGGGTGTGCGTGGAGAGGGATGTCTCAGGTAGATCAGAAGACAGGATGCAGCCTCCAGGGAGTTACTTCCTCCCTTCTTGGCATAGGAGGGTGGCAGGCATTGGGCTGTGGATGAGGCAATGGCAGGGCTTCCCACAACAGAAAGACCAGATGGATGAACATTGCAGACCCACCAGCGAAAGCGTGCATCCCTGGGAGAGTGCTTTACTCAGGAACCTGGAAGGGACGTTGTGACTAGAGTTGCTGCTGCAGACCGAAATGTGGAGTTGGCCTCTCTGATTCAGCAAAGTTACATTTACTATGCCAGGCCTGAATTAAGCTCTGTGCTCTCCTCTTCCACCCTCTCTTCCTTGGGCAGGTCTTTGTCACTGGCTCTTCACCTCCAGACTCCTTTGATCACAAGCAAGCTTTTGTTCTCGTGCGCTGTTGCTGGGCCCTGAGAAGATGGAGCCCCAAGACACCCTGGGCATGTCTACACGATCATTCATGCACTGTAATTACAGCACATGAAAAGTTTTTAGTAGCTGTAATGACAGGTATTAACTTAATGTGCCATAATCAGATTAGCTCAAATAAATGGGGTTTTTTTTTGGTGATGCTAACCTTGTGAATGAGTATTAGACTAAATCTACTGTGCAGTAGTGCATTAGCACAGGCTTTGCCTGCCACGCTTGTGCGCAATATAGTCTTCTGCGCGTTGCACTTCTCACGTAGACTAGACATGCCCCCTGAGTAGCAATTTAGCATCCAACTTCCAGCTCTCTCCTGCCTCCCTTCTGCTTGAAGACCCATAAAGATTCAGTTCCAAGCGCAGTTGTTCTCCAGTCCACTTGCAGAAGGACGGAAAGATCACTGTGTTTTACAACACAGAGATTTGGGTTGGATATTAGAGAAAATGTTTGAATTGTTGGAGCTGGTAACCTAGAAAGGTTGTGGAATTAGCTTTTCTGGGGTTTGTAAGACTAGGTTAAATAAACCTCTGCCAGGTATGAGCTAGATTTAGCAGATCCAGCTTTGGTCTCGGGATTTGCATGAGATGATCTCTTGAGGTCCTTCCTACATTTCTTTGATGGATAATGCACTTTTTTCAGCCTTGTTAGCAATGTGATATGAGGAAGAGAATAGAGGCAGCACAATTGACAGAGATTCAGCTTGTGACGTAATACGTTGAAGGCAATTAGCGTGGGTGAATGGCAGGTAACATTTATAATGCATTAATGTCTTGAAGCCCAGTCAAGAACCAGGACATGCCTCTGCCTGGCATTGGTTATAGGAAACAAAGGCAATTGCTGCTTTAAAGAACTCACAATCCAAGTCTTACTGATTTCTTCATTTACATCGAGAGGATTAAAAAAGAAATCTTCTCCTCTACGCATCTCTGGGAACTGCTGCCAAAAATTAAATACAATCAAACTACCAATTTGAACAAAAATAAGTGTAGCAGCCTCTAATACTAGGGAGAGAGGAGGGAGAAACACTCCACAAATGTTATGTTTGCTTGCAATTATATTGTCTATCCACTAGATGGAAACACAGGCCGTAAGGAGTAGGGCTGCACGAAGCTTTGGGTGCTGATTCAATTTGGAGGAGATTCGGCCTGAATTGGTTGCTGAATCTCTGAATGTGAATTGAATCAGGGGGCCAATTTAAATGTCTGAATCAATTCAAAGCTCTCCAAATCTTCAGCAAAGACTCGGAGAGCAGTGATGATTCGGGCAGTCCCTGGTGGCTGCAGCCACTCTGAGCTGGGCAAGTACTAGGGGTAAGGGAGGGGCAGCGAGCACCATGAATTGGATTTGGGCGAATCGAATCAGGACAGTGATTTGAATCACCGAATCGAATCGGTGTCCCCCGAATCAATCAAATCCGAAGCCAATACTAGCTGCTTCGCACAGGCCTAGTGAGGAGCTCCCGAGAGGATGTGGTATCTATCTGGTAGACAAGAAGGCCAAAGTTGGGACTCAAGTGGTGTGGAAGCCTTGCTGCGTCTGAGATCAAGCGGCTTTAAGATGCATCTCCTTTGTAAGAGAGACTGTGGCACTTTCTTGTAGCATCCTTGGCCGCAGATCCCGGGAGTGCTGTGCAACGTATGCATTGCAGAGTGAACTTTCTGAGCTTACTGGCTTTTTAGTGCCAATGCCTCTGGAGCCCTTCTTCTCTGCTGCTGGTTTCAGCTGTGGGCAAGGGGTGGGGGAGCAAGCGGTAGCAATGTTCACTCCCTGAGTTTCCAGAGCCCCACACTGAAGCAGCGGTTCTGGCAGGAGCTGTGCTGAAAAGTTGGTGAACTCGGCGCTCAATAGGCATGTGCCGCACAGCTGAAGGTGGGTATGGCTGCTCGGCCTCCTTGAACCACCTGTGCTGGTGGCCGTGAGGTTTGCCAACTACTTTGCCAAGATGACTTTCAAGACCCCCACCCACATGAGACTGGTTTTTAACACTGTGAGGTAAAATAATAGCATGCACTGGAAGTACCCCTTATTGTCCTCTCACTTTTGAAACTTTCCAGTTCTTGGGGGTCATGACTGGTTCTCTGCAGCCATGTGGATTAGGAACATAATTCGTAATCTTAGGGAGGTAAAGTCCCAAACTACCAGACATAAGAAAATGATCAGTATTGTCAACATTTGGGACAGCGGGGTGACCATAGCAAGGGGGCCAAGGAGGCCTATGGTGTGCATGGAGGAGCTATGGGGCCAGACGTGAAGCCTTTTTCAGACATTTTTTTACATCTTCTCTTTAAAATGCCCCCAAAAACAAATAGCTCCCATCTGGGATAAGGACAGTACCGCTAAAGTTTGCCAACCCTGCAAAGCTCCTGACATCCCCTGTTGGTCTTCTCACTGGGCTTCCCATTTCCTGCTGCTCCAGTCTCTTACCTGCTCCTTCTACACCATCCACAAACCAGGAGATGGAAGTGGGAAGGAGCAACCAGGGGCCTGCAGTCCTGTCTGTCACGGCAGCTTGTGGAAGATGTCAGTTTTGCAACACTCCAGTACTTTAAAACATTTAATTTATTTGGCAGTAGCTGGCTTTAGCCGAAAGCAAAAACTATCACCCTGCTAGAGCAATGAAAAAGAAAGGCAACAGCCTCCTCCAGTCCAGGAAGAGAGGAGGAAATAGGCTGACGTATGAGTCCTTGCAGGTATTTCATTCAACATCCATGTGTGTGTGTGTGTGTGTGTGTGTGTGTGTGTGTGTGTGTGTAAGTGTGCATGCCTGGCAGGTTATTTGGCACAGGGCTGGGGCTCTGTTTCTGTTTGTTGGCTAATGCAGTTCCACTGAGCACAGCAACACTGGCCACTGGCTGCAAGTCCACATGCCCAGACGCCAGCTCTCTGGACACCTCCCCTGGCCAGCCATCAAGGAGAAGAGCTGGACCTTGTCTTCTCCTGTTTTTGGTGCAGGAGGAACTAATGCAGTTATTCAGCACAGACATTATTGGATTAAGGGTGTTTCTGAGACACTGTTCAACTGGAATTATTTCTGTGAATTTTCTCCAGAAAGGAGGGCCACGGAGAAACAAGGGGGAAGAAATAACAGGGTGGAGCAGTTCCAACAAAGAGAGATAAAGTAAAACTGCTGGAAGGAAGAAGCACTCACTCCCGTCCGCTGCCTGGTGGGGGTCTGACCCCTCATTCCTGAAAGCAAGGTGTTGGCCCCCAAAGTCCTCTGTTTTTTGGGGGAAGGAACAAGAGTCCTCCCCAAGAGCAGTAAACAGAGTGGTTGACTCCAGGGATTTCTTACTGGTGTAATTGAGAGGAAAATGAGGTTCAGGCAGTAGCTGTAGATGCTGGGCACAACGCGGGGGCAGACCTCCTTCTGCTGGCCCAGGTCCATCCTTAAGCTACAGAACAGAGAAATGACCAGTGACCTAGGTGAAGGTTTGGGGCAACCTGTAGCTTAGACGGTGTGGGACAGGGTGTCGGGGATGGAGACTTTGTCACTCAGAGCGTGAGGAAAGTCAAAATCTCTTAGCACAGGTGATAATGAAGGGTTCAGAGTGGGTGAAGCAATGGCAACAAATGCACCTGGCAGCATAGCTGGGTTTAGCCACCATAAAGGGGCAGAGACCCAACCGGGACTACTCTACAGCTGGACCGGGAGGGAGACAAAGGGACGGGGACTGTCACTTGAGTTGTTGGTGTCCCTCACTGAGTGACCTGAGGAACCGCAACCCCGTGCTGCCTGTTAGGCTGCGATCATGGTAAAATCATGCTCGAGTGCCTGGCTCCATTGAGCAGGATGGAAAACAGGTGCCGGTGGGTGTAAGGTCACAGGGTGATCATGGGAAGCTCTCGCCATGCCTGTCCCACACTGTGCCCTGAGAGCACCTCCTGTATGACACGCTCACCCAGACCCCAGCAGAAACCAAGCACCGGAGGATGGGGAACTGCAGGACCAGGAGGAAGTTGCTGCGCCACGGGCTGAAAGCGGTGACGGGAGCATTTTGTAGAACTGACCAGACTCCTCCCCGTGACACGTGCTCTCTCCGCTCCCTGGATGATGATGGGCAGCAACATTTCATTTTGGAGGAGAGAGAACACAGATAGTCACAACCCCACCTTTAATGTAGACCCTCCAGACCCTACCTGGGGGACTCATACATCCATTTAGAGAGACAACAGCAATTTGGTTTGATGGGGCTCAAATGGTTTCTCTGTAAGAAATGCCACCTCCCAGCTTATTAGTCCAAATTCTTGCATATTAGACTTCTTTGGGGCTGCTACCACCTCCGAGGGATTCTTACTTCCATTTTTGGGGGATGTATCGTGGTAGGTGTCTGGGAAGACGTGGGTTGAAATCAGGGACCATCCCAGACTCCCACTTCTACCATGGTCATCTTAAGGGAGGTGCGTGAATCCAGCTGCACTGTCAGCCCCCCTCCCCGGGTTTTCATAGTTTCATAGTTGTTAGGGGCTGGAAGGGCTCACGAAATCATTGGGTCCAGCCCCCCTGCACTTGGGCAGGGCAGGCCGCTGGGATCAGATACCCCCAGCAAGGTGCGCATTTACTCACCTTTTAAAGTTCCCCAGGGCGGCTGATTGTACCACTTTGGGGGGAAATCTGTTCCAGGCTCGGCACTTGAATCATAAAGAAGTTTCTCCTTATGTCCAGTCTGAAGCGATCTTCAAGTAGTTTGTGCCCACTGTTTCCTGTCTTCCCATGGGTGCCTTGGTGAACAGATGCTCCCCCAGACCCTGATGTGTGCCCCGATGTACTATTTGCAGGTGTCTGGATCCTGGGGTAGGGCAGGTTCAGCTCTCAGGCTTGACTCCAGGACCACCACGAGAGCCCTGACACTTCCTCGCAGGTCGGCAGCTTGTGCTTCTCTTGAGCCGTGTACTGTCTGTCCTGCCCCACCTGCAATCCCAGCACAACCCTCCCTTGCTGCCCAGACCTGGCCTTGGAGCCCCATGCCCTCCCAGTGGGACAGGGGCGCAGGGCAGGGAGTTACCTGAGGACACGGTTCAACAGTGTCCTTGAGACCCGCTCCAGTCCTGCCTCACTTGCAATAGCAGATGCCAGTATCTGCCCAGTTTAGGTTCTCCAGTATTGCTATGAACATGCTTATGATGTGGTTACTTGGTCTCGTTGCACCTTAGTCACCGGTGTGGTCGTTGCAATGAGGTATTCCCTACTGGCACACCAGTGAGACTCCACCCTGCACCAGTGTTTCGCAGACTTCTCATAGCCCTTGTACTGGCATGTCACAGACACTGGCCCACTTTTGGCACCCACCGCCGTCCCTGGAGCCCACCATAAACCAAAAGCCTGGAGGAGACGGGTGCACAGAGACCCCGAGCCCTTCGCCCTGCAGCCCAGCACCCCCGGAGCCCAGCCTGGATGTGTAGGTTGGGAGCAGAGAGGGGACCAGAAATATGACATGAGGATCTGATTTGGGGACTAAAACCCTGTCCCCTTGGCAACATTTTTTGTAGGAAAATTTCAGCGACAACAAAGTGTTTTTTCTCTTTGGGAAAAGGAAGCCCACAAAGATGCCTCGATGAGGCGCGCTGAAATGCGCTTTTCATTTGGAATGAAAATGGCCTCTTGTTTCAGTTCACCATTTCCTCTGCGATTTCAGGGGTTTCCCTCAAAACCAGCTCCCTGGCTCTTTTTCCTTCCTTCTGATTACTGCCTGGTTACATTGCCCTCGGCTCCCTTTTTCATGCTTTTCTCGGCAATCACAGAGGCTAAACGCTCTCCTGATTTGCAGCCAAGGCTCTGACATAACTCTGCTCCTCAAGTCCTGCAATTTTTAGGAAAAACCGGAAATATTCCAAGACTTGATGTAAAATCCTGGCTTGACAACACCAAAAGCTTCCTTGGCACTGATGGTGCCGTAGATGTGGACTTAGTACGGAGGTTGTCACTGCCACTTCCCCCACCGTTGGAAAGCTCCAGCTCCTGTGCGAGTCGTATTCACGCCGACAGTCCGGCCGGGACGACTGAGAAGCCACGAGGAAGCGGCAGAGCTTGCGGCAGGCCCCAGTCCAGTGACTTTTGTGCACTTCCAGTGACCCCCAAACAACCCGTACTGTACTCACCTGGGAAAAGGCTCCAGAGCCAAAGAGGGAGCATCTGCATGGTCCTGGTCCCTCCGAGTGAATCTAGTCTCTCCGTGACAGCCCTGTGACCTGCTCCCTTTTAGGAGAGAGAAAAATGGGGACCTCATTTGTGAGACTCGTTGACCACTTCTCTAGTTTGCAGTTTCTCTCGCCTGCCTCCCCTTCATGTGAAAAGGCTGGTGTTCGGCTGCAGAAGGAAGTGGTTCACCGTCGATTCTTCTGGCAATGGCTGCGCCCGGACGCTTTGTAAAGAAAGCAGCGGTGTGGTGTGAGATGAAGCTGATTACACCGCCTGGCAGAGCCTATCCGATCTACAGACTGAGGGTCTTGGGAAAGGGTTAAGGATTGCAACAGACTCCGAGGCTGCATCTCCCCTGAGGACTGACTGGGGTAACTGGATGGCACAGACCTTGTTTTGCAAAACTCAAGTCATCAGAAACTATCAGCCTGCCCAAGTCACCTGGTGGTCATAAATATCCCTGGCTCAAACCCTTGCACTGCCTCATTTGCACCAAGCACTTGAACATCGGTCTCCTACATCCTGAGTGCGTGCCCGAGCCCCCGAGCTATAGCTGTGCTCAGGCATGTGTTGGTGGGGCGGAGGCAGCTGAACGCGGTAAAAAAAAGAAAGCGCTGAAGAACTTGCAGTCCGTACAGGGGTTTTATATTTTTTTTATTTAGAGTCAGAGGACTTTTAAAAAGTTCCGACCTTCTGCGTGTCTCCATGTTAATCATAAAATAAAACAAATGAAAAGAAATATCAAAGAAATGCCTCCACAATCTTGGGAAGGGACGTGACCCATTCTGAAAGACATATTTACTTGCATGTATGTTGTTCGTCTGCCAGACGGATCGACAGGCTCCGCCGAATCCCTGCGGGGATGCAGTCCGTGGTGCACAAGCGAGCCAAAGTTGGGACTCAAGTTGTGCGGAAGCCTTGCTGTGTCTGACGAGAAACTGCTTTGAAACCGCGTCTTCTTTTTGAGAGGGACGGTCTTTCCTAGCTCCTCTAGCCACCGGTCGCAGCCCTGGATGCACAATGCCAGCAGTGTTCCCAGCTGTCCACCGAAGCCTGGACTCGATGCTTTTAGCAGATGAAGGGTATTTTGACCGGGGTGAGAATGACTTCTAGGGTTCCCGGCCCCTCCTGGAGAAGGCTTCGCCAGGAGCTCCTACTTGTTCCTGAGGCGCCTGTGGTGGTTGTGGGGATGGTATGGACAGCCGTGTCCCTTCATCGCTGTGCTGGCCCCTGGGGCTTCTGTGGGGTCTGAGCCTGCTGTGTATTTGGTTTGGCGCTCTCGCTGCCTTGTCCCCGGACAAAGTATTGCTTCCTCTTCTGCAGGCACAGGACTTCTCTGGTCCAACCAGCTGTTATCCACAGGAAATGGGGTTTATAGCACAACTGAGTATTAAGGAGTCAGGCCTCAGAGGATGGTGAGCAGGGACAGATGCGGGCGGATAGCCTGCCCCAGATCCTGATGATGTAGAGGGTAAAAAGGACTGAGAGGACAGAGGGCTAGAAGGGCCCAGCAAACGCATTCAATGTCGGATGAGTCAAACTCCAAATGCAACTCAGGTGCCATTGCCACCAGGCTGGTGCGTGATTGGCTCTTTTCCCCTCGCTTTTATCCTGCAAACTGGTCTCGCCTCGGAGGCAAGGACAAATCCCCCGGCCTTGAGAAACACCCGGATCAACTCACTTTTGGGCAGTCCTGAGTGGTGCGTGGCTTTCCTCACCTGCAGGCTCCAAAAGGCTCTGTTCTTCCTTTTTCTCTCCCTGGGTCTGGCTTCAGTCTGCTTCACTGATCTTACATCAGTTCACACAGGAGGGGACTCAGGCCCAGTCCGCAGGGGCTGGTGCAGGACCCGAGGCTGGGGGCGCCCCTTTCTTCTGCCGGTGCCTCTCAGTTCAGAGGCCGGGAAAGAGGCAGGTTCTGAGCTGCAAGGAAGAGGCAGAAACCATTTGTGAGTGCGTGGGAAACACCGGAGGCTAGTGGCTTTTTTGTTCATACACAAAGGTGCCTTTCCTCTGTGGTCAGCCATGGAGGCCTTGGCCATATCGTGGCCTATCCAGTGCAACACTGGAGCCCCCAGGGGCTGCATTGTGGTTGAGCACATAGGAGGGATCAGGACCGTGTCTCCCTCCAACACAGGTGGGGGTCCAGGGCTGGGCAGTGCATGGCGCACTGACTTCACTTCCCCTGTGGCACTGAAGACCAGCCAAGGACTTGCACTACATTGGGCAGGGATTACTCCATCCTCGCCATGGGGGAAAACGGAAAGGACGTAAGGCCTCGGGCAGGCCAGTGACCTTCCCAGGGTGCTTCTGGGCAAGGTGGCACTTTGCTACCCCTTCCTCCGTCTTCTCAGCGCAACCGTGCCTGAGCCCTTGGAGACCAGAACCGGGCATTGGAGGGTGCGAATGCTGGATGCTCTCACCAGGTCTGCTGTGCACTGTGCTTGTGGACCTCCTCCTGGCGCGCACAGCCACGCAGATCGCCGCAGAGATCAGACCCAGGAGGAACAGGGCGGGGAGAAAGATCACGGCCATTATGTAGATGTGGGTCTGCTGTTCTCTGCACAGATATAAAATGCAATGGAGACTGCAAAGCCTGTCAACATAGCTCACCTCCTCCAGTCAGCATCACCTGGCTGTTGTCTATCTGTAGGAGCAAGGCTCAGCCTCCACCCCAGCTACATACCCCAAACGTACTAAGGGGGTTCAGCCCCACACTTATGGTGTCACCAGACCCAAAGAGCTTGTGTCCAACAGGTCCATGCAAATAGGTTTCCCTTTGTTTTAGATCCGGATCCCTGCCGGCTCTTGCTGCTAAAGGCTGTGCTAGTTTTCCCATGTGACGCGTGCTCGTGCTAGAAGACAGGATTCTTTGTGCTGCTCTGGGGAAGGGGCCTGGGAAAGGAGAGGGATTCTCCTTTTTCTAAGCTGGCCACAAGCATTGTCATGTCCTGTGGACCCCTCCTCGCCCTCAAGGAGATACCCAGGGATGTTCCTAGCTAAGCCTGGAATAGGAGCCCTTTCTGACAGGTGCCAGTAGGAACAGCTGAGATGCTCTGGAAGCAAAACAGGGTGTGAAGGTCTCTGCCCAGCTATGGGCTGCAGCGGGCAGATCCCACAGACCCACTGGAACTTAATCCCTGCAACATACTGAATGCTCCTGTCATTGTCGTCCATGGCGCTCGATGCAGACGGCCTGGATGCATCTTCATCGGTCACTGTCCATGTGAAGGCAGAAGCCTCTGGCTGCTCTGTTGATTTTGCCATCTTTGCAGCTGCGTTTGAAGGTGAAGCTGGAAACAGGAAGAGAGACTCAGCCCCGCTGACACCAGCCCCTGCCCCTGAACTCCATGTGTCTATCCCGGAGCCTTCCCAAATTAGTCCCAGCCTGCATCAGAGCCCCAGCTCTGCTTTGGGGTCGATGCCTCCTTGCAGCATTGTGGGATGGATTTTTCCTGCTCCGAAGCACTAAAACCTTTATACCAGTGCTTGGAGCGGTGGGAGGCTGTGCCTAGAGGTGGAGCAGTGTCACCAAGGACAAAGCAGAAGGCAAGCTGTCATTGAGCTGTCCCATGGGCACCCTTGTTAGCGTGGCCAACACCCCTCACTCCCTACCTGGAGCGACTTAGTGATACAAATCTCCTCCTTTGTTTTTACATCCCCTGTGACTCTTTAATTACAGGCTAATTTGTAATAAAAGGGGGAGCAATCTGTAACTCATAGTCTCTGTTCTAGCAAAGTCTGATAAAAGATGGACTATCAAACTGTTGCCTCAAGTCACAAAATGCCAGGACAGCAGTTGTTCAGGATGGCACAGCCTTTAGCCTGCATGGTTGGGGAATGAATTAGTCATAGTGACTGAAATGGGTTTCAACACATCTCAACCATTTGGTGTCTGACCGAGAGTGATAACTATTATCTCCCCAGGGACCTCAACACAGCAGCAGCAAAATAAAATTGCAAAGGAAACAGGCAAATCACTCCTAGATTGCTTTGCAGTGCACACAGATCTTGGGAATGAAGAGCAAGGCTGGAGAAGATGAGGGTCATTTGGAGTTGACCTCCCCTACTCGACCATCAATCTCTGCCCAACTTGCCCCAGCCGCCTCTGCAGTAGATTCCCACCCCTTGCCTTTGCCTGGGAGGGCGCAGAGCAGGGAGGTACCTGGAGACACGATCACTTCCACAGAGTCTCTGGGATGGGGCAGCCCCGTCCTTGCCACCCCACACAGGTAGATCCCAGTGTCTGCCTGGGTCAGGTTCTCCAGGGTCACCGTGAACGTGTGCTGAATGTGGTTGTCCAGGATGGAGACTCGGCCCCAGTGCATCTTGGCCTCTGTCCCGTTGGTCTCCAGGATCTGACTGAGGATGCACAGCATGACTTTGCGTCTGCACCAGAATTTCGCATACTTTTCATAGCCTTCCTCATAGTGGCACGGCACAGACACCGACTCACCTTCTGGACCATGCACTGTGCCAGGGCCTCTTACTGCCCAGCAGCCTGGTGGAGACAGAGATGATAAAAGCTTTTTTTTGGACAGCACTGGCTCACCCCCAGCACCTGGGGAAAGTGGAGCAGAGGATGAAGCCTTTGGAAAGGGTCTGTGGAAGTGGAGAACAAGAGACCAGAAGTGGGAAGATTGGGCAGAGCTGGCATTCCTCCCCGCTGGACTTGTCACTTAACCGAGACAAGGGAACGCAGCCGGCAGAGAGCAGTGTTGTCAGCCAGCTTCCTAGCACTACGCTGAAGTACATGGCTTTCTTCCTCTCTCCTCCCCACTTCTCTTAGATGGACGTGCACACATTTCACTGCTGATTGCAGATAACAGGACAGCTGTTGTTTGATCCAGATTGTTCAGATCTAGCTTTTCCTGTCTTAATGCCAAGGTGGTTTTCCCCACATGCGGTTGAGTTTTCCTTGACCCTGCTAAATCAAGATGAATAATTACCTCGGCACTGGGTCTCCCAAAATATTCCAGGTTCAAAGTCAGGTTCCAGATCACCAGATTTTGCTAAATAATAATTTTCTTGGCTCTACCATTGCCTTAGCGGGAGCCTTGGGGACACCCTTGGATCACATCTCCAGACTTTTTTGCACAACTAGAAGCACTAACGACGTAATCTCACTAGATGTGAGGCTGGGCTTCTCACAGAATCCCCTGAAAACACCAGCTACAGTCCTCCTCAAGGTTAGGTTTCATGCCCTCAGTGAAAGCAAGGGTTTGTGAAGCAATGGGGTTGTACAGAGCCACAGCGCACGGCCGCCTAGCACTGGTGCAGTGCACAAGCCACGCGAAGAAGCAACAGCCTTTGAAGCAAAAGCCCCAACACACGCCTGGGCAGATGGTCTTTAATTCAGAACCTGCTGTGAATTAATATGAGGATTGCCTGGACATGAAAGAAAGCTAGTGTGCCTTGTTTCTCCTAACCAAAAAGTTACAGCAGCTGGCAACGCCTCACTGCCAAAGACGGGCACCTCCCGTGGTGCAAGCAGCAATCCAGCCCTGAACCCTTTTAACGGTTCTGCACAGCGCAGAGACGCCATCCCTTGTGCAAACTATAACTGTCTTGTGAGATTACTTAGGGTTTTCCTGTTGCAATAGGGAAGCCAGCAGAGCTGGCAGCCTGTGCTGGACCAGCTGTTTTAGAGAATCTCCAGTGATTCAAAGCATCCAAGTAGTACTCACCTGCGAAAAGAAACCAGACTGAAATGAGGGATGTCCACATGGTCCTGCTTTCCTTTGCAGGTCACTGTTTCGCTGGGAAACTCTGGCTTCTCTAGGATCTGCAGGAGACCCTCGGCTTTCTACAGCAACTGCAAGCCCTGAGGCTCGCTGACCAGTTCCTCCAGCTGGGGCTTTGGGACGGCTCAGCTGCCTCACTTCCCCATAAGGAAGCTCCTACTTAGCTGCCAGACTCTCGGCCTCATTTCTGTATGGGTATTAGTGGTTGACGGGAAATTTTGGTCTTGCATGTTCCCTTCTCTGAAACCCTTGGCTGATTTACATGAAAACCGCAGGCTGTGTCAGCACTGAGGGGTTAGCTGTTGGTGCAGCCGCTGAAGTTATTTATTATTCTTTCTGTGGCTGATCCTGAGGATTGCCAGCCTCGTGGCCAACATGCCTTTCAGAAGTCCCCCCCTGAATGAGACTGGTTTTAAAAGCACAGGAGTTAAAAATGTCTGAATGTGAGATTCCCTTTCTTCTTCTGATTTGCAAGAGCGAGGTAACATAATGGCTCTGATGCGGGCAAGCCTGGGGCGAACCTGGAAGTGCCATGGGGCTAGACTTTGGCAGAGGAATGGGCAAAATGCAGGGAAGAGCAAGTTAATTCCTCCCCATCCCAACATCTTTAGTCAGGGTGGGATGTTACCGGAGGTGTAAGGAGCGGGGGTCCTAATGGTGCAGGAAGGAGAGTGAGGACAAGAAGGGAAGTGGAGAAGGGCCAACCGGGAATAGAAGGTAGAAATGCCAACGTTAGCAAGCCTGGTGCTTCCACACGCTACCTCCTATATAGGCAGTCGGGGCAGGAAACATAACTAGTGTAACAGCTGCAAAGTTCACCTGGCTGCAAGCCAGGTGGATGATCCGTGCTTAAGAGCTCTGCAAGGAAAGGGTGGCAACACCTTGTAGAGGGTGCATAACCCCGACCAGTATGCAGTGTACGATGCATGCTTCTTATCGGAGTGTTTAAATTGCGACAAAGCCTGCATTGCCAACCAGGGGCTCTGATTACCTGTTACGGAGCCATACAAGCTGAGGGAGGCAATAGAAAAAGTGGAAAGAAGAAGCTTGAAGGAAGGGAACAAGGAGCAGCCCCCAGTCTTGAAGGGCGGCAGGGCAGACTCAGCCCAAGCTGGGGGAGACTGGGAGAGAGCCTGAGTTGTCCGATGAGAAGTTGATCCCCCGGCAGGTTCAGAGCTGTGCAGCCAGGGACACAGGTGCCAGGGAAAGAGTGGGGAGGAGCCCTGGGAGGGGTTGGTAAGCCAGGCTGGTAGCCTCGCTGGGGCTGGGAGAAGCGGCACGGCCCTTAGAGGGTTAGTGACTGGGTCGTGTGGTGTGTCTGGCTTGGATGTTATGATGAAACCTAAACTGGGAAGGCTCAAAGAGTCAGAGAACCATCCTTGCTGTTAACACCTACAAAACCACAGACTAAGGAGAGGAAATAATCAATACAGACGATCAACCGCCCCAAGACAGACAGTCACTTGCACAAGCACCCATGTCATGAGTTTTGCTGGGCAGCAGCTAGGGGTGCAGGGCCCCAGAACCCCCTGCACCGATCTCCTCCACAGCTGGCAGGCGCCGTGGCCGCAGCAGGGGCTACCATCCCTGCAGCTGTCACCCCGCTGCGCCTTGACACACGCAGGGTCACCCAGGGCACGAGTTTTGCTTGTCTGCAGCTTGAGCTACAGTTCCCCCCAAACCTCTGCCCCAATCTCCTTGAAACTTGGCAGGCTTTGTGGCCTCACTGGGGGCTATCACCCCTGCAGGTTTCACCCCCCTGTAGTATAACACATACACGTGACATGAGTTTTGCTTTCGAAAATTTGGAGTGCAGTTCCCCCTGAACCCCTGTGCCGATCTTCTTGAAACTTGGCAAGCTTCATGCTCTCAGCAGAGGCTACCCTCTCTGAACGCTTCATCTAAATCAGACAAAAAACAACAAGGTTATAGATATTTCACTTATTCCCCATTATACCCTATGGCCCATTATCCAAGGCAATTCCGAAGCTTTGGAGTTGCTTTGACTAGATCGAAGCAGGAAACCGATCCAGAGCTCCAGATCAGATCGCTGGCATCCAAAGCAGCTGGATCGAAAGCCAGATTGAATAGCTGCCTACTTGCACAGGCCTACTAATCAATCCTGCTTGCTAGTAAGTGTATTTTCAGAAACAAGCCTATCTAACAGGGTTGCAAGTTGTAGCCGTGTTGGTCAAAGGGCATAGGCAGACAGGGTTTTTTAGGTAAATCTGATATCTTTTATTAGACCAACTCAAACAGTTGGGATCATTCTGCTTAGCAAGCCTTCCAAGAAGAGCACACACCCACTGCCGATGCTTTCTCAGCTCGATGAAAGGAGTTTATACTGCTTGCTAAGCAGAATTTTTCCAACTATTTGAGTTGGTCTAAGTAAAGATACCAGATTTACCCCAAAAACCTTGTCTCCCTGTTGAAAGAGCACTCTGCCAGCAGTGGAACAAGCAGAAACCTTTGTCTGCAGCCAGGGATGCATTAGCCATCTCGCTGCACACCAGGATTAGTTAAAAGTGCTTCCCCTTTCCAGGACGAGCAGAAGCCTTGCTTCTGCCATGCAGTGGTGGATCACAGTTGTAGCTGTGTTGCTATTTAGTGTTATGGGGAAGTGACTGTGACCAGGAAACAGTCAATCGGATTAAGGAGGAAACCTGTAAAGGGTCACAGCAAGGTGTGTTCAGGTTGTTCAACAAAAGTGGGAACACTGCCTGCCCTCCAGCGTGCTAAAGTGTAGTTGCAATTGTATCCAAGTTGTTAGTTTTGCTATCAACTACTGTTATTAGATTCATAGATGCTAGGGTTGGAAGGGGCCTCAATCAACAAATTGACACCACCTCCCTTGGGAGCCTATTCCAAATTTTGGCCACCCTTACCATGAAGAAGTTTTTCCTGATATCTAGCCTAAATCTGCTCTCTGTCAGTTTGTGCCCATTGTTCCTTGTTACCCCAAGAGGCGCCCTGGCGAACAGAGCATCTCCGATCCCTCGCTGCATCCCTGTAATGAATTTATAGGCAGCCACAAGATCACCTCTCAGCCGTCTCTTGCGGAGGCTGAAGAGGTCCAGGTCCCTCAGTCTCTCCTCATAGGTCGTGTCCTGTGAGCCTCTAGTCATATGAGTGGCCCTCCTCTGGACCTTCTCGAGTCTATCAACATCCTTCTTGAATTACGGTGCCCAAAACTGGACGCGGTACTCCAACTGCAGTCTGACCAATGCTGCATAGAGGGGAAGTATCACCTCCTTGGTTTGGTTTGTGATGCATCAGCTGATGCATGGTAAAGTGCAGTTAGCTTTGCTGATGAGTTCATCACACTGA
>JAGPOW010002176.1:3851-37388 GCA_030014935.1 Caiman crocodilus
GAGGTGCTGAGTGTTTATAGCTTTCTTTAAGGTGCAGTTACAGGTGATAAGTACCTCTGAGACTTAGATCTTAAGTAGGTCAATATGGACTTTCCAAATTAAACATACCTTTGGTAAATTTTCACATTAGATTGATACTTTTCCATGGATGAGCAGAGTATAATTTAGCCTGACAGCTTTTCAATGGTCTCTCTCTCTTCTTCTCTGGTAACAATAGTTAGGTTTTTCAAAGCTATTTAAAGTAATTTTCAAAGATACCTAAATCCTACCTATTCTTTAGGGATCTGATAACCATCTCCCTTTGATGTCTATGGGAATCATAGAAAGAGGGAGAGTGGAAAAAAAACACAACACAACAAAACAAACCCAAATCTATTGTATATTTATGTATATTGTGCCTGAGCCAGTGTGTACACGCAGATGTGTGTTTGTGTGTGCACGTATGTGCACATGTATGACATGACAAAAGAACCTTGAAGCGATGGGAGCCAAGGGAAGATCATTCCTGACTAAACTATCCAGCTGAATGTCTGTCTAGTCTGCCCTTGAAAATGTTCATAGTTGGAGATTCCATACATTTTCTAGATAGCCTAGTCCAGTAATTTATCAACCAAACAATCAGAAAGTTCTTCCTAATCTTCAGCGTAAATTTCCTCTGATGCAGCCTGAAGCCATTGCTCCTGATCCTGTCTTCATCTCTTTCTCTATAGAAAAGCCCATTGGCTTTTCTCCAGGGTCAGTAAGGCTAACTCATTAAGCCTATCCTCATAAATTCTGCTTCCCAGGCCTCTCGTTATTGTTGTTCTCTGTTGTACTCTCTCCCGTTCTGTACTCTGCCGTACTCTGTTCACATGTTTCCTAAAGTGTGGGGCCCAAAACTGACACACAACACCAGTGCTGAATACAGTGGAAGAATCACTTCCCTTGATTTGCAAATGACACTCTGTAAACAGTCAGTATGTTTTTGGCCTTTTTTTTGCTAATGCAAGAAGAACACACTATTGGCTCATATTCAGATTATGATCTATTGTAACCCTGAAGTCCTCTTCTGCAGTGGTGTACTTAGGCAATTATTCCCCAGTCTATGCATGCAATTTTCTGGTCCCAGATATAGGACTATACATTTATACTTCTTGAATTCTATTTGGTTGATTATGGAAGCTGACAATCAATTGTTCCTTTATGCCACAGAGTAAGCATTACCTAGTGCCTTCCAGAATTCTCCTCTTGCAATTAAGCCACCACATTCTTCATTTAGTATTCATTCATTTAGCGTTCTGCATGACGATTTCCCTCTAGCAGCCAGATCCTACTCCACTTATTAGGACCTACACGTATAGAGTGTTTGAGGCCCAGTCAAACTAGATCAGGGAGAGGAATGGGGGTTGCTTTCCATTCCTATATTTTATGTCCCTATTATTAGCAGAGCAAAGTAGGAATAGATCCAAGTTGAATATGAGGACAGATACTTGTATCTGCCTAGAGACAATTTGAATAACATTACAGCAGTCCCCACTAGGACTGTTCTATTTTCTATGATTCTCTAACACATTTTCTCAACATGTCATGCTCTGTTCTCTTGGTGGACTTAGTTTTCATTTTGACTGTCTTGCTGGACTTACTCTATGTCACCATCATCTCCTGTGTCTGCATCATTTTAATGGCCCTGTGTATCCTCACTTGTACCTCCCACTTCCCTGCACTCCTCATTTTTCTATAAGGCACCCTCTTCATATGCTGCCAGCCTGGAAGGATCCAACCACCAAACTGGTATTTGTGTATGCCACTAGTCCAAAAAAACCCCACAGCATGAATATACATGAGTATATAGTAAACTGAGTATGCAAGAGGAAGGAATACGAAAGCCTTAGAAAGGGAAGGAGAGCTATACATCTGGGAAAGAGAAAGGGCAAAAAAGTGAAGAACATCTCTGTAACATTTCTGAAGTTGTTGGAAAAGTTGGGGTGTTGTTTTGGTGACATAAATGGTGATATTGAAATAGCAAATAGCAAATGTAGCCACATAACTCACACCCATAAGTGTGGTTTCCCAGATAGTGTGACTACAGGAGTCATCCCCAGCACAGGTGAGGTTGAGTGCTATAGTTGCCCCTCTGTGCCTGGAGCCAGTGGCCCTGGCTAGCTTTAGGGAGAGGTCAGGCATGGAAGCAGAGATAAGCCAGGTGGCAGGGGCTGCTGTGGTAGGTTTATGGTGCTATGCTAGCTTTAGGGTTGAGGCAGGCTAGAGGCATTAAAAGGATGTTGGGGGGGGGGAGGGGAGTGGGAAAAGGAGGGACAGACTGATGAGCCCGGCAAAGGAAAAAGAAGCAGCCTAACCAGACAGGGAACAGGAAACTGAGTATACAACCCTAAGGCAGCTGGGGGTGGAAGGGCACAGGCTATAGACTGAGGTGGGAAATTAGAGGGAGGAATGGATGGCAGGGGAGGTCAGAAAGTGGTAAGCCCCAGGAGCCAAAGACACAGCAGTCCTCTAACTGCTAGTTATTTGCTTACACATTTACCAGCTCCAACAGTCCTTTGAGAGGCTGGATGACAGAACCTATATACAGAGGTACCCCCCTAATCTGGCCACCCCACAGTACATCAGCAACCTGCTTGAGCCCCACCAAGCTTCCAGCAACACCCTGATGGTATCTGAGAGGGTGAGCATCACCTTGGCTGTCCTTGCCTCAGGGTCATTTCCCAGGCATCTGTCCAAAACACCTACATCAGCTAGGCTTTTCCACCAGCTCCTGGACATCTTCTTCTACCACACAAAATTAATTTTTAATTAATATGTATTTACCTCTGGCTCCTATCAAAAGTGATAGAGCCAGGGGCAGGACGACCCAGGGTAAGCCACAGCAGACCCCTGGTAGAGCAGGCATTCCCCTCACCCCAGCTGGAGCGACCATGGAGTTGCTCGTGACTGTGCTGGAGCAGGAAACTCAGGTAAGAAGGAGTTGGGGGCTGCGTGCACTGGTCCCCACCTGACCATGGGGCTAGGGTGGGGGGCTGGGAGTGTGGGGGTGCACGAGAGCCAGGCTGTCACTGGCTCCCAACCCCCTTGTTTGGCCCTGGGGGCAGCATGAGGGGCGGTGCCTGAGGCTGGTGGGGTTGGCATGGCTCATCAGGGACATGGCCAGGGGCATGGGGAGGTAGCATGGAACTTGCATCCTATGCCTGAGGCTTGGGGCAGGAACAGCTTGGTTGCCCCTCACCCCATGGAAAGATCTGGTGGGTGCCACTGCTCCGGAGGGCAGGCCCAGGCCCCCCACCCTCAGGGGCTTGTCAGAATTTCACTTCCTGACCTCAAGATGTGGGGAGGCTGTGCCAGAAGTGGGAGCGGAGCCACAGCCACTTTTCTGCTTCAGAAGCTCTTATGGCTGCGAGTAGCCCAGGGGCCCTGGGAATCTCCTGCCTCCTGAGGCTGCTGGAGGTGGCATGACCTGGCCGGGTCCTGGCCCGGGGCAAAGGAAGCTCGGGGAGGCCGCAGAAGCTTATGGAGCAAAAATGCAGCCACAACTCTGCTCTGGCTTCTGGTGCAGCCTGCCGCCTGTCCTGGGGCTGCAGGGTGAGCTGCTGCCAGGCCACCAGGCCCCTGCAAGGTGGGGTGGGGGAGGGGTGGGACCTTCCCCCAGGGTGGTGGCACCCTCTGAGGCTGCCCATGGGGCAGGCAGCCAGGTAGTTGCTGCCCCAAACCTTGGGTGCAGGATGCCACTTCTGTGCCGTATCCCTGGGCTTCCTGCATCCTGGGCCACATGCCAGCCCCAGTGGCCTTGGGTGGCCCCCTGCACTGCCCTCAGGGCTGGCCAGGAACATCCCCAGGGCCCCCAGCCTCCTGTAAACTGTAGGAGATTTTGAAGCAGAAAAGAAACCATGGGTCTGCTCCGGCTCCTGGCGCAGCCTCCCTGCCTGTGCCAGGCCATCCCCTCGAGTAGTGGCAACCCCCAGGCCACCCATGGGGGTGGGGCAGCCAGGCCTTTGCTGCCCCAAGACTCAGGCATGCCATGCAAGTTATGTGCCACCTCCCTAGGCTTCCCACATCCCAGGCCACATGCCTACCAGCTCGTGCCACCCCCAGTGGTTACATTAGCCCCCCCCCCCCCCAACACAGCCACCAGACTTTGGGCAGCAAGGGCCCAGCTGGCTCTCCCCTTACAACCTTCCTGAAAACCCCACAGCTACAACCTCCTCCAGACACAGTCACACATCACACAAATACCACACAGCCACATTCACAGTTCCCCACAAACCCCACATCTACCAACTCACCCATACCCCCCAACAGCCCGGCACACCCCACATGCTATACAAGAGTAAGACTGAATTTTGAGCTGTTATGCAATCACTTCTACATACAAAGCACAAACCCACATATATCAGGGCAAAAATATATATTTTTAAATGAATGAAAATATAATATTCTGGGTATTGATTTCTAGTACTTAATTTGTTTTTCTTCTAGTTCTAAGAAAGCAAACCCTCTTTTCTGAAGGAGTACTTCCAGGGGCAAAGTTCCGAGGTCAGGGGCAGGACTTTCAGTCCCAAGATGATGACAAGGGGGTGGGGGAGGTCAAGGAGTGGGGTTATCCATGTGGCCCTCGAAAGCTTGCCAAAACTTGCTAAGCTGCCCTCCACCCAAAATAACTGCCCACCCCGGCCTAGAAACTCTGTATATGGCCTTCTAGGGGAGTTTACTACCCAATCAGCTACTGAGATAAAAACACACAGATGGACTCATCCCTTTCTGAAACATAATCTCAGGTATGCAGACATGTAGCTGCATGCATATATGGGTAATGCATGGCCCTGTGCAGTCTCAGTCTATGCACTCAATTCTATATTCACAGCATAAAGCCAGGCTTCAAACTAGACAGGTTGAAAACTCATTTAAGTTCATGAAAGAAAAAAGAATTCTACCCAAATTACTTATATTGGGATAAATTAACTTTAAACCATAATAAAAAAGGGAGTAGATACATAAGACACCAGCTTACATTGTTGTATATACTGTTTTATGTTAGTATAAAGTTCTCAGTGCTACCTGGCTCCCCCATCCCCTGCAAGGGAAAGGTCGCAATATCACCTATTTCAAATAGAAAGTTTGGGAGCACTGGTTATATGTAAAACCTGCATAATTACGTCATGTGTTCTTTCCTTCCCGCGATACAATTTAAAAATGTGGCCGCAAGTTTTGTCCAAAAAAGTAGAAGAAAATTTAGGTTGCATGAAGAAAGACAAGGAAGGTGTGTGTGAGAGAGAGACATTTGACTTTTTAAACATTTGATATACAAATATTAAAAACAACAGGTGAAAGTGCAAGGGCATGTGGCCCTCCCAGGGGCCAAGCATGATGGAGAGAATGAATGTCTAGGTTTGTTTTGTTTTGTTTTTCAACTTTTACAAACATCAGGGAATGGAAAATCAGTTACAAGCAGATCTTCAGCTTTCTTTACACTGAGTTTCTAACCTTCCTCTTCCTGAAGAACAATAATAGAGAAGATTATTTCTCCCAGAGCCAAGAAGAAGAAAGTCCCAAAGGACTTTCATTTCATTAATTGCCAACTCTCAAGCCAGAGCTTTTTCTTTCCTTATTCTTCACTTCCTTCTCCTGCCAATGCAACAAGAGTTTAACTGGCAACAAAAACCAGTCACACCCATGTGGGCTACTATAACAAAGGAACTAGATAAGTCAAATGCTATTGTCTTTGATGAGTTTCCTCTGTGCTCTGTATCAGCCTTTGACTGGGCTCATAGGGCATGAAGAACAAGGATAAAAAGAATTAAATGGGACAAAGAGACTCTTGAAAGATTTCTGTAATGATGCAGTGGACATAACTGAAGGTACCGAGGACACTCTTTAACCTTACATCTGTTTCCTAAAGGTACTCTTATGTGTGGGCCTCTCCATTCAGCACAGGCAAGACCCCAAGTGTAAAACAATTTTGGTGAGTGCCTTTGTCATTTGTACAAAGACCAGAGCTTAGTGCAGGAAGACAGGTGACAAAATGAGTTTTGGACTCCTCCATTTGAAAGCCCCTCTCTTGAAAAATATTCTGCTTTAATAGTCTCTAAATATTATATTAATTTTGGGGGAGGAATATGTAGGGTATTCCAGGAAATGACCAAAAAGTCAAATAAGGAGATGACCTAAAAGGACTTTTTCCAAGGCATTTACTGGTATGAAAGGTCATTTTCCATAATATAAATTCAAATCATAGATTTAAAAAAAAATGTAGAAATATGTTTTAGTAACTTTGTTTTCAATTATTAATGGAAGAACCAAAAAAAGGCCGGGGGATGAAACTTGTCCAAGGTCACCCAGAATTCCAGAGGTGGAAACAAATGCAAGGACGCTAAGGGTCAGCTACAACTGTCCATCCAACAGGCTATGTTGCTATAGGTAATTGTAATAACAACAGTAACAGCTATCTGAAGGTTTACAGCTCTAACATGCTACGGCGTTATACTGAAATGTTAGTATCATTTTAGCCAGTAAACACTCAGGCAACCCCTTGTGAAAACATACTGGAGTTTTACTGGAGAAGTAGAAGCAAGAATAAAAAAACTCCAGCTTTCGCTTTCACATACTACAGGTTTAAAAGGTTCATTGTATAACTTGTAAGATGTTGAAGTGAGCTTTTTGCTCAAAGATTACTACTTAATGACAACCATTAAGGATATGTGTTTAATATTCCAACAGTAACGAGAGGGTACAGGAAATAACTTACAATGACTTATGGAAACTGATTTCTTCCCAAGTTTGAGAAGGCACAAGTTTGCTAAAACTTAAAAAAAAAAAAGACTTAAAAAAACGCAACTTTTTTTTAAATAAAAATATTCATTGCATTATGAAAAATGCTTGCAACTCAAAAGGGCAACTAATAGCAAGAATCTCCATTTTTGGACTTGAAAAACAGTCTCAGCCAATATTCTGAAGAACTCCTAAGTCAGAGCCCCAGTTGTTCTACTGACATTGTCTGATCTTTACATAAATTGTGAGCCTGGCTTTCTAGAGAAGAGAAGAGTTAGATGAGGTTTAGCTAACAGTCTGCAAAACAAAAGTGGTTCTAAAAAATGAGATGACAATACATTTTTCTACAGTAGATTGGATGAGAAATAGTAGGCATAATTTACAACACGGGGGTTTAGGTTATAAAGTAAGAAAAAAATTCTAACTGAAGATGTTTAAATACTGGAACTGATTACCTGGAGATATAACAGAATCTCTTTCATTGCAAGTTTTTAAGTGCAGGTGAGGCAAGCATTTATCAGGGATAGTTTTTACAGAGATGATCCTGCCTGGGAATAAGGGATTGATTGGACTGAGGGATTTTGAGGACATTTCTAGCTATATTCTTCTAGCATTTAAATTGCTTAACAGTTCTGCAATGGTTGATTTTTCCAAAGATTCAAAACTATAGTTCAAACTCAAATCTAGATCATTCCTAATCTAAGTACTTAACTAACTACCCTAGTCTGAAAACTTTTTTAGATATCTAGGAAATGAAAATGTATAGACCTAAATGGTGGTTCAGAACTGAAGCTACTTCTAATTGGTATAGTGGGCAGTTCATCCCAAACCTGTCTACAGCAGCATTTGTATGTCTCTGTTTAAGGCATATGATTCTATATGGTAAAAAATAACACAAAAAATGACAGTCTAGTGGTGAATGTGTTAACAAGAACCAAAACTTGGTATTTAAAAGTAGGAAAATCCAAACTACAAAGTAGGTCCAAGATTAATCACTGTAACAAAGTACCAATAGTATCAGTGAACTCTCAGGGTCAAATACTATTCCTCTATTAAAAAGTTAAGAGGTACTTGAAGAGACATAACTGACATTTTAAGCACTTATGCACAGTTAGGTTTCTATTACCATCTTTGGGAGGAAAGGTTCGCCCTAGGCATGTACCTTCAGGAATTACAACAGGAGGGAAGGAGGCCTTTCAGCCCTATAGCTAGGATACCTGAGGGAATGAGACACCCAGGTACTAAGTCCTCCTCTCTCCAAGATAGGGCTGGGTCCTGCCTCTTGAATCTCTTCAGAAAATTTTGCATTTAGCAGGCCGTGCACAAAGTGTTGCCTACAGCTCTCTCTTCTTCTTGAAAAGTGTCCGCTTCCAGTAGGGGAAGATGTGTGTACCAAGGAGCAGAGGAAAATGAGCCAGATAATTCAGGGAAATGGATATTACTTCTGGCTAGGAGAGAATGGGGGTAAGTTCTCACCTCTGACATGTATGCAGCAGAAGCTAATTCAGGGCTGCTAGTCTGTCTGGTTTAATGAACATTAAATGGAAAGTGAAGTGGTCCAGCTTCAAAGGAAGGGCAGAAGAATGCTCTGAATCTGGCCTAGCTCATGGGCTTATGGCTAGAGCCCTTGGCTGGGAAAGGGGCAAAAAAGCTCCAAGCCCCTTTGGTTAAGGTGGTTTAGAAGCATCTTCTCCTGCTCCTTGGCAAACGCCCAAACAGCTAGTATAATCAGGCGAAACGTTGGGGGTGTCTTCTCTTTTTACAAACACCCTCTAGTTGAGGTTTTTCAGGGATTGCAGTTTCAGGATTTTCCCTAGCATGCTTCATTTCTATTCAACCTGGATGTCTATACAGAGTACGGCCTTCTGAGCATATTCAGTAACAAGGGAGATATGTGGAATTTAACCTGTGGCTAAGCACCAAAAGTTACAGTTACTTAGGTCCATAAGTGCCACAAAGGTGCACAGAGGTGAAACATGCTTAAGTGAACCCTAAGTTAACTGAGGTCAAATCAGAAGTATCTGGGCAAAACAAGTTGTGATGTCAGGAGGTCAGACTGGATAGCATCAGGCCCTTTGTCATTTATACTCTATGAGATACTGATAGGAACTCCAGACCTGTGATACAGTCTAGATAGGCGGAGAGTATTTCAATCACTTGCTTCATCAAACTGCAGTAATTTCACCCAAACTGTTTAACCCTTCTATTTGGGTCTTGTGGTTTCCTTCTCACTAATGATATACTGGTGTTTTTGGTGGGCTTACCTTGTTCATTGTACATATGTGTTTCTCCTATAGATGTCTTCATGGGACATAAGAAATGATTCCTCTGTGATGGAGTTCATCTTTGCAGGTTTTTCTGTCACTGGGAACTCACAACTTGGCCTCTTTTTCCTCTTCACTGCTGCGTACCTATTTACTATCCTGGCCAACGTCACCATCATCATTGTTGTTGTGCTGAACCATCAACTCCACACTCCCATTACTTCTTCCTCAGTAATCTCTCCTTTCTCGACATCTGGTATGTCACGGTCACTGTGCCTAGGCTGTTGGTTGACTTGCTGATGGGGAAGAAGCCTATATCTATCACAGTCTGCTGTACTCAGTTCTACTTCTTCTTTGTGTGTGGAGCAACTGAGAACTTCCTACTGATGCTCATGGGTTATGACCGCTACCTGGCCATATGTCGGCCATTGCATTACCTTACCATCATGAACACATCTGCCTGCATCCGCCTAGTCACCTCATGCTGGGCCATGGGGTTTCTGGTGGTGATTGTGCCCATGGTGTTGATAGCCAATTTGTCCTTCTATGGGCCCCATGAACTTGACCACATCTTCTGTGATTTTTCTCCTCTGCTGAGGCTCCCATGCACAGACACCTCTAGCACAGAGGCCATCTTCTATGCCCTGGCCTGGACTGTCCTCCTCGGTTGCTGCCTCTTTACCATGGTGTCCTATGTCTTCATCATTTCCACCATCGTTCAAATCTCCTCTGACACTGGGAGGAGCAAAATGTTCTCCACCTGTGCTGGGCACCTGACTGTGGTGCTTATCTATGATGGTACAAGCACCTTCACCTACATCCACCCATCAGCCAGGAATTCCTTTGCAGTGGATAAGGCTGTGTCTGTCTTTTACACTATTGTTATCCCTATTTTGAACCCTATCATCTACAGTCTGAGGAACAAGGATATGAAAGTGGCCTTGAGAAAAACTTTAAGGAATTGGGACAATTCTCTGGGCAAGGGACATGTTGGTTAAGTGTCTCTTAGTTAGAGATTAAGCCAATTAGACATGGTTCACAAGCATTCCAGAAAGGAACCAGGGATTTTAAGAGGCATAAGGCAAGTAGTCAACCCCAGATTAATTAAATTTGAGTTTTTGACTAGCTTAGTTCATAAAATCCATTATGGATTCCAGAACCAAAAAATGACCGATCTACCTATGTCTCTTTTTTCTCTTTCTCTTTCTATGAGACAGTGGCTTTAGAAAATAGACAATTTAAATGTCTTTATTCTCAGCAACTTTTGGTGAAACCCTTATGTATACAATATTAATTTAGTTAGGAACACAAATAATATTTGAAAGAAAGCTTGTTTGTTTGTGGGTTTTTGATCCAGCCTTGTTGTTATCTTCATACACCCTTAGTGAAAAAGACTTTTTTATAGTCCCTCTCTTTCAGGTGATTAATTTTGGAAAGCAAATGGTCTCAATTTGCAAAGATGTTTAGAATCTGCCATTTATTTAGGGAATGGACATACAACATATTTACCCTGGAGTAAATTAGATTTTTCTGTAGTAAAAATGGACTAAGCGCGCACACACGCGCGCGCGCACACACACACACACTGATTTGGGGGTAAATCTCTGCCCCCTTCCCCCAAGTAGTCACTGCACATGTAAACACTTGATGGCACAGTAACCCTGTTTGTGTGCACTAACTCGGGACTAACTTGAGTCCCAAGTCAATCCACACACAGCATTACTACGCTCTAACACCTGCATGTGTAGACACCAGTGTAAAACCTGCTTACTGCAATGCACAGCAGAAGCAATAGAGAAATGTGTGGCTAGGAACATTAAAACACCCATATCCAGACCTCATCACTCTCCTGGTCCTGCTGCAGCAGATTATTCAAGGCAAAGATCAGGGTTATTAATCACCTATGTGCCCATGTGACCTAACCTCCACCCCACCCTCCCTTTCTTCTCTCTTTTTTCTCCCCTTTTTTTCTCCTCCTTTTCTCCTTTTCCCAGCCTTTTTTTTTTCCCACTTCTTTTCTCTCTTTTCCCATTCCTTCCCCGCCCCCACTGGATGCAATCATCTTAGTCCATGAAGGATGAACAACACACAAACACACGGGCAGACATGCCCAGGATAAATTACACCACTGTACTAGTCATATGTTCACTCCTCTAAATAATTTCAACTTGCCTTAATAGCAACTACAAGAAGCCAGTTTAGGAGCACTTTGGGATGTTTGCTCCTTGCTTATACAACTGAAGTAGAAGGAAGTTTGCAATCTTGTTCTATGTGCAGTGTGCACACACAAGTATCCACCCAAGCACCTGTTCATGCTTGATAGGCTGCAGTCTAGCATGGCAGATATGTGGCTCTGTTTCTGTACACCTGACTATAAATCACAAACTGTAGCTAGGCAAAACCTGAGGGGGTGAGGAGGCAACAGCAACAGGCTAGGCATGGTTGAGACCTCTCTTGAACAGATTACAGGGAGCAACAGGTTAGGCATTGTTGAGACCTCTCTCTCTCCCTATCCTCTTTAAGTTGATCCACTGAACCGTATAGTGACTATTCATTGGATAAAGTGGATGAAGAGCAGTAGCATTTAATTCTGTTCCACTGGGAATAAAAGTCCAGAGAAGAAGATGGGATCTCCTACCATACAGAGTTTCAGCCATCTCACTGATCCTCTTATTCTTGTCCTCTAAAAGCCACCTGGGATTTTGCCCAGTTATGCTTTTGTTGCCCTGTGGGGTCAGACCAAGTCTCAGGATTTCAATATTGTGCTGTTAGACAGAAGGGTGTGACACAATTGCACATGTACAAACACACAAATGATTTAAGTGCATACACATGCACACTACCAGCTCAGGCACATACACATCCAAACCAGTCTAAGCACATGCATATGTATCACCAATGCAAGCATATACACTATACACCCCAAAACTTAGACACAGATAACTAATCCGTATATCACACACACAGTGCCATATATATATATGCACACACACATATATGTATATATGCATACACACACACACTCTCACGCTAGCAACTCAAATACACACACGATCAAAATAACTAGTTTAGCTTCATGCACACCTATCACCAGTTTTAGCCCATACATGCTACACACACCAGTTTAAACAGAATCGGTTACCAGTTACTAACACCTGCACATCCAATATACATACGTGGATTGCTAATTAATATACCACACACACATACACAATGATCTCTCTCTCTCTCTCTCTCTCTCTCTCTCTATATATATATATATATATATGTGTGTGTGTGTGTGTGTGTGTGTGTGTATCTGTATTCACACACATACCACCTACCTACACATAAACACAAGTGAGTTCCTAAGTTGGGTGTTTTGATGTGTATGTATGTATGTATGTAATGTGCTTAGTGTACTTGAGATATCTGGGGAAAGGTTAAGGTACGAAAGTAGAAGTTTAGGGATTTAAAGTTGCTGAGGTGAAGAGCACTGGGGCTGGGATTAGAACCGGTAGACTAGAGGGGCCTGGGCTGAAGAGCTGAGGTTCAGAGGTACCTTTAGGTTAATTTATCTTAATTGATTAAAAGAAAATGCCCAAAGCCTGCAGAACAGGGGAGCGATGCTGGCACAGAGGCTGGGACTGGACCCAGAGCTATGGGGGAGCTGAAAAGGTAGCTAGGAAGAGGGTAAATGGGACTAAGTTAAAGTGTGGTTGTTAAAGAGGGGCTCTGGATGTGGGGAGCTGGAGGATGGCTCTGGGATAGCTAGAGAAGTCGCAGGGAGTGGCAGTAGGTGATGCGAGCTGGAGAAAGGCTCCAGCTGCTGGAGAAAATTGCAGGACAGCCATGAGGAGCTGGAAAGCTGCATTGGTCGAGGTGGGATGGGGTGGGGGGTGACTACAGAAGGTGCGGGCAAAGCCTGAAAGCAGACAGACAGAGAGCAGAAAATCACAGGAAAAGGAGCAGGAGAGACTGAAAGGTGGTAGGGACAGCAGGAAAGCAGAGAAAGGCAGCAGAAAGGCACAGGGCAAAGACAATAGGAATTGAGAGGAGATGGGGAAATAAGTGGAGAGGTGTGGGGTCTAGAGCTGAATGGGAGAGAGAGAAAGAGAAAATGAGGCTGGAATTTAAGATAAGGAAAATACTGTGTTAAAATGTACCCAACTCGGGGTTGCAAATGACAGTGGTTTTATTGAACACGGGAGATGGTAACACAATGCCAAATTCGTTCCCTTGCTCTCACACCCACACCCGCAATGACAGCATAGTTTAGAGAGGCTTGGTGCAGTGGCTGAAGTCTACTGAAGTCCAGAAGTAGAGAGAGAGAGAGAGAGAGAGAGAGAGAGGAGTCTAAATTGTGGGAAGAGGTATGCAGGTAATATCTACCTAACCAGACTGGAAGGGGTCCTTGTCCAGTAGTTGTTGTCCAGAGGGGGTTTGCCAGCAGGGCCTCTGGGTGGATAGGTGATGTGGCATGGTGCTGGTTTGGATGGAGAGGACGTCCCTCTGGGTCTATCTTCACTGCCCCTTTTTATAGGGACAGACCTTGTGTGACCCAAGTGACGGGAGGCATGACCAGGCAAGGGTCAGCCCGTGGCGTACTGAGCATGTGTGCTGTATGCAAGGATGTGCAGTTTCAGGTGTCTGTAATGGTGAGAGTTACTGGTTCTGCAGGGCCTTTTGTCTTTCAAATGCTGGATTCTTGTCTCTGCTCGTGGGTGAGGTCCATGATCCCTGGATGAATCAATGTGAGGTGATGGACCAGTCATTACAGGCCATTCAGTAGAGGCCTGCTACCATTGTATTTCAATCATTCCCAAATATTCTCATTCATCTGTGCTTGTCTGGTCAGACTAGACCTTCCTGTACATGTTTAGTTGTTGTGTGAATTGTTGAGGATCCACAATGAACATGAATTAGGATCACCAGCAAAGTGTAAATACCAAAAATGACACTGATGTAGCTTGGTAAGAGCTATTTGAGTGTGTAAAGTGGAATAGGATGATGCCCTGTACTGTTATCTGTCATTCCTAAACTTTTTATGTATTCATAAACTAGGCATGCCTGTGCCCAGGCCTCTTTGTGGGTCCAATCTAGAAAGCATGTTCACAGCACACCTAACATACCATCAGCATGGAGTCCAACAAAAAGAACCACAGCTGCAACCCTTCTCATTCCAGATACACCTGCTGATGGTCTGCACAGTCTAATCTTTTGTGGAGTAATCTATCATGCAGCAGAAATGGAACTCCTATTGGACGGAGGAGTGCTGGCTTAGATTTTCATCGATGCATAGATGTAGGATCAGAAGGGACTTTGCAGATCTTCTCGTCTGACCCCCTGCCCTGGGCAGGAGAGAAAACTGTGCTCAAATGACCCCAGCTACGTAATCGTCAAGCCTCCTCTTAAAGACCCTCGAGGCAGGAGCCAGGGCTACTTCCCTTGGAAGTTGGTTCCAGGTTCTAGCCATCTTGACTGTGAGGTAGTGCCTTCTACTCTCTAACAACTTCATGATCGTTATTCCTTGTTACTCCAGGAGGTGCGCAGGGGACCAAGGTCTCTGCCATTCCTCACTGGTCCCCCCGTAGTAAGTTTCTAGATGGCCACCAGGTCCCCTCTCAGCCTTCTCTTGTAAAGGATGAAGAGGTTAAGGTCCCGTAGCCTCTCCTTGTAGGGTCTGCCTTGCAAGATCATGCAAGTGGCCCTCCTTTGGACCCTCTGAGTTCTGTCCTTATCCCTCCTGAAGTGTGCCCCCAGAACTGGGTGCGGTACTCCAACTGTGGCCTGACCAGTATCACATAGAGGGGGAGGATCACCTCTTTGGCCCTGCTTGTGATACATCTGTGGATGCACGACAAGGTGACGCTAGCCTTACTGACCGTGTCCTTTCATTAGCAGTCCACGTTCATCTTGGAATCGATAATGATGCCAAGATCTCTTTCTGCCACTGTGCTTTTGGGAATAGAGTTCTCCAGCCTTTAGATATGCTGCTGGTTCTTACTGCCCAAGTGCAGCACCCTGCACATGTCAGTACTTGATCCCATCCTATTCCCATTTTCACACCCCTGTAACCTGTCCAGGTCCAATTGTATCCTGTCCCTTCCTTCAAGTGTGCACACCTCACTCCAAATCTTGGTGTCATCCACAGATTTAAACAGGGTGCCTTTCACCCCCTCGTCCAAGTCACTAATACAGAAATTGAACAGTGTGGGCCAAAGAACAGAGTCCTGGGGGACTGTGCTGCTCACATCCCTCCAGGTCAAATATGACCCATGCGCCATGACGCTCTGAGTGTGGCCCTCCGCCAATTTCCTATGTGTCTGACTGTGTAGGCTTTTAATGAGAATGGCATGGGAGACAGTGTCAAAAGCCTTCCCGAAGTCCAGAAATACTACATCCGTCGCGACACCTGTGTCCAATGATTTGTGACCTGACTGTAGAAAGTAATCAGGTTGGTCTGACAGGACCTGCCCCTAATGAAGCTACGCTGGTTGCCCCTGCACATCATCCCCATTGCTGGCCCTTCACAGATGTGCCCCTTGATAATCTTCTCAAACAGCTTCCCCAGCATCTAAGTAAGACTAATGGGACATAGTTGTCCGGGTCCTCCCTTCTCCCTTTTTTGAAGATGGGGACCACATTAGCCCTGGCACCTGGTCAGAGCACCACAAGGGCTCATAAAGCCGTGCCTGGGGCCCCGCAATAACCCCTGCCAGTTCCCTCCACACCCTGGGGTGGAGAGCATCTGGATGTGCTGATCTGAACACATCCAGCCCCTCCAGAAGTTCCCTAACTCAGTCCTCCCTGACCCTAGGCCTGGTGAAGTCTCTCCTGAGTCCATCCCGAATCTCAGTGGGTGAGTCCCAGTCCCTGCACAAAAAAATGGAGGCAAATAAATTGTTAAAATGTCTGCTTTTTCCTCTGGTGCAACCACCAGATGGCCTAGAATATCCTGCAGGAGCTGGTATCTTCTTCATTCTCCCTATGTATTTAAAAAATGACTTTTTGTTGTCCTTGATCCTTGATTCTAGCCCTAGTTCTATATCTGCCTTAGCTTTCCTAACAGTCCCCCTACAGACCCAAGCGATGGAGGTATACTCCTCTTTGGTGATAAGCCCTCCCTTCCACTGGGTGTACACTTCCTGTTTGGCAAGCAGGCATTGCTGAATGCCCTTGGTGAGCCAGGGGGGCTTTTGAGCATTCTTGCCCCCTTTGATTCTCATTGGAATTGTCACTCCTTGGGCTCTGAGTATCGTCTCCTTAAAGAACAACCACTCATCTTGGGCACCCAGATTCAGGAATTAGAATATCAGGAGGCACGACTTCACAGTCAGGGCGGCTAGGCTCTGGAACCAACTTCCAAGCGAATTGGTGCTGGCTCCTGCCCTGGGGGTCTTTAAGAGGAGGTGAGATGAACACCTTGCTGGGGTCATTTAATCCCAGTACTTTTTCCTGCCATGGCAGGAGGTTGAACTTGATGATCTGCTCAGGTCCCTTGCAACCCTACCAACCCTGAAACTATGAAACCCAATACGGCCCTTTCCAATTACATTGCCCATACCATGGGGCTTGAGAGTCGTTTCTACTCTTGTATGCTCTCCGCCAAGCTCAATGAATATTGCTTTTCTTTTTTGCGGCGCTTCAGCAGGATGGTATTGCATGGCACTGATCCACATGTTTTTTAGCAGGCTATAGGCTTTTCTCAGGAGGTAAGGAAAGTTGGACTAAACCAGCCCAAGCAAAGGAAGATATTGGATTGGAATGTACCACTTCTTAGGCTACCACTACTTTTCCATAATAGTCCAGTGGAAAGAATACTTATTCTGTCCACTTTAAAAGTAGTGGTGGCCCATTTTTCTCTGAGTATGTCTTAAAAGACAGGTAGCCATGAGTCTATAACCAGAGGAACATGCTATATACTCAAGTTGTGAATGTGAGTGGGGGGGAAGCTAGGTTCAAGGTGCAATATCTAGGCTCATATAGGTATGCAGTCAAAACTGTAAGGAGGTATCTAAGTACAACTGCAGGATTTCTGACAATCCCCCTTCCCCCAACCCATCTTTACCATGCATGTTCTACCATTCACAGTGCTACTATGAATCTTTCTCAGCTGTCCAAATTACTGTTAAATTAACTTAAATCAACACCACATCTAGGTTTGTGATTTCCATTCTGGATTAAAATTTGATTGTAGTGACACTCAGTACTGCTGCACCTTGGCAGATGTTGTCAAGGGACATAAAGTCATTTAACCCAGGTTACAAAGAAAGTTGGAAGCAGAGAAGAAAACAGAACCTATGTCTCATAAATGAAGCAGGGTTTTTAACCAATGGACAAATGTTTTGGGTTGTTTTTCCTGGTACCAAACCTAAACAAAAATCCTTTCTGGCCATAATCTCATGGCTTTATAAGGTTGAAACCAGCCAGCCACTTGAAAATATTTATATTCTTTTGTGCAGGTACATAAGAGCGACTTCTTTCCATAGTCCTAGTTCTGTGATCAAATGAGTGGCCTTTATGCTAGGGACCACATTCAGATCCTGGCATCTGGCTTTTCATTCTGACCTTCAAAATCACTATCACAAGGTGATATAGCCAGGAGATTTCATAGAAATATCTTTACAAGAATATTTTCCATATATTTTATACACACACTCTTCTGCAGTCTAACAGGTGAAGCTTTACTGTGACTAAAGTATTGCAGCCTTTATAGCCAACAACACACAAGGGAGTAAAATGTATCATATCTAGCTACATTTGACTCGCCCACCTGAAAGACTAGACACCCTTTTATATCAGGCCAGAGAAGGACTGGAACTCGTGCCTGTAGGCTAGGTACAGACAGTCAAAAAACCAGAGGCTGAATCAATTCAGTCTTTGCAGGTTAGTTTAAGACACACAGATTAAAATGAAATAGAAATGAGCAAACATTTGCCTTTGATTCAGGGAATGCAGCTATGTGCCTGCATTGGTCAGGCCAGAAGCTGGAGGGCGCTAGAGCACAGCACTCTGACTATCACACACTGGCTCTTCCAGCTGCCCCTGAGGTCTCTGGGATTTTCACTCCAGAAGCACAGAAGCAGTATGCTGCAGGGTTGCTCATCAATTTCTCTTCCTGCTTCCAGGTGCATTTGCATTTGTAGTCCACAGCTGCAGCAAACAGTAAATTTGAATGGGGGGAAGACGTATTTAACCCTCCTCCCTGGCCCCAGACCACAGGCGGAGTTTGTGGAGGGCAGGCAGGGCAGGGCAGCTCAGTTTGGTTCACTGGGCTGGGCTGGGCTGGGTTGGGCTGCATCTCCAGTTGGGCCTGCTCTGCCTTGGGCTTGTGCCACCCCCCCCCGCCCCCCGTCAGCTGTCCCTCACTGCTCCAGCCCTACTCTCTGGAGCAGGTAGCACAGCACAGCCCAGGGCGGCAAAACATCCTGGGGTGCTGGGGGACTGTGATTTAACTTGAACCAAGAAGGGGTCTAGGATCTAGAAGTTTCAGAAACTGATTTGACTCGAATCAGTTAAGTCTGGTACTACATTCAACCCTGTTTATCTTAAACCAGTTTCACCCATTTTGAAACTGGTTTATGTGCATTGAGTTTCTGTTCTGTTACAGGTTTAAACCAGTTTCTGATCACTTAAGCCAGTCTATGTATAACTTCTATCCATAATCCTAGAGCTGTCAGAAGATGCCTTAACCACTTGGCTACTTAATGCTGAGGTCAGATAGTTTTAGTCAAACATACTTTGGGTTTCACTCAGAATACTCATTTTTACATTTTCAAAAAAAAATAAATTTTCTTCAGGGAAATGTTCTTTTTTTATGAATAGGTATTTTAACCTAGGAGAGGGAAAAAAAGAAACAAACCAAAAGATCCAATAGAATACTTTGAAGGTAGACAGACTGACAAAAATAAGGCACAACTTTTAGCAGTGACATTAATTAGTTATGGGATCAATTGACCAAAGGTTGTGATGAATTCTTCTTCACTCACAATTTTTAAATAGAGCCTAGATAATTTTACAGCATCAAAAGAGCAGAGATGAAGAAAGCATGATAATGGATATGGAGTATGAACAAAGAGAGTGCCTCTTCGTGGGAGCAAGACTGGTTTGTTCAATGAGAAGATCGGTTCGGGAGCTCAGAAGCTGTCACAACTGGAAAGGGGACAGCTGAATATCTAAGGGTGTACTCTGGGTGGGAGCTGTTTCTAGAGGACATTCCTGGCATCAACAGAGAAGATGTATAAGTACAGCCTAAAACGCTCTTGCTTTTTCTCATTCTCCTCTTCCATATTCAGAAAGCCCAAGTGATCACAGCTCGGTTATAGTTTAAGTAGATAAAGCTGCTAGAGATACAGTCTTATCTATTTTCCAGTTCAAGGTTTCGGAAGACAGAAGAAATGAACCCAAGAAACCAAGTCCCCAAAACTAAACACATCAAACTATCTGAATTTCCGACCTCTAGTTCTTTTCCTTTTTCTCTACCAGTCTATAGTCTCACCAAGAGTTAGCATGTCACAATGGCATCTTTTCAGCCTGATCAGTTACCCTATTCCATTACACTTTGTCTCATGTAATAGCCGAAATCATACTTACACATTAAAATGCCTTACATTACAATTGTTAGTTGCATCTCCCCCTTTTGGGGTAGAGCCTTCTCCATCTATTAGATATATACGTTTCTGTTGCCACTTAGGTGTAATCCTAGTCCATACGTCTCAAAACCCTGTTGGGGGAGAGATGTTAATTGTCCTACTTTTGTAGCATGTTATCATCTTTCTTTAAGATTAGGGCACAAAAAGCCACAAGAAGGGTAACCCATACAGTTTTTCCGGGACTTGGGCAAATTATTAATGATTGGAATGATGGGATCGAGTGCACACTAAGCAAATTCGTGGATGGTGATGGCCGCAAGCTGGGTGGAGTTGCAGCTACTCCAGAGAGTAGGGCTTGACCCCAAAACGACCTGAACTTGGGGGCAGGGGGCACAAGCCCAAGGGGGGACAGGCCCAGCTAGGGATGCAGCCCAGTCTATGGGGGATGGGGTAAGCTTCCCCCTCCAGCCCCTGCAAACCCCAGCTGTGGTCTGGGGCCAGGGAGGGAGGTTAAATACTTCTTCTCCCAATTCAAATTTACTGCTAGCTTCAGCTGTGGACTAGAATTGTCTGCAATCGATCAGATGAGATTCAGCAAGGCCATCTAAAAAGTCCTGGATTTGGGATAGAAGAATCACATGCAGCAATACAGACTGGGGAATTACTGGCTAGGCTGCGGAACTGCAGAGAAGAACCTAGGGGTTGTAACTGTTCATAAGCTAAATGAGCCAACAGTGTGCACTTGTTGGAAAAATAAGACAATAGGCTCCTGGGTTGTATTAACAGGAGCATCACATTCAAATCAAGAGAAGCAATTTTTCAGCTCTATTCAGCAATGGTGAGACCTCACCTGGACTACTATGTCCAGATTTGGGCCCGACAATTCAAAAAGGATGTGGACAGTTTGGAATGTGCCCAGCAGACAGAGTGACAAAACGTGATTATGGGTCCGGGAGATAAAAGGTATGAGGAAAGACTAAAAGAGCAAGGGTTATTGTGTCTGAAGAAGACAAGATAGAAGGAATAGATTTGATAACAGTCTTCAAATACCTAAAGGGCAATTATAGAGAGATTGTAGATGGGCTTTTTTCTGTAGTTGTAACAGACAGCATCAGGAACAATAGCTTCATGTTGCAGCAGGGGGCATTTAGGTTTGAGATTCAAAGGAACTTTCTGCCTATGGGGGTGGTCAAACATTGGAACAGGCTACCTAGAGAAGTTGTAGAACCTCAATCCCTGGAAGTTTTCAAGAGCAAGTTGGACAGACACTTGGCAGGAATGGTGTAGGGTGATCTGGCCTTGAGCAAGGGGCTGGATTGGATGACCTTGTGACATTCCTTCCAACCCTCCCATCCTATGATCCTAAAATAAAATAGGATAAGACTTACGTACCTACCTCAAGACTCTTGTGACAGGGTTGCCTGTTGCTTTAAGAGGGAACAGGTAGCCCCATTGAGAAAGTCAAGTGCCAGATCATTTGGTTAGGCAGGAATTCTTCAGGAGCCTTAAAAATCTCCCAACACAATAAGCAGAGGAGAAGGAAGCAAGCTGTGAGCACAACAGCTTGCTACAGGAAAGAGTCAGGCTGTTGCACTGGGGGTGAGAGCCAAAGGGCTCCCCCTCTTCTATTGCCTTGGACAGGGCAGAAGGGTTTGTTTTGTTTGTTGCTTTTTGTGGGGATCTCTACTCAGTCTGATTCCCTGATTCCCTCCAGCTGAGGCCTGGGACTGGAACTGCCCAGTTGGGCCGCATTGCATATATTTTTTTGCTGATTTCTCAGCAACATAACTGCATGAAAAAGGATACCCTCTGTTGTCACGTGCAGAATTAGTCCACTTAGGGTAATGTAAAATCTTTTCAAGTACAGTGTACAAAAATATAAATTAAGATACGCGGCAAGAGCATGTACTAGGGTTTTTTTTCCTTTGTATTAAAGACATAATAGTTCAAAAGATTTCAGGGATTAGGTTCCAAACTCCCCTTGGTCAGTGTATGAGCCTTGGTCAAATTCTTTTTGGATGCTCCAAAAATTCCAGTCTGAATTCATTCTGTGGAACATGAGGACACAGGAATTTTTCCCAACCACACTGCCTACCTCCCTTATTTCTACTCTACATACAACAGATACCAAGGAGTTATTTACACGGTCCTTACTAGTGCCGCTCTACAGAGATCAAAGGATTTTGTCCAGGATAATGTCTGCCAGTTCCATTTAGGTATTGTATGCTCATTTTTCCTCTAATTCCCATAGGCATCCTCCCAACTCCTTTTCCCTTGTGGGCATATCCTACAGGCTTCCTCACTAAGTCAAACAGTCACAAACTCGTCCATGACCGTTTTCAGGCTGGACATAAGGAAGAACTTCTTTACAGTCTGAGCCACCAAGGCCTGGAATAGATTGCTGCTGCTGGAGGTGGTTCAAGCACCTACTTTGAACACCTTCAAGATTTATGTGGAAGTTTATCTTGCAGAGATAAACTGGGGGCTGGGGGCTGGACTTGATGATCTTCTGAGGTCCCTTCCAGCCCTAATATCTATGAAATCCATGATATCTAGTCTGACCACTGTAGTTCCATGGGATCAACCTGGATTGTTGGCATATTTCATTTCCATTGAACTCTATGCAGAAATTTGACATCTGAGACAAAGAGTAAATTGTGACAGGGAGTGAGACTAGATTGCGTCCAAATGAAAACTCTTGTCAAAACAGGACGGTTTATTGCTTCAACTAGTGTTTCTCAGTGGCTGCTTCTACATGAGATGCTGACTGTGGAGTTGTAACTGTGCAGTCATTTAGTAGTTGTATAAACAAGTACTAAATGACCGTGCAGTAACCTGAGTTACTGTGCAGTAGTGCTGACACATGTCTTTTTTTTTGTGACGCTGCTTCGCAGTAGCCTAATACTTCTGCGCAGTAGCATTGCATCATGGTTGTTGCCATGCGACACTATTGCACAATAATATCAGGCTACTGTGCAGTCTGTGTCTCGTGTTGAGGTGGCTGTTGACAAAGAAGTGAGTTCTCAGTTCATGCTCCCTTTCCACGTGGATGTTACAGGCTGTTCAGAATGCAGTGGGACTGCCTGGCTCTGAGGTAAGGATGAAGAATCTTCTTCCACTTCTGGATTATCTAGGTAGCAGTGATCAAAAAGGGATCTGACCTTCTGATATCAGTATAGAATTTCAGATGTTTCTCAAGTTCTTGGGTATGCAAAGACAGCACTCATTGAACAGCTCATCCATCTCATCTGGCCTTAAACATACTTTCCCCCATGTATTTCTGGTGGGCCACCTTCAAGCGTTCCCAGATCTTCTGGGAAATTCATAGTCTGTGGCTTGCCGTTTAGAAAGCTTGTCTGGAGATGCAAATAGGGTGACCATCATAGAGGACAGTCTGGTGTCCTCTGTCCCCTATGGATATGAAACCTGCTGACTTTATGTCCTCTATTTTTCTCTTCAAGAGAAGAGAGGACATAAAGGCATCTGGTTTTGAATCAAAGGAGGACAGAGGACAACTGGACCGTCTTCTATGATGGCCGCACTAGATGCAAACCACTTTTGGCCTAAAATCTAGGTCTCTCATTTCTCTAATTTTCAGGATATTGAGCTAAAACACAGAAAAAGTCTTTTTCACAGTCACAAAACCATACACAAGCAGCTGTGTGAGTCTGTGAAAGATCCTTGTCTATTGTAAGTGGAAACAGAATCCAAACTCTGAATAAGAAGTAAAAATTAGCCAACCAGGAACTGAAATATTAATGAACTGATAGACAAAGTATAATATTTATATATATCCATGTGCTATTCTGTAATATGGTGATTCAAATAATATCTGAATAAGTATGCATATTTTCAAGTGAGCTTTGGATTTCTCCACCCTAGCTTTTGTTCCCTCTATTAGTTTTACTGACTAGCCACCTGGCAGTGAATAAAAGGATTTAATTTCTATTTGTTTTTACTCACTGGAGGCCCCAAATCAATTTGGAGGTTTTTTCCCCCTCCTGATTCAATTCAGATTCATTTATTTGGCCTGTGATTGGGCTAAATCGTCTCTTAATTGAATTGGTGACTGAAGCTTTGCACACGCCTGCAAATTACCTTGAACAAAGGCAGGAGCAGTATCACAGGTTTCAGGAGATCAAAGTTACTACCTCCTTGGGAAATTATGAACGTTTCATTTTTAAAAATTGGCTAAAATTTGATGCCTTCCATGTGTCAGGTATCCAAGTTATAGCCATATTGATTGAGAGGAAAAAGTAATCAGGACTCATGGTAGAGGTGATACCTTTTATTAGACCAACAAGATTTTTCCAAAAAATATTCTTTAATTGTAAGACATCCCTCCACTATTTCTATTTGTTTGTTTTTCTACTGTGCTTGTCTAAGCAGTGGTCAGACCAAGCAATCTTGCTTGTTTGATTGCCAAGAAACCAAACTTTTCTAATATCAAAGTTTTCATTATTTTCCAACAACCAGTAATTGTTTTTTTCCGCTGAATATTTTGCAAAAATAAGTTGGAGCACTGCATGCGGTTCTGGGTGCCGCACTTCAGGAAGCATGTGAAGAAGCTTGAGAGAGTCCAAAGGAGGGCCGCATGCATGACTAGAGGCCCTGAAACCAGGTCATGAGGAAAGGCTGAAAGACTTGAGATTGTTCAGCCTGGAGAACAGAAGACTCAGAGAGGACTTGGTGGCAGCCTACAAGTATTAGGCCTGTGTGAAGAGAGAACTATTTGATTCAGATTCAGACTCAGCCAATTCAGATGCCAGCGATTTGATTCAGATCTCTGAATCAGTTTCCTGCTTTAGTTGATTCGGAGATTCAGCCATAGGTTATAAGGGAGACTCAATGAAATATCTATAACTGTTGTTTTTTGCCCAATTTGGTTGAAACTTGCAGGGGTGATGGCCCCTGGTGAGGCCACAGAGCCTGCCAGATTTCAAGGAGACAGGTGCAGGGGTTTGGGGGAAAATGCACCTGAAGCTGCTAATATCCAAAACTCGTGACATAGATGACCTTGTGTGTGTTAAATCACAGTGGGATGAAAACTGCAGGGATGCTAGCCCCTGTGGAGGCCACAATGCCTGATAAGTTTCAAGGAGATAGGTGCAGAGGTTTGGGAGAAGCTATACCTCAAGCTGTGAACAAGCCAAATTTGTGACATGGGTGACACTGTGTGTTAAGGTGCAGCAGGGTGAAAGCTGCAGGGATGGTGGCCCCTGCTGAGGCCACAGACTCTGCCAGCTGTCAAGGAGATTGGCGCACGGCTTCTGTATTATGGGGCCCTGCACCTGTAGCTGCTGACAGGCACAACTCGTGATGTGGGTGCTTATGCAAGTGTCTGTTTTGGGGCAGGCAGACACTACTGCAGTCCTGACTGCTAAGCCCTGCTGTGGCCACAAAGCCTGCCAGCTGTTAAGGAGAGAGGTGCAGCGGGGTTCTGGAGAGCTGCACACCTAGCTGCTGGCAGGGAAAACTTGTGACACGGGTACTTTTGCAACTGACTGTCTTTGTCTCTGAGCAGTTGATTGTCTGTATTAATTATTTTCTCTCCTTAGTCTGAGGTTTTGTAGGTGTTAATCCTTGCTCATTAACTTATGAAGGGGGACCACTGGGGAACAGGAGAGACCCTGTCCCCTGAGCACTACTAGGAGTAACTAGGAATAACGGCCATAAGTTGACTGAGAGTACGTTCAGGCTGGACATCAGGAGTCACTTCTCCACAGTCAGGGCGGCTGGGATCTGGAATCAACTTCCAAGGAAAGTGGTGCTTGCTCCTACCCTGAGTGTCTTCAAAAGGAGGCTAGATCATCACTTTGCTGGGGTAATTTGACCCTAGCATTCTTTTCTGCCCATGGCAGAGTGTCGGACCTGATGATCTGCTCAGGTCCCTTCAGACCCTACCAACTATGAACTATGAAACTCATTATATAGTAGCTAGCTACTTTGTATTAAGCTGGTCACTGATTGTATCAAGATTGATTGGTAACACAGTAGCTTAGCAGCCAGGCCTGCATTAGATCATTCTCCCCCGCCCCCCCCGCCATGTGCCCCAGGACAGACACAGTTGCGCAAGCACCCATGTCATGAGTTTTGCCTGTCAGCAGCTAGAGGTACAGGTCCCCAGAACCCCTGCACCTATCTCCTCGACAGCTGGCAGGCTTTGTGGCAGCAGCAGGGGCTAGCAGACCTGCAGATTGCACCCTGCTGCACTTTAACACACACTCTGTCACCCAACCCACGGCACAATTTTTGTTTGTCCACTGCTTGAGGTGCAGTTTCCCCTACAACCCTGCACCTGAAATTTGGCACACATCACGCGCTCAGCAAAGGCTACTATCTCTGCAAGTTTCATTTGAATTAGCCAAAAGACAATGAAGTTAAAGATATTTCATTTATTCCCCATTATGCCCTATGGCCAAATTTCCAAATCTTTTCTGAATTGTTTCGGAAGCTCTGAATCAATTGAGAAAACCTCTAGCTTCCCATGATTTGATTCAGATTCGTAGATTCAGCCTCCAAGTCATCTGAATCATCTCTGTATCTGAATCACTATCTGAAGCTTTACACAGCCCTAATAAATATATCAGAAACGTACATCAGGGCTTGGGGGAGCATCTGTTCACCAAGACTGCCTAGGGGAGGACAAGAAATAATGGGTACAAGCTGATTGAAGATCTCATCAGGCTAGACATAAGGAAGAACATCTTTACAAGTCGAGTGCCAAGGGTTTGGAACAGGCTGCCCACAGAGGTGGTACACTCATCCACCTGGAGATCTTCAAAAAGCATCTTGATGCCAATCTTGCTGACATCGTCTGATCACAGCAGTTTTTCCTGCCCAAGTCCAGGGGGGCTGGACGCAATGATCTGTGAGGTCCCTTCCAGCCCCTAATAACTATGACACTTATCTTGGAATAAAGCAATGTTTCTGGAATAATAACTTTTTCCCTTGTAAAAGCAATAACTCAGAAAAAGTTGCCAGTATTTTATTTTCTGTTCATTTCTGTAATTTAAATAACAAACAACAATGCCACATTAAAATGCAACCTACAGTGCTAACCCTCAGCACTACTATATTGCAAATAATAGACTATATAATAAATAATCTGATAATAGTATTGACACAGCATATTCTTCAGTTCTCAACACAGGACTAGAAAAGTAGTTAGCTGGGTTAGTTTGAAGTCAAATAGGAAGCAGGGCAAGGGCAGCATCTTGGAGACTAATGATTAGTCTAAACTGCCACTCTGCTCTGTCTTCTCCAAAAATAGCTGTGACATTTGCAGTATATCATTCTCTTAACTATCCCCCCTGATGACATCAGAGAGAAAAACATCAAATCCTGTACCTTGATCCAGATTTTTCATTTTTCTCCAGAGACAAGTTTTCTCCCAAGTATTTTTTTGAGGGCACACATCACCTCCTGATTCCTCAGTGTGTAGATGAGGGGATTGAGAGCTGGGGTGACAGCACTGTACATGAGGGTGACTATCATATCCCTTTTTGAGGTACTGCCTGAAGACGGGGGTGTGTAATTGAAGAAAACAGGTACATACAGCAGGGCCACCACTGTGAGGTGAGAAGCACAGGTAGAGAAAGCTTTCCACCTGCCTGCTTGTACCTGGACCTTTAGGAAGAGGAAGGAGATGATATAGACATAAGACAGGAGGGTGATGATGAAAGGAAGTAGAGCAATGCATGTGGTGACGATATTAAGGAGGCTCAGGTTGAGATGCGTATTGCTGCAGGATAGGTGCAGCAAGGGCTTGATGTCACAGAAGAAGTGATGAACATAGTTGGGGCCACAGAAGTGTAGGCGGGAGGTCATAACTGCATGCATGAGAGCATGCACAAAGCCTGTGGCCCAGGTGACGGCTGACAGCAGCAAGCAGACCTGTTGGTTCATGACTACCATGTAGCGAAGTGGGTTGCAGATGGCCACACAGCGGTCATAGGCCATGACCGCCAGCAGGATGACCTCGCTGCTTCCAAGGAAGTGGAAGAAGTGAAGCTGGGTGAGACAGGCAGAGAAAGAAATGGCCTGTTGCCCCAGGAGGAGTCCAGCCAGCATCTTGGGCACCGTCACAGTGGAATAGAAAATATCCATCAAGGAGAGGTTGCCCAGGAAGAAATACATTGGGGTGTGAAGCCGAGGTTCAGCCAGTGTCACAGCAATGATGGCGCCATTCCCCAGCAAACTGGTAAGGTAGAGCATTAGAAAGAGAATGAAGAAGAAATGCTGAAGTCCCCAGACATTGGTCAGACCCAGGAGGATGAACTCTTTCACTTCTGTCATGTTCTCCATTTCTAGAATACTCAATAGAAAAAAGAAGTGCTAAATGTTTATTATAATGAGTATGGGAAGTAGCATGGAAATACTAGCTCTCTCATTTTATATATATATATATATATATATATCTCCCTGTGTACCCCCCCCCACACATATATTCAAATACCTTTAAATTTCTATACACACGCACACATACACACAGAGAGTATATAGATAGAAATATAGAGGGATATATATATAGGAATTAAAGTGTATTTGAATTTTACTTTTTACTATCAAACACGAGTAAAAATATGGCTTTCCATTTAAATGTTCTTATCCTGTCCCTTCCTCACTTCATGCAAATTAGACAGTTTTAATAATAAACAATAATGATGTCCCTTGCCATTTGACTGAATAAAATGAATATTCTATATGGCAGAAGCATATTGGACCCAAAACAGATGTCAGTGAAATATAAGCATTCTCCAATGATTACCTTTCCTGGCTTGAGCAAGGAGCTGGACTAGATGGCCTCACTCATTCCCTTCCAGCCCTACTTTTCCAGGAACCTATGTATGGGTTTTAAACAGGGAAAAGTTAGTATAAATTCTCTCTCAGTCACTCTCTTTTTATCAATACATTTCTCAAAGCAAGGAGTAATGAAGATAAGAAAAGACAACAAAAGACCAAAACACTAGCTTTCTTACTATTTCTCTCAAAAATATTACCCCTCCCCCTCACTCTGATTGGAAAGAAAGAGACTACGGTGTTGGCAGATTATAAATATTAGATGGAAAAGAGAAAGTTTTCTTCTTAGGCACAACATGGAAGAAAAAACTCTCAAATTAAATGAAAAAGCCCTTTCCATTTCCCAGTTTTCAGTTCTCATGTGGGAGGCTACCAAAAGTTGTATCTGCCTTGAAAAAGTCTTCTGGATGATCCAGGGGATTGACAAATAAGACTCACATCTGTACCTGTTAAGTATGTTGAAAGAATACCTAGAAATTGAATTATAAAACACCAAGAAGATCATAATATGCTAATGTTTAATCAAAAGAAAACTCTGTCTTACTCAACTACTGATGCCATGCGTGAGTAGAAAAGTAGATAAAGGATACTGTGCAGACTGTGCTCAGTTAGAATTCCAGAATTCCTTTAACAAAGTTGCTGAAAACATGACATGCAGGAATGGAGTAAGGAAGGATGTGGCCATCCCTGCCACCCCCACTTCGGCTGTGCCACACAGGCACAGTTTGCTCTGAACTCAGTCCCTGGTCAACATAGGTTGCTGCCAAAATTGAGACACAGCAGTGAGCTCTGAGCTTATCAGTTGATCAAGGTGAGATCTGGCCAGATCTACTGTTTTTGCATGGCTCTGGATCCCAGGGGGTAAGCACTGCTGCCGTTCACCCTTTCTCTCCCTTCCCACTCCCTGCTGAGGAAAGAAGAGGACAAGTGGCCATGGAGATGCTCCCTGTCTAGGCTCCAGAGCCGTGCAAAATCAGGGGCTTTGAGCAGACCCTGCACTGAATCAAAAGGGAGTGCAACCATACTGTCTTCTGGATCCATCCCTGAAAGGATCGAAGAATATGCCTTTACTGTGGTCACAGTTCTGATTACAACTCACATTGACATACCCAAACTTGTTTGCACATGTTTTTTTCAGGTATTACTACCGGTTCAAGCTTGCCACATTAGTATGTCTTCTGAGGGGTCTGAGGATTTGCTCAGGTTTTCATGTGCGTTTTGTAGCCTGCACCGGGCCTATGCTGCCCTGGCTACACTGCTACCAGCGCTTCAGCTGGGCAGCTTGAAGTGAGCACATGCGTGTTTATATAAGAAGTAGTCCCAACAGTTATCTTCGTGTCAAGACAGCCTAAATAATGAGGGCAAGCACTTCGTAATAATAAGTGAGAGACTGATTAAGGGGAAGAAAACATAGATCCATAATTGATAGCCTTTTATTCTTATGACACACATTTTTAACTCTTCCCTCTGTGGATCCATGCCTTAGCGTCCTGTGTCATATCGGGATCAAACTTCTTGGCATCACTTTAACATCCCATGTAACTCTCTTCTCTGCATGTCCTCCTTTGGCAAGTTTTCTATTGCCTCCAGTCCCTCCCATTTCACTGTTGCTACCAAACTTGTACTTTTCATGGAGTGAATCAAGCTAACTCATATAAGATGAACTCAAAATAAATGTGCATTTGTACTGACATTCTCCTTCCTATTATCTCTTTATTTGCATTTGATGTCTGATTGTGAGCTCTTTGTATGCACTCTTTCTTAAACACTTGAAAAACATTTGTCTATGGGAAATAGTCTTTGTAATAACAACAACAAAAGAATAGGAAGTTTCCCAAAGAGTTCCATACTGGGACTAGGGTTGAAAATGTGAGATTTCTGGCTACTTTTCTCAGTTAAGACAATATCTCTCCACCAAGGAGATGCTAAGGATCATAGCAAGTACCCAGGTCCTTGGCACTCTGTGAAGGTAGAGTCATAAAGGTAAAGGTAGCTAAAGGTAGCAGGAGTTTCATCCCTTTTTGTATGGGTAGTGGTTGATGTCACAAGAGCACATACAATATAGCATAGGACTACTACCTATAGTATCTCCACCTTCCACAATATGAAACAAAGAGTTTCACCACATCTGCCATGAATTTTTCTTGCCTATATCTCTAGGAAAGGGAGAGTCTTTAATAGACATCTTGTGTTCCACCTGGCTTACTTCCACGCAGAATTAACAGGAGACTGAGTAGGTCACTCACTGCACTCAGACACTTGAGACAGATATCCCCAGATAGCTTGGGATATGAGATAATTCTGTACTGTACACTATAGATTCTGTTTCTGAAAATCAACTCAGAAGAGTAGGGACTGCACATTTTTAGTTATTTGTCCAAAAATTATAATAATTTCATGGTGCTGCAGATTGGAAATGCAACAAATATTTTATTCTTTTATATGTGTGTGTGTGTGCGCGCGCGCGTGTGTGCGTGCATGCGTGCATGTGCACACACGTGTTTACCTTTCTCCTTTTTGTGCAACTTTTCCATTAACATTCATGTGGGTTTTTTTAATTCAGAGTTTTGATTGTTTTGCCTACCCTTCTCTCCTCCCTGTGACTTAAACCATTTGTTTATATTGTTTTGTTTTGTTTTGGAAAAGTTAAAAACATATATCCTGAAATTAACTTATTCATGACAGTTTGGAATAGACACAGAAAAGTGAAACAAGTTAGACAAAAATCAAATGTGCTTACACATATATCCACTTCCCAGATTAGAACCTTATTTTCCAGGAAAACAAATGTTTTTCCATTAAACATATCAACAAGCTCCACCAGCAAAATTTTAAATATCAATATAAAGCCATGAATATTATTAGCATTGTCTGCTATGATGTACCTTTAACTTACAGGGAATTAAGAGTTCAACTTGCAATAAAATGAAATGGTTTTTCAGTTCCTAAACCAGTAACTAAATATTTCTAAATAATTATCAGTTCCAGGCTTGTTTATTGAGCATTACCACATAAAAAACAAACAAACCCAACAACAACAAAGGAAAAAACCACCCCCAAAAAACAAAAATGGTCTTACACATACAGGACTCTCATATTCAAGTTCAGAAATAATTCTCAAATAAATCTATTTATTTAAAGACATAGTGGCATTATGATAATTTCTCTAGTTTGTCTCACTTTCTCTGTGTCTCTATTTGTCTCATCTTATTACAGTCCCCTGTTAGGAGATGACTGAAAGGGAAAAAAAAGAACCTGAGTAAATTCTTATGCAAGAACCATGTTTGTATTTCTGGATTTATAAATCATTGTCTTGGATTTACAAATCATTATCTTCTGCAATTTGCTTCTATCTCCTACCTGGATAAACCTGGTGATTTTTCAGGTTGAAGTAGTATGCCATAACTGAAGTGAAAAAGCAAATTAGGGAAATCTCAGTGCACACAAGCTGAAAAGTGTGCCATGATCATTCAAGAAAGGTATGATGGTCTGGCATGGAAGGAACCTTTTTATCATATGCAGTACTCATTTAACAAACAGTCGATGATAACAATAAGGAAGGACCATTTCTAGTCCATTAATGGCTCCCCTGGGACAGGGTCTATGAGCCAATAAAGAGTTTTTGAACAAATAAACCAAATATTCCCTGGAAAGAATGAGCTCCACATTGCTGAATTGTCTGAGTAACTATTATAATTATGGTTAGGATTAAGATGGCTACAGATATACAGCTTTCACTGAATGTCAGTGGGCTGTAGGTAACTTTTCAATTGTTCTGAACTTTCCAAATTTGTTGTAATAATCCCTGAACTTGGTGTTACCTGATTATTTGTTATTGCAAAATTAAAGTAGGGGCTGGGGGCGGAGAATCACTGGACAATTTGTACTGGGGGAATCATGAAACTTGCATTCTGCTTTTGGGTCTGAGCATTAGGGAAGGTTTTTGCAGCCACCTGGGAGATTAAGCTTTAGCATTTCAATTAAAATTAATGAGATGAGGTGATGTAAATCTTCAGAACATTTTCTGAAATGTAATTTGCTTAGTTTTTTTAAGTGCTGACACCAGGAGGGTGTGCGGATTTTTCTAGAATTATCTGAAATTATTATTTCAAAGAAGCCTTAAGATGTATAGCAATGAAAACATACTGAGAGGCAATAGGTTGCCTCTACCTCAGTATTTATGGCTTGCAGTTGGGAGTAGTCATTCCAAGGGTTCAGGCTGTGCTTTCAGGACTATTTTTGTTTTTTTACCAACTGCTGTCTAAGGCAAAGAGCCTGAACCACTACAGAAACCCACCATACCTTTACTGGTAATCTGGATGGAGGAGTTTACAACCACCTCATTTCAGAGCTTTGAAGCCTTGGTGAGCAGGCTGACCAAACAGCTGTCTGCCACTTCTTGGCCCAGGGAACCCCAAGGTGGCAGGCGCTCAACAACTAATTTAACCATCTCTGCCTAACATCAGAGACAAGAGAAACCCGGAAAGAGGTCCCAGCAACAGTGGTGCAACCCAGAAGCAATCTCCAGAACCCAGAATCTCTGCCAGTCAGCCCACTCGTAGGCAATTTGAGAGATCCTGGAGGGGCCTGAGTCATTCTGCCTTATCCCCTGAAAGAGATTTCGTACCTACCCCAACAACATCTTTGATCCCGTGGCATAATCGGTCACCCTGCACTCCACATTCATCAGATCTGTGTCACCCATCAGCTCTGCAGTGTTGACACTAGATTTTAGGAACCCAACTCTTATATCTTTGTTCCTGGCACGCGCAACCCTCAGCCTGACCATAACACTTGCCAGTTGATAATAGGCAAATTTATTGATATAGAGTGATAATAGAAAAACAATAATACAAGTCCTTGGGCCTGCGCTGTTCAACATCTTCATTGCAGACTTGGACAAAGGGCTGGAAAGCAAGCTATCCAAGTTTGCTGATGACACCAAACTGTGGGCTGAGGTGGGGACACCAGAGGACAGGGAGAGGCTGCAGCGGGATCTGGGCCAACTGCAAGTGTGGGCAGGCAAGAACAGGGTGGGATTTAATGTGGACAAGTGCAGGGTGATGCATCTGGGGAGAAGCAGCCCCCAGCACACATACTGGCTGGGAAGCTCCCCTCTTGCTAGCACAGAGGTGGAACGG
>JAGPOW010002178.1:0-10125 GCA_030014935.1 Caiman crocodilus
GTGTCTGTCTGGGGCTCTGGCCACAAGCTCAGGGAGGTCCCTGATACTTAGGCAGGGCAAACTGGGCATGTTGTCCCTAGGCTTAGAGCTCTGTGCTGGCCCCAGAGAGCCCTGGTCCTAGCGTCCTGCCAGCCAGTGGCCCCCAGCCTTCAGCAGCCAGTGGAGAGGAGCAGGGCTGAGCAGAGGAGAAAGAGGCAGGGCTGAGGTTTCTCAAATAGTGCTGAACCAGCTGTGTCCCTAGCGCAATGCTGTGCTCTGGGCTGCTGGCCTAAGGGAGGACGGTGGAGGGTGCTGAGTACCTGGGGTTGGTGGTCCTCGGGGTGGGTAGAGTAGCCTGTGCTGCAGTGCAGTTGCCATCCCACCCTGACTGCCATTCTTCTCCTACCCAGGTGTTTGTGGAGACACTGGACAAGTGTTTTGAGAACGTCTGTGAGCTGGACCTCATCTTTCACACGGACAAGGTGGGTGTCACCCTCCGCCTGGACTGCTGCTGCTCGTGCCTTGCGTTCCTCCTGGCTGCAGGGCAGGCTTGACCCCTGGGCCTGGGCTGCTGGCCTTTGCCTCTTGGGCTCTTCTAGCCCTTGGCCTGTCCTGCTGATGAACGGTCCCCATTACCTGGCACAGCCCTGAGACCTGCTGCCCCTTCCCCATGAACCTGGCTCTCAGCCCTGAGCATTCCCGCCCCTCTACCCTGCTGCCACGTTCGAAGGCCTGGTCCCTTGTGTGTGGGGATGAGCCTGCGAGGCAGGGGGGTGGTGGGAGCAGGGCACATGGTACAGCTGCAGTATGCCGCAGACCCACTTGGCTCAGTCTGGGAGGCATCTCCATGGACTGGGTCCATGAATAGCTGGAGGCTCTTCCCATCAGCCTCCAGCTCTTGCTGGCATTAGCATGAGTTGCAATTCGAGATGACTGGAAGAGCAGGAGGCCAGGGGGATGGACCTCTCATTAGTATGTGCACTAATGGGCTAATTCTACTCCCTGCATCCGTGGGGTGTCATGTGGCTACTTCTGCCTTGGGTTTGTGCTGACTTCACAAGCAGATTGTGACTTGCCAGGTACTGCGTTCCACCGGGAAAGATGCAGAAGGAATATGTTATCGTAGCTGTTCTCTGAGCCTTATCCGTCTGCATAGATCTAGTGATGGGCCCCTGGCCAGGGGGAGCCCAGGTACAGATCCTTCCCCTCCCCTTTTGCAATGGTGTCCCAATGAGAGCCAGCACGTTCTCAGGCCACAGCAGGGAACTGACTGCAGGGGGGAGCTGCATAGAAAGCTGGAGCTGACCCTGTCCAGGCTCAGGGGGGCTGACAGCCCTGCCTGGACCTCATAAGGCAGGGACAGAGGCAGATTAAAATATTTTGGGTCCCTGGGCAAGAAGAGAATTGAGGGGGCCCGCTTGGGAGGGAGTCCAGTGCATTGGGAGGGAGCTCAGAGCCCCTCTGCTGCAGTGTCTGAGCTGGGCAGGGCTGACAGGCCCCCGTGGAGGCCCTTGGCTGGGCTCTGGCGTTCCTGGGTTCTCTTTTTGCCAGCAGTCTTTGCCCTGCACTTCATCATTGCTCTGACAGGTGCAATCACTTCATTATACAATAAAACTTTTGCAATTTACCGCTGATGAGCCTCTAGAGCAATAAAGCCAGTGCCATGAACCCCTTATCTCCCTGGGGTCCTAGCAATCCTGCTGACTTAGCAGGCAGCCCGCCACACCCGGGCTGACACAGAGAAGCTGCTGTCTAGTCACAGTGTTCGTACTTGGGCCCAGGCGCAGCCCAGGAACTCGTGTTCCTTTTGCCAGGGCCTCCTGGAAAACCCCAGGCTGCCTCCTGGCATCTTCTGCGCTGGGATGAGGCTGCTCTTGGTGGAAAGCAAGACAGGCCATGGGGCTTTCCTGCCTTGCCTGGGGGCTGGGCTGCCTGGCCCTGCCCCTGTGCTGTGGTGGGAGGATATATGTAATCCAGCCTTGCCCAGCTCAAGTCTCGCCAGCAGGATGGGGGGGGTTCCCCGCTGGCTCTGGCAGCAAGGGGGTCCTGTCCAAACGTCCTCTGCTGCAGTTTGCAGCTGTGGTTTGGTGTTCTGTGCAGCAGGGTAGAGCAGTTGTTCCTCCTCTTCCCCAGCTGATGAGAGGCTGCTGCCCTCAGCCGACACATGGGAGCGTGCCAGGCCTGCCGGGCTTCCGAGCTGGCCCCAGACTCGTATTCTCCTCCCCTTGGGGTTCTGGGTAACTGGCAGAGGCCCCCCCCCGGCAGGGCTCCTCTGTCACCATCTGTGCAGTTGTGGGGTGGGGAGGTAGCTCCCTGCACCTGCTGGGACATGCCAGCTCCCACCTGCTGGTTCAGTACGAGGTACCTGGTGCAGAGCACCCTGGGGTGTCCCCGTGTGCTTGTTAGAGATTTGGCCTGGTCACAGAGTTGCAGCAGTTGCCCTTTGCCTGGTCTGGTGAATGGCCTAGAGCTTGGCATGGCCCCCACGGGGCACGTGCCAGGAGGGTGGCTGGGTGCTTCCTGGGGCTGAGGAATCAGAAAAATCATGGAATATTAGAAAATGGGGGTAGAAGAGACCACGGGAGGTCACATCTAGTCCAGCCCCCTGCTTGAAGCAGGACCAGCCCCAGCTACATTGTCCCAGTAAGGGCTTTGTCGGGCCAGGTCTTAAACACCTCCAAGGATGAAGACTTCACTACCTCTCTGGGAAACCTGTTCCAGTGCTTTACTACCCTCATCCTGAGAGAGTTTTTTCCTAATATCTAACCTAAACCTTCCTTGCTGCAAGTAGAGCCCATTGCTCCTTGTCCTGTCATCTGCCCTCACTGAGACCAGCCCAGCTCCATCCTCTTTGCAGCCCCCCTGTAGGAAGGTGAAGGCTGCTATTCAAGCCCCTCAGTTTTCTTTTCTCCAAACTAAATCAGGCCAGTTCCCTCAGCCTCTCCTCACAAGTCCTGTCCCCCAGCCCCACAACCATTTTCATTGCCATCTTCTGGACTCTCCAATGTGTCTTCATGCTTTCTAAAGTAGGGGGCCAAAACTGGATGCAGGACTCCAGATGTAGCCACCCTAGTACCAAATAAAGGGGAAAGATCACTTCCATTGATCTTCTGGCAGTGCTCCTACCAGTGTAGCCCAGGATGCCGTTAGCCTTCTTGGCAACAAGGGCACACTGCTGGCTCACAAGGAGCCGCGGGGCCTTTTGCTGGCCTGTCCATGCTCCGTCCTCACCTGGGCTGTGGTGGGGGGGCTCATCCCTGTGAGTCAGCACCACAGATTCTGCTTTCCCAGGGCTCACGCTGCACCCCTTGCTTGTTCCTCCCAGGTTCACTACATCCTCCAGGAGGTGGTGATGGGTGGCATGGTGCTGGAGACCAACATGAATGAGATTGTGGCACAGATCGACGCCCAGAGCAAGTTGGAGAAGTCTGAGGTGAGCGCTTTTGGGGCGCGGGCTGCGGTGACCTCCCTGGTCAGAGCCATGGGAGGGAAGGGGGCAGGCCATCAGTGCAGGGAGGCAGCACAGGTGTGCGGCATGGAGGGGGCCAGCACAGGGGTGGGGGTGGGAGGAAGGGACAGGTCTGCAGGTTGGACCCACTGTGGGCTGACGGGAGTGAATGCCCCAGGGGCCCCGCGCAACTGGGGGCAGGCAGCTCCCGCAGCCCCCTCCACCCCGAGGCCTGTGAGCCAGTGCCTGAGGCTGGACTCAGGTGCAGGAACAGCCCCACAGCTCCTTATCTGCACAGCCTTGAGAAAGGCATGCCCTGATAGCATGTCCAGGAAGTGCTGGTGCCCTTGGCTGCGATAGTGGCCTGTGGAGAAAGCCATGCAACCAACTGGGGCAGGTGCTGGGCGTGGGGGTGTTTCTGGCTGCAGCACGTGGCCAGGCCACTTGTCCCTGGGAGCTGAGGCAGGGCCACGTTAGTGGCACCTGAGTCCTGTGCCTTTGGCTGCCCGCAGGGCGGCCTCTCAGCCGCGCCCGCCCGTGCCGTCTCTGCGGTGAAGAACATCAACCTGCCCGAGCTGCCGCGCAACATCAACATTGGCGACATCAACATCAAGGTGCCCAGCCTGTCGCCCTTTGTTTGAGCCGGATGCGTCCCCTCGTCCGCACCCACGAGGGCTCCCATGTGTACCTGTCAAAGGCCGGAGCCAGGCCTTGCCCATGCAGGGTCTGACAGCCAGCCTGGGCAGTGGGGCTGAGTCGTGAGCAGAGCCAGCGCTGCCCCCACCCCATCCTGCAGGCTGTGCCAGCCCCCTACCCTTTGCCGCTAAAGTGTGGTTGGGGGCAGACCAGCTTCACCCAAACCAGGAGCTGGTGGGGCCTTGGGCCCTGCCCTTCACCTGCTCCCTGCCTGGCCCCTGGCAGCTGGCATTTCTCTTGCTGAGCTGGAACATAGTTGCATGCCTGGCCCAACCCTGGCTCCCCAGCCACTGTTGCCAGTGGCCACGGGGGGTTGCCAGGTGCTTGGGGCCAGTGGAGCTTCACTGTCTGGGAGTCGCAGGAGCTGTGTGTAGGTGGCTCCTGGCTCCTGCATGCTGCAGGGGTGGGTCCCTCGTCCCTCCCTGCTACAGGCACAGCTTCCCTTGCCCACCATGGGAGGGTGGCCAGCAGCCCCTTCCCAGCCACCTGCACCCTCCACCTGCTGCTTGTTAGCTTGGCGCTCTCAGACCTGCTTGCCCTCCTCGCCACACATCCTGCTGCACCCTGCACGGCTTTGCCCTCTGGCCTCGTACCCTGGGACCTGCCATAGGCCTTGCTGGGCTGACCTCCACGGGGTCCTGTGATTGGGAACTAGCTGCGTGGCCAACTGCTCCAGGGTGGGGTAGGTGCTGTCTGGGCTGGGGGAGTCAGCTGGCCCATGCCGAGTGAATCCTGCAGGTGCATTTGCCAGGCCCCCCACATGTGGGGTCTCTGTATTTGGGGGGGCAGGCTGGGGGGAAGCTGTCCAGGGGTGCTGAGAGCCAATAAAGCTGCTGTTGTGATCTGCTGCGCATGTGTGCGTGTGACTCCAGGCCACGGGAGGTGGGCTCTAGGCCAGGGGTTGATGGATGAGGCTGGGGAACCCCCTCACTGCTTCTCTGCAGCCCCTAATGGGGAAGAGCAGGTCTGCCCTACCCGCTGCATCCCCAGCTGCCCGGCACAGCCTGGTGCCTTCCCCCCACCGTGTGCCCTGCATGGGTGCCCACAGGGCCCTGACCCTGGCCTTAGCTCGGCAATTTGTGGTGCAGCCGCCCACGCAGCTGCTTAGCTGGGACTCAAGGGGCTGCCACTGAGCTGAGAGGGGGGAGAGCAGGGCTGGGCTGTGCTCACACTCCCGGCCTGGAGCTGGGATGGGGCAGGGCGGCCCCAGGCACTGTGTTATCTGCTCAGTGCAGGGCAGGTTGGGGAGCATCAGGGGGGAGAGGCAGGGCCACGGCTCCATGCCACCCCCCTTGCCTGCTGACATGCTGCCCAGGGCTGCCAGCTCCATCCCCTGGCGCAGCCTGCCAGGTGGAGCGGAGTCACCGCGCTGAGCCACAGCCTCCGCAGAGGGGCAGGTCTGTTTGTGTCCTTCCTGGCTCTGCGTGTCCTAGCTCCAGCAACATAAACAAGCTGGAGGGGAAGGGCCTGACTTGTTTTCCTCCCCAGTTTCCTGCCTGGCCCCAGGCCCTGCTGTGAGGCAAGACAGGACAGGATGGGCCATGTGGGGGAATGTCTGGCAGCCCGGGCTGCTGTGAAGGCCCAGCTCCAAGCGGCACTGGCAGGGCTCTAGGGAGGTGTGGGGTCCAGCCCCCTGTGCCAGCCTGCCGGGGCAGTCGCACCGGACTGCACCCTTGGACTGCCCGAGCTGGGAGCGATACTGGGCTGGGCACAGCTACTGGTCTCCCCCCTCTGCAGCCACATGGAGTGAAGGGTCCCCGAGCAGCTGAGCCCTTTCCCCATGGCAGCAGCCTGTGGCTCTCTCTGCCCTTGCTGGTGCCCCAGGGACCCTGATGCCCGAGGCCTGGCCTTGGGGTGCAGAGCTACACATCCTGGTGCTGGCAGCTCTTCCCTGTCCCCAACCCTGACCCGTGTTTGGCCCAGCAAGGAGTCTGTGGGTGCTGTCTCTGCTTGTCCACACAGACAGGAGATGACTTTGCCTGGAAGGAATTTATCTGGACTCTTTTGCCACCTCCACCCGCACAGCCCTGCTACCAATAACCCTTGCTGCACCAGCCTTGGAACAGGGACATGGGACCAGCTGGGCCCTGTGCACTGAGCTCTGCTGGGCACAGCCCTTGTCTTTGTCCCTGGGACCTGTGCAGCCCTGTCCCTCGAGGCTGCACCTGGAGTGGTCCTGGAGCCTGTGGCTCCCACGAACGAGACCCCTGCAGTCTCTGGAGGCCTCTGGTCTGATGGCAGGCAGGATCCCAGCTCCAGCTCCCCATTGCCTGGGCCGGGCTGACTGGGTGCCTGGTGCTGCCGCTCACTCGACAGCTGCTGCTTTTTCTCTGGTTTGCTCAGGGACCCAGTCCCTTTGCCGCCCCAGCTGTTTCTGGGGCAACCCGAGCACACCAGCCCTCCAGCCATGCCCCAGGCGCAGCTGGATGCCCTGCACCCCTGCGGTATGCAGGCAGGAGGTGCTTTCCCTGGCCCTAGTCTGGCAGCTGGTTTGGAGGCAGTAATGCTTTGGCACTCACCGTCCAGGAGGCTGTGCCCCTAACCCTAACTTTAACCCTTTGGCCCTGGTGGGCCGTGGCAGCTGCCTGTGGGGGGACTTGGGCTTCACCCAGCTGCTGTGCTGTCTCCCCATGTCTGCGCCCCTGTGTGACCTGAGCCCTGCTGTCCCTGTCTCTTTGGCCCCCATGGCAGTGGGGCTGCCCAGGGCTCTGGCAGGGAAGAGCTTCACACCTGCCCTGCTCTGACAGCTGCATGGATAGCAGGCTGGCTCTGGACGGGTAACGTAGCGCAGTTTCCTAGCAGGGGGCAGGGTTGACGGGTGACGATGAGCCGGGCCCCCGGCCAGCGAGAGGGTAGGGAGCACTCTGGGCCGGTGGCAGAGGGAACAGGCCGCCTTGCCCCATGCCACAGCCCTCTCGAGTGGCTGCTTGGGTGGCTGGCACCAGGCCTGGCTTTGTTCTGTAAGCCTCCTGGCGCCGCCGTGCCTGGGTCTTTGGGTGTGGCTGTGCCTGAGGGCCGGCTCCTACCTGCTCCCATGCCAGGAGCCAGCCCCGCACACCGTGGCCCCGCCTGGACAGGAGTTGCTTGTCATCCTGCCATCCCAGTCCCACTCCAGACCCTGCAGGGCTGGTTCTCTTGAATGCCTGGCAGAGCCCTGAGCCTTCCTAGGGATTGGTCCGAGGCTGGGAGGAGCCCTTGGCTGGGAGGCTGAGGTCACAGCTGGTCAGTCTCCCAGGCCAACATCTGCAGCAGAGGTGGCAGGGCTGGCCTGGGCCGAAGGGGTGGGGTGCCAGCGCCAGCATCCCGTGCAGCTGCTCCAGTCCCCAAGGGCCTGGTGACCGCGTGTCCTGGCAGGCCTGGGGCAGAGCGGAGCTGGGCACAGACGTGCAGCACAAGCCGTCCAGGTGCTGCTGAGGCCCTGAAGTCCGGGGGGCCCCAGGCACAGGCGGGGCTGGGGGAGCTGGTGTCCCTGTCCCCAGGCTCTGGGTTGCACCCTGGGGCTGGAGCTGCAGGCCATGCTGTCGCCGACACAACCGCATGTCTGGGGCGGTGGCAGTTTCACTCGCGTCTCGCTCCCCTGCACAAATGCCTTCCAGATGTGCGGCTGGGCGCCTGCAGGGGCCGGGCCGGGCCGGGCCTGGGCGGTGCCTTTCCCGCTCGGAGGGGCCGCGCTCCAGGGCACCGAGTCAGTCCAGTGCCCAGCGGTGACCAGCAGAGCCCAGCTCAGCCCGGACTGGGTGGCGCAACCCTGCACACGCGTGCGCCAGGCCTACCGCCCTGCCTGGGCCTCGAGAGCTGCGAGCTTCCCCAGGGTGGTGCCCTGCCAGCCCTAGCATCTGGCCAGCAGTCTAGGGGTTAAGGTGACGGATGGGTTAAGGGTTCAGGTTACTTTTCCTGGAGCCCTCAGAAGAGGAAGCTCCCTGGAACAGCAGAGCCAGCGACCAGCGACGGAGGCACTCTCGCAGCCAGTGACAGTCCCGGTGGGGCTGCTTCCAGCCCAGCCCAGGGCACCCGTGAGCAGGTGGGGCCACTCCCAGCTCAGACCAGGGCACCTGTGAGCAGCGCACCCAGAGCTGACCGCACAGAGGTGAGTGGGAGCCTCCTGCTCCAGCGGCAGCCTGGCACACGCCTGCAGTGCTCCAGCTCCAAGCTCCAGTGGGTAACAGGCAGCGTGTTTTGTGTGTGTGCGTCTGGCTTTGGGGTGGCTGCATGTCCCTGGGCACGGGGCGCGTGCATCTGTGCCCGGGTGCAGTCTGGGGAAAGCATGGCTTGGTGTGGTCAAGGGGGCATGTTCTTGTGTGCTGAGGGCTAGGGGCTCTGTGGGGGTTTAGCAGGTGCCTGTGGGTGGCAGGGGGCATGTGTGCACGCATGTGTGTGCCTATGGCTGAGGGACGTGTGTGTGTGCCTGTGTATTTGCATGTGCACATGTGCCTGTCTCTATGAGGGGTGTGTGCATGTGCGTTTGTATGGGTGTGTGTGCTTGTGTTTGTACTGAGACGTGCGCACGCATGTGTGTTTGTACGTGTACATGTTTGCATGTGTGCCTGTGGCTGAGGGATGTGCGTACCTGTGTGTGATTGCACGTGTGTGTACCTGCGGCGGGGAGGAGGCATGTGCATGTGCACAGAGCTGTTGGGCATGCATTTGTTCTGGTGTGGGGCCGCGTGTGCCCCACGGTTTGCTCGGCACTCTGGCCGTCTGGGCCTGCTTGGGTGTGATTTGGGCACACCTGGGCGGTGGCACATTCGTGTGAGCGTGTGTGCAGCGAGGGTGGCCAGCTGGTGCAGAGAGAGACAGGAGCTTGGTGCATATCGGGGGCACCGTGGCTGTGGGAAGCAGGAAGGGGGCGGTGGGGGCCCAGGGCACGGCCCCTCCAGCTCCTCCTACCTGGGGTTGCTCCTGGCTCCGGATGTGGCCGGGAGGGGGCCGTTTCCCCTGACAGCAGCAGGGGCTGGTGGAGCCATTTCCCTCGGATCTTGTGGTGCTTTGTTGTGCAACGCCACCCCCCCATGCTCTGTGCAGGGACTGGCCCCGGGGTAGGCCCCGGAGTGGCTCCTGCACCGCACGTGGCTGGGAGCAGGGAGGGCTCCCCTGGCACCTGCCCCCAGTGACCTGCAGCTTTGCTGCCCGTGCAGGGCTGGAGCTGCCCGAGGCGCAAAGTCCAGGAGCGCCAGGGACGTAGTTTGCTCTGAGCAGCTGCCCAGCGCCGCCTCCACGCAGCCCAAATGGCCTCCAGCTGCGGGAAGTCGCAGACCGTCAGGACACCCCCGGGGCTGCTCTGAATTGCGCCACGGCCTGGGCGGGCACAGGGCCCTGGGCTGCAGCCTCTGGAGCTTCGGCCCGGCTGGTCCGGAGCGTTCGCTCTGGCTGGCTCCGGTGCTGCCTGGCTGGGCTCTGCAGGACCTGGTTGGGAATGGGTCAAGTGGGGCCACCCCCCACCAGCGGGGCCACCGGTGAATTCGTCTCGGCCCTGCTGGTAAACTGAGGCAGGGGAGGAGCTGACCCTGCCTATTCTCTCCAAGAGGTGCTGCCCGCCGAGGCCTCGCTGCCCACGTGCTGCTGCCAGGCTGGCCGGGGGGGGGATGGCTCCCCAGTCTCCAGCCACTTAATTACTCACCCATTAACCCAGGGCTCATAAACCTGCCTGGAGCCCGCAGATAAAAGTCAGCACCTGGGGCACAGCTGCCTCTTACTTGTGCCCACGCCAGCTCCGCCATGGCCGCGGGGTTCTTCATCAGCAAGACGCTGGGCATCGTAGGCATTGTGTTGGGCATCGGCGCCGTGGCCACCATCATCGCGCTGTCCGTGGTGTACTCGGAGGAGAAGAACCGCAACGTGGCTGCCGTCAGCGCGCCTAGCACCACCCCCTCCGGGGCTGCGTCCGCCACGCCGACCCCCTCCGGGGCTGCGTCCGCCACGCCGACCCCCTCCGGCCCCAGCGGGCCCCAACAACCCTGGAACCGCTGGCGGCTGCCCGACTCGCTGAAGCCGCTGAACTACAC
>JAGPOW010002183.1:0-16514 GCA_030014935.1 Caiman crocodilus
TCGGCTCCGTGATGCCCCTCCAGCCCCACGGGGCTCTGCGGCAGGCGGCTGGTCCTGGGCAACGTGTGCAGGGGCAAGGACGTGACTCTGCAAGAAGTCAGGGTGGCTTTGGGCGCTGAGCCAAAAGATACGCACCAAATTCCCAGTTCCTTGGAAATCACAGAAATGGGAGAGAGCCCTTCTCTGCACCTTCCCCAGCTCTTCTCCATCCTTCTGGAGGTGCATGGAGTAGAGCTGGGCACAGTATGAAGGGCGGGTTGATAAAGGGGCCTCACGAGCTTTGCCACTTTCTTCATTGTTCCCTTCTTAACCATCCCTAATGTTTTCTTTGCTTCTTTGGCGGTGATGGAGCTGCTCTGAGGCAGGAAAGTGCTCTGAGGCACTGGCTCGGGGGCGCAGAGCAGCTTTGGAGAGGATGTGGGGTCACAAGAGACACCGGCAGCATTCTCTCTTCCCCGCAGTTTAGCATGAGACCGGGGAGGTGGCTCTGGGAAGCGGCAAGTGGGAGGAAAGAGAGCTTCTCCTTCCAGCCCCTTCAAGGGCTGCCAGGCCTCCAACAGACCCTAGAAGCCCCTGCGATCCCTGCCGGCCCTCCTCCAGCTGCAGGAGCCAGTGGTCAGCTCAAGCCCCCCTTGCCCGGAGGAATTAATGCTCCTGATGCATGGGGGGAGGACAGAGCCTTTTCCCCCCACCGTTGGGGGGGAACTGAGGCTCGGAGGGAGGTGGTTTCTTGTCCATAAGGAGCTGGGAAGCGAACCATGCCCTCCGGAGGCTCCTTGGCCCTGCCTCCGCTGACCACTGCGCGGCACTGTTCCTCCACAGCTGAGCCCGGCCCCCGGCACCGATGCCCCGCTGGAGCCGGGATGGTCGAGCCAGGCTGCCACGAGCCAGGCTGTCCTGGGACCACCTCCGTGGGCAGAGAGCTGCAGAAGAAGGTCTCGCCTTCGAAACCGCGTCTAGACCTGTCCCCGCGACACAGTTGGGCCCAAAAGCGAGTGTAAACCTCCAGCCAGGCACGCCTGGAAAACCTGCGTTGCTGCGGGAGCAGGCACCGGGGGGGGTGCAAGGGTCTCCATCCCGGGAGGTGAGCAGCCGCTGGGGTGGTGGTGGGGGTGCAGCGCTGCCTGTGCTCTGCTGTGGGAATCCCTCGGCCTGGGGCGGGGAGGGGATTTCACCCCGCTCCATCTTCCTGCTATAGTGTCAGGCAGGGCTAAGCCTCCCCAAGAGGCGCTGGGTGCTTTTGCAGCCCAGGCTGGGGATGGGACCGGCTGTGCCAATGCTCCTGCTGGCACCGACCCCGCAGGGTCCTGGCTGGAAGAGGGTCTTGTCCCCGCGCGCAGGGATTTCCCCCTTGGTCAGACTGGTCCGCATAGCCTTCCTCCGCAGCACGGCCTGGCCTTGGCCTGTCGGTCTTTGCAGCGCCTATGAACCCCCTTTTCCACCAGCAGGACATTTGCCCCGTGATCTCCCAGCGGCGGGGGCGATGCCCAGCGCGGGGTCATGCTGCTCAGCAGTTTGATGCTGGGTTTGTCCGGGCTGGGTTAGACGGGGCGGATCCTGCCCTGGGCCAGGGTTGGAGTAGCTGCGACCTCCGGAGCTCCCTGCCAGCCCCGCGGCTCTAGGAGCCTGCTCCTCATTCCCCTCGGCTGCCACCCAACACAGATCTGACTTCTTCTGTTGCCCAGCAAGCACCAGAACCAGCTCTTACCGTATTTCCTCTCATATCACGTGCACTAAACTTCCTAGCTGCCATTTGTTGGGCAGGGGGTGGGGGTCCCAGGAGGGGACATAGGGCACCCTGTACGCTTCAGAGCACAGCACGCAGCCACTCCGGCCCTGCCCTGGACTAGACCCGCGTGGGGGTGTCTTGTTTGCTAACAGCTGGGGATGGGAGGAGGCGGGGTGTTATCCAGGCCGCCTGACATCATTGGCCTCCCTTCTCGTATCCAATCCTGCTGTCACTGTCTGCAGGGTAATTTGTTTTGGAAAGCGAGTGGCCTCCCCCGGGACCGCCCACCCCTTCCTTCAGTGGCTGCTGCAGTGCCCTGCCTATCCCTGCTGCCACGAGGGGCCCAGATCGGGGCCCCGTCTGACTGAGTCCTGGGGCCGTCGGGTACGAACTTGCAAGCCCGAGTCTCTCCAGCTCCAGCTGGGCTGGAGCAGGGCCCCGTTTTCCGGGGACCCAGGGCACACGGTGAGGGACACCGTCCCCAGGCCGTGGGGAGGGTGGGATGGGGCTGGCCCCTGGGCTGGAGCTCCTCCACGGCTGACATCAGGCAGTGCAGCCAGATCGCCCGGCAATAAGGAACAGCCCAGCTTGCACCAGTTCTGGACCCACGGGCACACTGGGAGGGACTGGGTGGAAGAGGGGCTTTTAATGAGTCTCTTGGTAGAGCAGGATTTAATCCCCAACCCTGCCCCCACCACCTTCCTCCCCCGGCTCTCTGGGTGGAAAAGTGGTTTCATGGGAGTTTAAATGAAGCTTTAGGCCAGGGCCCATCTGTGCTGCGCTGCTCATCCCCACAGCATCTGGATTAAGCCGTGCTAGGCGAGTACCATAACTTTCTGCTTATAGCGCACCCCTTGGCATGGACGGGCAGCCTGAATAGTTACGGGAGGAGGGGGAAAATTGCCCTTTGTGGTACCTAAGTTGCAGCAGCTGGATGTCTGGTACCAGCCCCCCGGGGGCTCCCCACAGGTCTGGGTATGCGGCATCGGGGAGTGGTGATTGCCCAGAGCCATGACTCCCCCAACACACGTTTCCAGACCAGTGGGGATCCCTTTTTTTTCTCATGTATAATGTGCACCCCATTCTTCCCCAGCTGGGTTTGCAGGGGAAGGTGCATGTTATAGGTGATACATTATGGTGAGGTTTCCTCAGGTCTTCCATGGTCTCGTTGTGGGTCATCAAGGAAAAGACAATCCTTGCTAATGAGGAAGAGAAGGAGCAATGACCCACATGGTCACCACCAGGGAGGGACTCCAGCTGGGTATGCAGGGGTGAGGACATTGTTCCCCTCCGAGCCTAGCCGCACAGCTGGCTAATTGGTCCAGGCCAGGGGTGGATCTGATTGGGGGCAGTGGGGCAGTCATGCCCCCCTTTGGTTCCTGCTCCGCCTAAAAATTAAACACAACGGCCTGGCAGAGGTAGTGGCATTTCTATCCAGGCAGCTGTGAGGGAATCCATGACTGCACAGCTCATTGTCATCTCCCCAATTCCTGCTAATCTCTCTGCCCCACAGATGTGAATGACCCTCTCTCCCTTCTAATGGTCTGGATGTTCCCTAGTTCAAACTCCCCTTTCTTCTGTTGCCGTCGTCCACCCTCCTGGGAACATCTCTTCTGTTTCCCAGCCCCGTGGACTGTTTTTAGTCCTAGCTGAACTTTTTAAGTTAGGTGCGGTCACGTGAGCTCATGGGAGCCTTAACACAGGGGTGGAAATTATTTGTATGGAAGTGTCAGTTGCACAGTCCACCTGCTCAAGAAGGCTCTGGTTTGGAGAGAGTCCAGCGGAGGGCAATGAAAATGTTTTGGGGGCTGAGGAAGATGGTGGATGAGGAGAGGCTGAGGGAACTGGGCTTGTTTAGTCTAAGGAAGGGAAGATGGCAGGAGGATTGGATAACAGGCTTCACCTCCCTGCAGGGGGCTGCAAAGAGGATGGGGCTGGACTGTTCTCAATCGGGGCAGACGACAAGACAAGGAGCAATGGGCTCAGGCTGCAGCAAGGGAAGTTGAGGTTGGATATTAGAGAAAACTTTCTCATTAGGAGTGTGGTGAAGCACTGAAACAGGCTCCCCAGAGAGATGGTGGGGTCTCCATCTTTGAAGACCCGGGTAGCCAAAGCCCTGGCTGGGATGATGTAGTTGGAGCTGGTCCTGCTTGGAGCAGGGGGTTGGACTAGATGTGACCTCCTGGGGTCACACCCTCATTATCTATGATTTCTATGATTTTGGTTTATGAATCTGAATGAGAAGCACCCATAACTGGAATGACTCCAGGGCAAATGAAACATCTTTGGACTCTTCTTGCCTGGAGTTGCTGAGTTGTTGTTTTTTTAAACTTAATATATGAGCTAGCAAACGAGGGCACATTCCAATGAAGTCATGTTTAGTGTTTGTTTTCCTTTTAAATGGACACTATAGCATTGTGGGCGGATCTAGAATTTTGCAAAGTTGGGGAAGGCGAGGCATAGGTGCATCATCACACAGACGCTGCCGGAATAGAAATGCCCCTGCCACTGCTGGCTTTAAACTTTGGATGGAGCAGGAATTAAAGCTGGGGGAGGAGGGCAGGTGCACCAATGCACCCTCCTCCCAGATCTGCCCCTGTAAAGCATCTGGCTTTGAGTGTATTAGGAAACCTCCTTCCTCTGTCATGAAAGAAAAATGTGTTTTATCTGGGCTGCAGGACCTTTTCTAACTCCTAGATCCACCCCATTCAAGGCCCATCGGTCTCGGTGGCTGACAGCCCTCGTAGAGGAGATCTCGTGTAGTTCCCTTCTGCGTCTCAGCCCAGATGACAGCCGCAAGCCACGGCATCTGGTGCTCTGCTGGCCTTTGCCACCCATCCACCTCTGCATCCTGGGACTTGTTCTAGGAACAGGGAGGGTTAAAAGGCGCTGCTGCTCTCCAGTCTTCCCTCCATGGGAAATGGGGGGGGTGGGATTTAACCCAAGAGGACTGACCTTTAGAGACTGAAAAGCCAAGCCGCAGGCCGGGGGCAGATAATGCGTGCTCTGAGTGCTCCTAGCTACACCCAGCAGGGAATATCCCCCGGGGCCTTGGCTTTTTAATCTAGTCGCCTTGATTTCTCTAGGACTCTGATTGGGACTGGGCAAGGCCCATACTCCTGCTGGGACTCGGCCCTGAAGGGTCTAACTAAAGGGTCTGGCTTCGGATCAGGAAGAAAATTGTCCGTTCAGATGGACATGGCCTCTGTGTGTGTTGTGGGGGGGTCACCTTTTTTGCCTGGGGTCTCTTGAGTGCATTGAACCCCATTCCCCACATGATTGAAGCAGCCCCTGGCTCTACTCCAGGCGGGTTCAGGGACCCTGAGTGTCTGAGGACAACATCTCTTGTTGCCATGCAATGGGGCTGCGGTGTGGCGTTAGCACTAGGCGGGACCAGGACGTGTCTGGGGGGGCTGGGACAGGGCTGACGCTGCCTGGACCTCGGGGCTGAGCTGGAGGAGACGCCAGGGAGGCCCTGGCCATCCAGCTCTGCAAGGATCCTCAGAGAAGCTACGCACATAAGTGTTCCGGCACGAGCCGGGGAGGGTGGGGTCCCTTTCCTGGCCCACGGCCTCTCCAAAGGATGAGCTCAGCGGTGCCGGAGCCAGCTGGCAGATACAAAAACCCACTTCCCCCTGGCTGCCGCTCCACCGTTCCTACAAGGAAAAATCTCTCTTCTCCAGCGCTGAGCAAAAACAAGGTGCGCCACATATTCCAGGGCACGTTGTACATGAGGAAATATGGTAACCCCAGAGTGCTGGCTGTGGTCCATCAGGGACAGCCCGACCCGGCTGTCTTTCCCTCCAAAAACTGATTCCCTAAGCAGGGACCACAGGGAGACAGGCGGAGGCTGCTATGATTTAATGCAAAAAAAAAACCCCAACGGGACTGACGATGCCAAGGACCCCACCCTGCCTCCCTTACCCCTACATGGTGTGGGGGACAAATAGTAAGGGCCAGATCCTAACCCCGGTTGTGGCAGCAGGACAGGAAAGCGAAGCACTAAGAAAAGCAACTGGGATTTAAAAAGCAATGGCAAAGACACCTGATTTGGGGTAGAAAGAGACCAAAACCATCCCTGGTACTGTATAGTCTTGCATACAACATACTCCTCCCCACCCCCACTAAAATAAGCTGCTGGCAATTGTAGGGCACCTTATATGCGAGAAATACAGTACGAGCCATTTCTGGAAAGATTATTCATTCCCTTCCTTCTGCCTTTCAACAAGACAGCACCGATTATATTGGGGGCGGGTTGTAGGCAAGAAGGTACGGGAATGTGCCTAGGAAGCCTGATTTCTCCCTGTACAAAGGAGTGTGGAGGGGGCAAAGCTGGGGGTGCGGGAGGGACACTGTCCTCTTAGCACTGGTTTAGCCAGGAGTGGATCCCGTGAGGGGGGGCAGTGCCTGAATCCCCCTCCCCCCACACACGCAAACACACACACACACACACACACACACACTTTTCAGATTGGCTTGCACCCCCGGAGTCAGGGGGGGTTCCTTAAGGGTCCCCAAAGCAGGTAAGAAGCCCCCCTCCCTCTCCGTGCTCAGAAACACCTACCTCTATTGTTTCCTTCGCTGTTGGGGGGGGGGGATGCTTCATAGCCCCTCCCACCTGCTCCAGCTGGGTGGCGGGGGGGGGGGGGCGCTGGGACCAGGGACAGCAGCAGAGGCGATGGGTGGAGGGGCTCCCCTTCCCGTGCCTGCTCCCACGAGGGTTGGGGAGGGTGGGGGATGCCCCCCCATCTCTGCCAGTACCACCACCCCGTCTCAGGTGAGCCCAGCCCCCCCAGGGACAGTGGGGAAAGCAGCGGTGGCGGAGAGGGTTGGAGGGAAAAGGAAGGAGATGGGAAGCACCTCTGAGCACCGAGGGGAAGGGAAGGGGATTTCTTACCTGTTTCAGGGACTTTAGAGAAGTCCCCCACAGCTCCGATGGCCCCGTCATCGCCCACTGATGGGCGGGGAAGGGGAGGCGGGCAGCTGGGGTGCAGCCAGCCCGGGGTGTAGCCCTTTAGATCTGGGGAAGGGGGTGCAGAAGGGGGTGGGGTCTCTAGAAGGCAAAGCCCCCAAAATCGGGCGTGTCAAAGTCCTGGTCCAGGCCCTCGTAGTCCAGCGCATCGTAGGGGGCGGCTTCGGGGTCGCAGGCGCTCGGGTGGTAGCCCAGCTCCTTGAAGTCGGGGGGCAGGGCCTCGGTGGGGCGGGCAGTGGGTGCCGAGGTGACCATGTAGCCCATGGTGGGGCCGGCTGCTGTGCTCCCCATCAGCAAGCAGGCGGCCCGGACCCCCGGCAGAGCCGGGGAGCCATGGCGGAGGCAGTGTGCGGAGCGCTTCTCCAGGCGCTGGCTCATCTTGGTGGGGGCTGGGGAGAGAAGGCAGGGGTAGGTGGTGCCATGAGCCCCCCTCGGCTCTGGGTCTGCATGAGCCCCTCGCCATGGCTCTCCAGCACCAAGGCTAATGGGAGACCCAGAGCCCTGCTGACTGCGGGGTCCATGGCTGTGGTGCCAGAGCTGTGGTGACGGGGGGCTCGTCATGGGAGACCTCGCACCTTCTCTCCTCTCTGCACCAAGGGACTCATTACCCCCTCCTGCTTCAGTCCGGCAGCACGTCCTGGCAGGTGAGCGGATGTGGAGCTGGCAGCTCGTGGGGGACCCTTGGGAGAAGCTCTGGGCAGAGACAGAGAGAAGAGCTCCATCACCGATGGGGGCCATGGGCTGGTCCCCCCTGAGACCCCCTGAATCCCTTTGCACTCACTTCCTTGACCTTGCGGAGGACATTAAGCCACTGCCTGGAAGCCAGGGAAGAGAAGAAGAGGGGAGGTTAGTGCCCTGCAGCCAACCTCTTCCCCCCATCCACACCACCCCGTGGCGCACAGCTCAGAGCTGGGTCACCAAGTGCCGGGCGGAGACAGCTGGAGGCACAGGGGCTGCGCCGGTTGAGGGTATCAGGGGCAGGACAACCCTGGGGGCAGATCCCAGTGGGGGGCAGCAGGGCTGTTGTCTCCTTTTTGATTCTTACCCCACCCAGACTTTAAACCCAACTGCCAGCAGAGGCAGGGGCATTTCTACTCAGGCAGCCCTGAGTCCATGGGCTTCTTCACCTCCCCGATTCCTGCTAATCTCTCCACCTCACACACGTAAACGGCTCTCTCTCCTTTCTAACAGCCTTGATCGTTGCACTGCTCAAGCCGGCCTTTCCTCTGCCTGCACCTACTGCTGGTAAACCAACATCTCTCCCCTCTGCCCTTGCCCTGCGATGGCTTCAACTCTTCATGCGGGCACCATCACATGAGCTCAGGGGCCAAAACAACCAACAGCAACACGTCGGAGGCACCAGGAAGGTGCTCAAGAAGGTGAGATTTTGCTGGGCGGAGCTGAAGAAGAGCCGTCGTTGAACGCCGACAGCCACAGGACTCAGGGCAGCGTATCAGGTTTTGCCTCATTTGTGGTGGTGTTTGTTGTTTAAACGTCAAAATTCATCTAGCAAAGAGCTGCATGTCGCAAAGGTTAAGTTTGGATTTGCTTTTGGTCTGAAAGTGGATCCTCTAGTGCCAGGTCCACTAGCCTCGGGGCGAAGCTTCCAGCCTCTATTTAACTGATATCGTAGCAAACGAGCGCACATTCCCCTAGTTCGATCTGTGCTGGCTTGGGCCGGAAACTGGCTCCTCGCGTGCGGCCAGCAAGATGGGAGGGCAAATGGGCAGCTGATCCCCCCCTGCTGGGGTTGTACCCAGTGATGGGAGCTGCCGAGGGCGGGTCCCCGCTGTAGCACCCTGCAAAGGCTCTCGGGCACCCCGCCGAGTGGGGCGGAGAACGGGTGCTGGATAGCAGCCCCCAGCCCTGCACATCTGCATCTCCCATGGGCCGGGAGTTGCCCGCCCTGCTTTCCCCCTGCCCTCCACCCTGGTCCTACCTGCAAACTTGGCTGTCTGGGGCCAGGAGGAGCAAGACCTGGCCGTCACTGAGGCTCAGCCCCAGGCAGCTGTCAGGCCGGGCACCGCCGGGCAGGCGGGGCAGGTCCCCGAGCTCACGGCCCTCCAGGATGGCGCGGCAGCTGGTGCCCAGAGAGATGCCCAGCTCGGCTGGAGACTGGGCGTCACGGCTGATGATCAGGCTGCCGTCCAGGGCCAGGAAGAGGAACTTCTCCTTCCACTGCTTGAAGAGGAACCCCCCTGCGGGAGAGTCCTGGTGTCAGCTCCCGGGGCCCATGGTGGGGCTTCCCTGCATGCCCCAACCCTGCACAGCACTGAAAGCAAAAGGCCCTGTGCGCATGGCGCTGCACGCACATAGAGCAAGGAGCCAGCTGCATTGGAGAGGGGAATGAGAGGGGCAGGCAGGTGTCAGGGGTCGGGGGGCTGCAAGGGACCTCTTTGGGTCACATCTGGATTGGCCCTGTTCAAACCCCCCCGCCCCCGGGTCTCTCCAGCCTGCACTTGGCTCTCTCCAGGGATGGAGATGCCCAGTGCTGGACCCTCCTCCTCTCCAGCCTCAGTTTCCCCTGCTGCAGCTGGAGGCCGTTGCTCCTAGCCCTGTCCCCTGTGGCCACAGAGAAAAGCCTGTCCCCGTCCTCTCTGTTATTGCCCCAAGACTGGGCTCAAACCCCCGCTCCATCTCCAGACTTGACCCCTCGAGCTCTTCCAGCCTCTCCCTCTCGGTCCTGCCTGCCCAGGCCTCCAAACTGGTGGTCTGCAGCCCTTGGATAACGCCGACTCTTGGCTTTTGCCCACGGGCTTTGTTTTCCAAGCTCCATGCCTGTCCATGCAGCCCAGATCAGCGGTCATTTAAAGAAATAAAAGGGCCTGAATTGCTCCGGAGAGAGTTCCAGGGGTCACATCCAGTCCGAGACCGGCCCGAGGCAGGAGCAGGCCTGTCCAAAGTGACCCGGACAAGCTGGGCATCGAACCTCTGAGATGTACACACAATCTCTGCTCTGTGTGTGTGTCTGTGGCTATATCTCTGCCTATGGTGTATATCTCTGTGCCCTTAGGGTATGTGTGTATACTTAGGGGGCGGGGGTGGCTATATCTCTGCCTGTTGTGTGTGTGTGGGGGGCGTATCTCTGGGCCTATAGTGTATGTGTGCGCGTGTGCATATCTCTGCCGGAGCCAGCCAGCCTGTCTCCATCCCCTTATCGCACTACAAGCCAACCCCACCTGGGCAGCGCCCGCTGTCCGACCCGCCCGGGGGTTTCAGAGCTGCCATCACGGGGAGCCGGAGCCGGGGGCAAGCAGACTTCTGGGGAGGTGGGGAGAGTGGGGCAGATGAAAGCCTCTGATTAAACACGGTTTGCTGCTTCAGGATTAGGATTCAATCAGGGCCCAGGGTGGGAGTTAATCCCAGCCCCGGGCGGGGCCCTGCAACAGCAGGGACAGCTGAGACCTGCCCTAAATCCCAGGAGAGCAGCAAGGAACTGGGGCGGGGAAGCAGCGCCAAAACAATTAACACTTTCGGGACGCGCAGTCAGCTGTGTCCTGGAGCTATGGGAGAGCTCGAGACCCCCCCAAAAAGCTTTTCCATCCGAGAGGAAACTGAAGTTGAGATGTCAAAACCGGGGGAAGCACTGTATTTCCTGTCCTGCCACACGGCCCAGACAGACCCGCGGGTGGCTTTTGAAAGGCAGAATGAAGGTGGGGGGAGATGGCTGTGTGGAGCAGGGGTGGAGCCTCCTCTTTACCTTCCCCGTACTGCTTAACTAAAGCTGAAACCCTACTTGCTGCTGAAGGCTGGTGCATCACTGCTTTTGAAAGGAACCTCGAAATGGGAGAAGGGAGACCAGGAGCAGCAGGCAAGCGATGTGAATTTGATTAGTGGAGTGGCAAGAGCAATAAGACAGAGATGATCTTTCAAACCTCCGGAGTGAAGAAGAATCATAGAAAATTCAGGTTGGATGGGACCTCAGGAGGGCTCAAGGCAGGACCAGCCCCCAGCTCCATCATCCCAGCCAAAGCTTTATCTACCCGGGTCCTCAAAACCTCCAAGGATGCAGACTGCACCGCCGCTCTGGGCAGGCTGATCCAGCGCTTCACCACCTTCCTCATGAGAAAGTTCTTCCTAATATCATATCCAACCTCAACTTCCCTTGCTGCAGCCTGAGCCCATTGCCCCTTGCCCTGTCATCTGCCCCCACTGAGACCAGCCCAGCTCCGTCCTCCTGGGACGATCCATTAAGCCACTTGACTCCCTGAATAGCCACACAGGGAGCCGGTTGGGAGTGAAAAGGCGCGTGTTGTATGTGAGAGAATACGGTAACTCCCCCTTTTTTAACCTTTTCTCATGAATTATGTAAGTTTTCAGCCGAACCATCGGCTTTCAGCTAGAAAGTTCCCCCTTCCCTTTCTCCCTGGTTTGGGAAAAATCAGTTTTCAGGACAGGACTTGGGGGTCTCGGTTGAGTCGATGCCTTTCCTGGGTGCTTTTCAGGGTTTGGTGGGTTTCGAAGCCCAGCTCTTGTCCCTGAAGCTGGCTTTCAACCTGTAACTTGTTTTGTTTTTTGTCTTTCTTTCCTGGGATTTTCATTGCAAAAATATCAAATCCACATGCCCAGAGATGGGGGGGGAGCACTGGGCATTTTCCAGCTGGTTTCACTTCCAAAGAGGCTTGGACTGGACCCAGAGGCCCTTTGAAACCGGCTGGTCTCGGCCAGGACGTGGGGCACGGAGGGAGGGCGATGGGGGGAGTCTCTGCTCACGTCATCTTTGAGCCAACCTGGTGGGGCCGGATCCAGATGCCTGCCCCAGAGAGGAGCCTTGTTCCCTGCCCCCTTCCAATGTTTCCGTGTCCTGGATGCCGGGGAGACGTTTTCCATCCCTGGATCCCGGTCTCCACCTCCTTTCCATCCTGCCTCCGAGCCTGGATCTTTCCTTCCATCTCCCACAACGTGTTTCCAGGCAGAAACTCTCTCCCCAAGCCAGCCAGGCCCTTGTCCACCTCGACCCCTCTGCAAACGTTGAGGACCCTCCTGGGGGGGCTTTTCACTTCCAGGTTCCCAACACCTCTACTCCAGGCTTCAGGGGGCCTGAAATGGGGGCCCTTCTTGGAGGGGAGGGAGGGGTTTGGGGAGTGACATATCCCAGAGTTAAAGGGTTAAATTTGGTCCCAGGGGGGCAGGGGGAGATGCTCAGTCTGGGAAAACTGAGCTGTAGCCACCCCCCACATCCCCCTTCATCCAGGCTCAACCCAAAGTGACCCCGGAGCTGGGGAAGGGGCCTGGAAAAGCCCCAGGGAGAGGCAGGGGCATGGGTGGAAGTGCATGGGGATGGGTGGGGGGTGTTTGGGGTGGGGGGGCTTGAGGGGGGGGTCTTACCGTATTTCCTGAGATAGCCCCGATGGATTCCCGGTGAGCTCATGCTGGACCCCAGCGTCCATCCATCCAGGGCGGGGAAAGGCCTGGGCTGGGTGGCGCGGGGGCACCTACAAGCAGCTTAATTCCCAGCCCAGCCTATCCTGGGGAGGGAATCCCCATGACAACCTCCCAGCCGGCCAATCGCAGCCCAGGGATGCATGAACAGATGAAGGGCTCGATCCTGGCATCTTGGGGAAAGGGGGGAAAGGCGGGGGGCTGAGGGATTGGCAGTGCCTTGGGTGGGGGGGCCAGGAATCAAAGCAGGGCAGGATCGGAGCCATCTGGCACTGCAAGCAGGTGCCCCCCAGGACTGCCCAGTCTCCGTGCACCAGGCTGGGACTGGGCCCAGCCCATGCTGCTTCTCCCCCGCCCACCCCGGTGCCTCTCACCAGACAAGCTGAGCCCCTCCAGCCACCCGCGAGACCAGCAGCCACTCTCCCTGCTCTTAGAAAGACACCCCCCGCCCTGGGTCTCTTGCAGGGGGCTTTCATATCCCCACCACAAAAGGTCGGAGCACTGGGGAACAGGGGCCAGGAGAGCTGAGACCCAGGGCAGGGGGTCGGGTCCCTGCCACCCCGCGCTATAAACCCCCAGGGGCAGAGGTGTTTCTACCCAAGGAGTGCCGAGACCATTCATGGCTTCTTAGCCTCTCCTGGGTTCCTGCTGCTCTCTCCACCCCACACGTGTCAACGGGCTGCTCTAAAGGCCTTGATGCTGGAGCCGGCCTCGCTTCTGCTCCCTGTTCCCCTTCCCAAGCAGCATCTCTTCTGGGAGGCCACGAGCTCTTCATCCCTGGCCGGGCTCAAGGCAACGGGTGGAGGGGTGATGGAGGCACAGTGATGCCTGTGCTCTGCCATGGGGATCCCCTGCATCTCTAGGCATTGCTGGTTGCTGCAAGGAGTTGGGAGGGATTTTCCCTCACCCTCCTTCTTGCTGCTCCACCTGTCAGGGGGGTTTTAGGGCTCAGGATGGGGCTGGCCTGTGCCAGTGCTCCCTGCAGGATCCTGGCTGGAGGGTCTTGCTCTTGCACTCAGGCTCAGCCCAGAGCTGCACTGGGAAAGGGAGGGATTTCCCCCCTGACAGACTGGTCCAGACTGGGGGGTTTTGCTTTCCTCTGCAGTGGGGGCACAGCCTGGACCTGGGGTCTCTCTGGTGTCTGTGACCCCCCTGGAAGGACGTTGCCCCCCGTGGCACTCCTGCTTCCCAGGGGCAGGTCCAGGAGTGACGTCCGCTGCGGTGTCAGGGCTGGTGGTCGTGCTGCTCAGAGGTTCGATGCTGGATGTGTCTGGGCTGGTTTGGACAGGGCTGAACCTGCCTCGGGCCGGGGTTGGACTCGCTGTGACCCCTGCAGCTCCCTGCCAGCCCCACGGCTCCAGGACGCTCTTTCCCGGCCCTGCAGAACTGCTCATCGCTCAAGCTAGAAGCCACCTCTCCGGCGCGGTCCCATGAACCCAGGGGTAGAAATGCCTGACAGCGAAGTAGCCGAGCTGCCATTAAGATCATAGAACCACGGACGAGGGCGGGAAGAGACCTCCGGAGGTCATGTCTAGTCCAACCCCCTGCTCCAAGCGGGACCGGCCCCAACCACATCTTCCCAGCCAAGGCTTTGTCTACCTGGGGCTTGGAAACCTCCAAGGATGGAGACTCCACCACCTCTCTGGGGAGCATGTCACCACCCTCCTTGTGACAAAGATTTTCCTGATCTCTAACCTCAACTTGCCTTGCTGCAGCGTGAGCCCATTGCTCCTTCTGTCATCTGCCCCCACTGAGAACAGCCCAGCTCCAGCCGCTTTGCAACCCCCCTTCAGAAAGCTGCTATTCAAACCCCCTCGGTCTTCTCTTCTCCAGCCTGAATCAGCCCGGTTCCCTCAGCCTCTCCTTGCATGTCACGTCCCCCAGCCCCCAAACCATTTTCATTGCCCTCCGCTGGGCTCTCTCTCCAACGTGGCCACATCCTTTCTGTAGCAGGGGACCCACAGCTGGACACAGGACGCCAGATGTGACCTTCCCAGTGCTGAATCGAGGGGAAGGATCACTGCCCTCGACCCGCTGGCACCGCTCCTACCAGTGCTACCCACAGTGCTGTTTGCCTTCCTGGCTCCAAGGGCACGCTGCCAGCTCCTGCCCAGCTTCTTGCCCCCTGCCCCCCCAGGCCCTTTTCTGCAGAGCGGCTGCCTGGCCCGTCACCCCCAGCCTGCACCGGTGCATGGGATCGCTCCGTCCTAAGTGCAGGACTTTGCACTCGTCCTTGTTGAACCCGAGATGCCCTTATTGCCCTTAAGACACCCAAGGAGGCGAGATTTTGTTGAATGAAGCCAAAGAAGAGACGGGGACACCGCCAGGACTCGTGACTTGACACCCTGGACATCTCTGGATGTATTTTCCCCTATGGGCCATGCTCTGGGTCCTAAATGGGGGCATCATACAGCAAGGGAGTGTCCGCTCCGCCAGTTCAAGGTGTTCTGGCTTGGATGTGAAGCTGGATCGGACGGCACCAGCTCCCCTAGGAAGGGAGAAAAGCGTCTCGTCTCCGCTGATGCCCTCAAGCAGATGTTGCACTGGTTGGATCTGCTCTGCTTTTGCTCCAAAACTGGACTTTATCTGCCCAGTCGTCCTAGCCCCACACGCTCATCTCCCTCCCCGGAGACAAAGATGCAAGGATGCCCCCATGGCTGCACCCCCTCGCCACCCCTGGATGCACCCGTGGGCCCCGTCCCCATCCCCTGTGCGGTGCCGGGGCCTAGAGCTGGCCGGGCGTGCGTGGGAGCCACAGGCGGGAGTATAAATAAATGGAGAATCGGAGGCAGGAAATTCCTTCCTGCTAAGACAACGGCCCAGGAATGCGCGGAGCCGGCGCCGGGGGCCCAGCCCGACCGCAGCAGCCGGGGCCCCTGGCCCTCGCACCTGTCGCGGGTGCTGGGGGAGCCCAGGTGTCCTGGCTCGGCTGGACCCGCGCTCCCTGCCCAGGCCTGGGTTTGGGGGCGCTACAGTGAGGCACCGAGCCCGCGGGAGGTGGGGAGGGGGCCGAAGCCTGAGCTGGGGGGACATGGCTGCCCCCGCGCCGGGCTGGGGGTCGCAGGGGGCTGGGGGGGCCGGCAGCGCCAGCCCAGCACCGGGGCATGGAGCGAGCCGCACGGGAGTTTCACATCCCCACCGCGGCCGCGGCCTCGGGCTTTCAAGACATTCAGCAAAGGGCCAGTGGATGGGGGGGGGGAGTCTGCGGCCAGGCCAGCGTTGGACAGGGGGGAGGCATCGTCTCCCTGCATTGAGTTTAGCCCCCTCCCCGAGCCAGGACAGGCCTGAGCCCAGGCTCGGCCCCCTGGGTCTGACCCCTACCCCCTGTACTATACTGTCCCACTGCTGAGCGGGCGGGGGGCCTGGTGGCAGCGGGCAGTGTCTGAGTCAGGTCCGGGCTTGGAAACTCCCTCCGGGCCCTGGCAGTGCCCCCCAGACCCTCCCACGGCCCGCGGGCAAGGCTGGATGCACAAGACAGACTTCCCCGACCCCCCCCCCCGCCCTGCCTGAGCCCCTCACCCCCCCTGCAGCCCCCTCCCCACCCCCACGAACCCAGAGGCCGGCGTGCTGGGATTAACCCCCTCCCTGCCAGGCCTGAGGCAGTCCCAGGGGGCTCGGATGGGGGCCGCGGGTCCCTCGCCCAGCCTTGGCGGGGCAGGGCTGATGTCAGCCTGCAGGAGGGGTGGAAGATTTGCCCCCAGTCCCCTCCCTGGGTTATCCGGATCTGGCCCCGGGGCTGTGGGACTCCAGCGGGGGGGGGGCTGGAGCAGCAGAGAGGGGGCTGCGGGGGGGGCGGGGGGCACCGCAGGTGTCTGGGGTCTGAGTCACCCCCCCCCCCACACACACACACACAACAGCTGGCGCTGTGGGCGCTGCGGCCGGCGGCTTCGGGCCCAGACGCACGCGTGACGCAGTCTCCCCCCACGCCGGGCAGCCTGCCCCCCCGCCCGGCCCGCAGCCCCCCAGTCTGCCCCGCTCCGCGGAGCGCTGTTGGTTTAACCCCGGGGCACAGACAGGCGGAGGCGGCGGGTGCGGGGTGGCGATGCCCTCCCCGTGTGCGGCAGGGAGCGGGGGCTGGGGGGCGCTGGGAGCGCGGCCCCCCAGGTTGTCTCCCAACGCGGGGAAACTGAGGCACGGCTGCGGGGGCGGCGGGGGCATGAGGCAGGAAGGGGAAACCGAGGCACGAGCGGGCCGCTCAGACACGAGGCAGGGCGGGGGAAACTGAGGCACGGCTGGTGCGCTCGGGTCCCGCTCCGGGAGCCCTGCCCGGAGGCGCCTGCCCCTTTAAGGCCCCCGTGCCCCCCCTCTCCTCCCGTTAACCCCCGAGACGCCGGTGGAATGTGGCCCGGGCCGGGCGGGGCCGGGCGGGGCGGAGCGGGGCGGGCGCGGGGCCGGGGCCGGGCCGGGGCGGGCGCGGAGATGCGGGCGCCG
>JAGPOW010002185.1:0-15230 GCA_030014935.1 Caiman crocodilus
GCCCCCCTGCCTCTTCCCCCCCCAGTCTATCGTGCTTGACGACACCCCAGCAAAGCAGCATGAGGAAAAACCTCCCCCGATCCATAGCCGGGGGGGCCGTGCCCCCCCACCCCCAGGTGCCCGGCCCCCCCCTCCCCCGGGCCTGGTACCCTGGCAGCTGTTCACAGCCGCACACAATCACACGCACACACCAATAGACCAGCATGGGGGGGGGCACGGGGCAGCCCCCCTACCCCCCACCTGTGCCACCTCCGTCCTCACCTTGTCTGTGGGTCCCATTCATGTCGCGTCCCCTCCCGCCCTGTATCGGGGTCTCGGCCCCCTCAGCCACAGCCCCCCTGAATCTAGGGGTCTTGGCCCCCCCACACTCAGCCTGTCCTATGTTAGGGGTCTCGCCCCCCAGATCTAGAGGTCTTGGCCTGTGCCGCAGGGAGCCTGCCCTATACTGGGGATCTCTGCCCCCCACTTGACCTGCCCCATATCAGGGGGTCTCAGCCCCTGCCAGCCACGGCCCCCCAGAGCTGGGGGTTTCAGCCCCCCCCAGACCACGGCAGCTACTTCAGAGTGGGGTCCCCCTTTGTGGGACCCCCTTTTTTAATGGGGGGCGACCACGATCACTGTGATACAGAGGCCCCCCTCACGCACACAGCTTCCCCCCCCACCCCCAGGAGGGGGTTTGGGGTGGGGGCGAGCAAGGCTGAGCCCAATCCTGAGCTCACCAGTGGGGAAGACAGGAGCCAGTGGGGTAGAAGTGTCAATCAGGAGTGACTTCTGTGATGTCAGTGGGGTAAGCTGGTGTCAATCAGGAGTGACTCCAGAGAGGTCAGTGTGTCCGTGGCTGCAAATGAGTGATCCCGCTGACATCCAAGGGATAGAAGCAGTGTAAATCAGGAGTGTCTCCATAGACACTGATGGGGCAGAACAGGGGGCATCAATCAGGATTGCCTCTGTTAAACTTTGGGGTGTAGCTTGGTGCAAATCAGGAGTGACTCTCAGCTGTGGGGTAAAACTGATGTCAATCAGGAGCAACTCCATTGATTCTCTGGGCTAAAAGTGCAAATCAGGAGTGATTCTGTTACATTTTGGATAGAAGTGGTGTCAATACGGAGTGACTCCTGTGATGATTAGGGTAGAACTGGTGTAAATCAGGAGCAGCTCCCTTGGTATCAATGGGGTAGGAATGGCTTAAATCTGGAGTGACTCCCCCATAACTGGTATATAGATTGATGTAAATCGGGAGTGACTCTGATTTCCATGGGGTAAAACGAATCTCAATCTGATATTGTCCCATTGATTCTTTGGGGTAAAATGGTGTAAATGAGGAGTGACTCCACTGATTTCCATGGGGTAAAAGTGGTTCCAAGCCCGATCCACTACCATTCATTCTCTAGGGAAAATCAGTACAGCTCTGGAGTGATCTCTGTGGACAGAAATGGTGTTAATTAGGAGTGACTCCATTGGCATCTTGGAGTAGAATGGGTGTAAATCAGGAGTGACTAGTGGACTCGGGAGGCACAAATTGGTGCCACACAGGAGCATCCCTGCTGACTCCATTGGGGTAGAACTGGAGTCGCTCCAGAGTGACTCCCCCAAGCAGTGGGGTGTAGCGACTGATTTCCATGGGGTAAAATCAGTGCTGATCTGGATTGACCCTCCTTGATTCTGTGGGGTTAAAGTGGTGCAAATCAGGAGCGGTGCCGGTGGGGTGGACCCGGTGTTGCTCTGGAGTGACTCCAGGGCCAGGCTGGGCCGGGGGGTGTCCGCGTGTCTGTAGCGTGTCCTCGCCGTGTCCGTCTCTGCCTGTCGCTGTCGTGATCATAAACACGTCTGGTAACGACCCTGCCTGCAGCCTCCTCTGTGTGTGTGTGTGTGTGTGCGTGTGCGCGCGCGCGCGGGGGGGGCACACGCACGACCCCCGTTGCCGTGGGACCCCGGGCGTCCAGCCCCCCCAACCACTTGACCCCTTGCCTTCCCGCGACCCCAGCGCCGGGGCTTCGGTGCCACACGAGGGCAGGTCGTGTGTGTCGCACAGCCACGGGCTGCGAGCGCCGCCCCCCGGGAGCACTGATGGGGGGGGGCTCCTGGCCACACGTGACGGCGCCAAACACGGCCGGGTGGGTGGGGGACACGGCGCCCTCGGGCGCCAGCATAGGTACGCCGCGGGTGCAGGTGTACGGCCCAGCACACGGGTGCACACGCAGGCACGGGGGGGTCCACCTACGTGGGTGCACAGCATGGCACGGATGCACGCGCCCCGTACACACACACGCTCCTGGGAGCGCTGTCACATACGTGTGGACGGGCACACGTGTGATCGCGTGCACACACCAGGCGGCGGAGGCCTTTGCCGTGCGCCTGGCGCCACCTTGCGTTCACACAGCGCACCAGCAGCTCCCGGACCGCCCCGCTACCCAGCATTCCCTGCGCCCCGCCCACCCCGCCGCACTACCACTGCGCCGCGTCCCGCGGGGTACTGCTCGACCCGCACTTGGTACCTCCCGATCCCCCTTTTCCTTTCCACTTTAGTACCTCCCAATCCGGCCTCCCCGACTCTTTAACTTGGTATCTCCCAATGTTCCCCCCTTTTTTCCCACCTTGGTATCTCCCAATCCCCGAGCCCGTTCCCAAACTTGGTACCTCCCAATTCCCCTTTCCTTTTCGCCTTAGTATCTCCCAACTCCCCCTGTCCTTGCACTTGGTGCCTCCCAGTGGCCGCTTTAGCGCCCCCCCTCGGTAGCCGGCCACTCTGTCCTCTACTATGGGGGGGGGGTCCTTCCGCTACCCCCATGGCGCATGCGCGCTTTTGCGACCTCCTCCCTCCCCGGGGGTCGGCGTTTGCGACAGGCGGCGGCGCTTGGCGGCGGCGGCGGCGGCGGCGGGGCCGCGCGGTTGCCGGGGCGCTTTACGGCCCGGCGATGGCGGAGGGCGAGCGGGCGGAGCGCGGCGGGCCCGGGCGGCCCCCCCGGGAGGCGGGCGCCGAGGAGCGTGCGGAGGCGCTCAAGACCCGCGCCAACGAGTACTTCAAAGGTGGGGGGGCTGCCACAGAGCGCCCGGGGGGGTTGCCGGACGGGGAGCCGGGGGTCGAGCTGCCACGCAGTGGGTGGGGAGAGTGGCTGCCACATTGGGAGCCACGTGGGGGGGGCCCGGAGCAGCAGCGAGACGGGGGGGCTGGTTTCACGGCGGGGGAGAAGAGTCTGCTTCTAGCTCGCTCCCAGTTTAACTGGGGAGTGACAGGATCTGTCTCCACTGGGGACTGGTTTAACTGGTCCAGCTGGGAAGCGTTGGGGGAAGAGCTCAGGCGTCCTGGCCCCTTTCCCCCCACTGCACCCTTGGAGACGGCTGCCCCAGGGCCAGCCCCACAGGCCCTGCCGCTCCCCTTGGAGCCCGCCACGCTGCACCCCACCCTGCCTTCCCCGGGGCCCAGTCCCACCTCCTGCCTCGGCACAGAGGTCACAACAGTTAGCTGCTGGTTTCATCGGGAGGGAAAGGATCTGGGACAGCCCCGCGAGGGAGGTGCTGGCCGGGCGCCCGCTGCCTGGGGCGAGAGTCGAGGCAGGACGCAGCTTCTGGTTGCATCTTCCGCGCTGGGTTTGGGGAGCCGCATGCTGCTGGGCCCTGGTGAGGCTGCAGGGCTGGGGACTGCCACGGGCTGGTTGTGGGACCCGGGGCGAAGAGCCCGCCTCACCCCCGTCTCTCTCCGCCGGCCCCCAGGCAAGGACTACGAGAACGCAGTCAAGTTCTACAGCCAGGCCATCGAGCTGAACCCCGACAATGCCATCTACTACGGGAACCGCAGCCTGGCCTACCTGCGCACCGAGTGCTACGGCTACGCCCTGGCCGACGCCACGCGCGCCCTCGAGCTGGACAAGAAGTACATCAAGGGCTACTATCGTCGCGCTGCCAGCAACATGGCGCTGGGCAAATTCAAGGCTGCGCTGAGGGACTATGAGACGGTGCGTGCGCGTGGCTGGGGCCCTGCTGCCCCTTCCCCTCCCCAGATTTAGGCACCCGTGGGCTGCAGGATCCTGCTCTGCCAGGCCCGGGTTGCCAGGAAGGATCACACTGTTCTACTCTTCGTCCAGCTTTTGGGTCGTTGGGTGGACCCCAGGAGTCCTGAGCCCAGCTCCCCCTGTCTCCAGCTACTGCTGTGTTCCCTTCGCCGGGGGTGGGACCCACATGTCCTGGCAGCCAGCCGCATCCAAGCCTCAGCTCCTCTAACCGTCAGCCCCCCATGTGCCTCCCAGAGCTGGGGAAGGAACCCAGGTGTCCCCCTCCCCCAGCTGGAGCTGTCCCTTGGCATCTGACCCGCTCTCGCATCCTGGCCAGCTGGGGGCTGTCAAGCAGCCTAGCGTGGCTGTGCTCTCCCTGCTGGCGCTCCTGTGCTCATGACCTGCCGCCTCTCCCGCAGGTGGTGAAGGTGAAGCCCAATGATAAGGACGCCAAGCTGAAATACCAGGAGTGCAACAAGATTGTGAAGCAGAAAGCCTTCGAGCGGGCCATCGCCAGCGATGAACACAAGCGGTCTGTCGTTGACTCCCTCGACATTGAGAGCATGAGTGAGTGGGGCCTCTGCGGCCAGGGAATGGGGGCTTCCCCTCAGAGGTCCCCAGCTGTCAAGCAAGGCTCTAGGGGAGGGTCTGGGGTCTTCCCCCTGAACCCTGGGAAGGGATCCCCCATGGAAGTGTTGGGAGAAATGCACCCACTTCTGCGGGGGGCCACATGTCTGGAAACGGCTAGGTGGAACGTGCCCAGCTGACCTGCCCAGTGTTGGAGAAGAGAAGGTCCCGGGGTGAACAGATGAGGCTGGGACTGACCAATGGGGATAGGTGGGATGTTGGGGACCAGGGAGAAGTCAAGGGGGTCTCTCTAGAAGACCCCTTGTGCTTCCGTCTGCCTCAGTTTCCCTCCGCTTGCTTTCCAGAACGCTGCTCTCATTCCTCCCTGTGCCAGTATTAGAAACCTCGAGCCCCATAGACCCAGGGAAACTGAAAGGGTGTGAGGGGTGACTCGCTGCAGGCCCCCCTCGGCTAAAGATGGAACTCGGGAGTCCTGGCCTGGCCATCCACGTGTCTGCAGAGCTGGGGCCGGAAGACTGGTTTCCTCTGGCTTGTGTCCTGAGCCGGGGGCGGGGCCCAGACCATGCTGGCATTCGCATGAGTCACGCGGGAGCCAAAAATAGCTGTTGGCGGGAGCCCGATGGCTTCGAGAGGCAGTCACTGAGGGGGTAGGAGCGCTTGCCCTGGCTGTGGCGGGGGTGATGGAGCAGTGTGGGCTGCAGGCCTGGGAGCAGTGGGAGCCAGGTCTGCCCCCTCCTTGCGTCGCTGCCTGCTGTTTCCAGCCACTGCGAGCTGCAGGAGGGCATGGCCAGCCTTCTTCCCCGGAGCCGCCCTAATGCAGTACCCGAACCCTGGTGCTGGGGCCCATGGCCTGTCCAAGCCCCAGATTTAGTGGAGGGGACAAGCGATAGAGGTGGAGCCAGCTGAGCACAAAGCAGCTGGGTATTGGCCTCAATTGTGGGTGTGTGCCAGGAGCTCACAGATCTCTGCCAGGCGGGAGGCTGCTGCATGGCCCGGCCTCAGGCTCCGAGGATGTCAGAGGAGTTGAGGAACCAGGCAAGGAGAAGAGGCATCCAGGCTAGATCTGTTGCCCACAAGCAGCTGCAGCAAGAGCCCCTGAGGGCCCTTTCCATGCTGCCAGCAGATCAGGGCACAACAAGGGGGGCTATGGGGTGGAGAAAAGACCAGTACCTGGGTCTGTTTTCTGGCCCCCCCCCGCCCTCTCCCAGGCTCCTCCCTGAGCTGTGGAGCTCAGGCTGAGGTCAGAGTGAAGAAAAGCCTGGAGATCGAGCCATGGCTGAGAATCACTGATCTGTCAGGAGTGGATCTATCCTGCCTGCAAGGAAAGGGTCACAGCACCCATAGACCTGCAGCTGTAGCCATGTGGCGATGGGGCAAGGAGCTGGGTGCCAGCTGTCCGCGACCAGCCCAGCCCTCCACCCTGGGAGATGCCCCACTCCCACACCGCTCCCAACCGGAGGCCTCGGAGGGTGCTGTTTGATCGGGGGGGCATGGCAGTCCAGCTCCCAACCAGGTCCAACGAACGGCACGGGCTGCTGCTGCTTATTGCTGCTGGCTCCCCAGGCTTTCCTGCTGCAGCATCAGCAGTCCCTCGATGGCAGGAGCGCATCTTTCCAGCAAGCAGGGAGGTCATTGAGGAGGCTGGTACCGTGATCCATAAAAGGCTGCCGTGAAGAAGAGGAAAAGCACCTCTTGTCCCTTGCTACAGAGAGGAGGATGTGGACCCACGGCTCAAAGTTGCAGCAAAATCTGTTGTAATTGGCTCTCAGGAAAACTTCGTCATCAGAACAGGGAGGCAGCAGTAAAGGAGCAAGCGGGGAAGGGGTCAAGTTGCAGCTGGGAAGGTGCTGGGTGGGGGTTACCTGGGTGCAGCTATGCCTGTGCTCTGCTGTGGGGACTTCCCAGACTGCTGGGCTGTGTGCATAGAGCTGGCAGGCGATTCCCCCGCCTTCCTTTCTGTTGCACGTAAGCCTTCTTCAGAGGCCAGAAAGAAGGGTGGGGGTCTGATTTCCCTTGGGACCTGACTCTCCTTGCTACTCACGTAGCTCTGTCAGGCTCTGGCTTGAACTTGCAGCAGAATTGGTTTGGATCAGCTCCTGGGAAACGCCTCCCCGTTGGAGCAGGGAGGCTGTGGGAGAGACAACTGGGGGGGGGTCTCCAGTGCTGGAGGCTTCAAGAGAGGTTAGAGTCCCTGACTAGGGATGATCTAAGCATAGTGACGCCCGCGTTTGGCTGCAGGGATCGCCCAGGCTCTGGGCTGTGCTGGTTGTTTTTAAGCCTGTCAGAAGCGTTGCTGTAGCCTGGACTGAGGATGGGGCTGGGCTGCACCAATGCTCCTGCTGGCACCAACCTCGCAGGGTCCTGGCTGGAGGGTTGTGCCCCCCTGCTTGGGCTCAGCCCCATGCTGCACTGGGGTAGGAAGAGATTCTCCCCTGCTCAGACTGGTGTGCATTGCGGGGGTTTCTCTTTCTCTGCTGTGGGGGCACAGCCTGGGCCTGGGTCTCTGGAGTGCATATTAACAATCTTCCACGGCAGCCGGACGTTGGTGGCTGTGGCACCCTGCTTTCCCCGTGCTGGGTTTGGGTGCAGTGTCAGGGCTGGCGGCGGTTGTTCAGAGATTCGTGATCCGGACGGGGCTGATCCTGCCGCAGGCGGGGGCTGGACTAGCTGTGACCTAGCCGTGAACTTGCAAGGCGAGTTTGCTCAACACAATCGATGCCTCATCGTGCATTGTGGTGCCGTCATAGGCTGTTCAGCACTCGTGTGTCCTGGGTGCCAGCGCTGATGCCTCATTTCTTCAGCCTGGCCTTCGAGGGCTCCTTGAACATCTTGTTCTCCCCCCTGGAGCGGGGCCCCCGTCTCAGCAGCTCATCGCCCGGCGTCCGTCTGCCCCGTCCAATGGATCTGGAGCTGTAGGAGCACGGCTGGCTCCAGTACACCGGCATTGGGTCTTCTCCCAGTGGATACAGAGGGTTTTCCCAGGATGTTGCCCACAGTGACGTTCCCAGGGCTTCAAGCGTTCTCGATGTGCTGCAGTCCCTTGAGGCAGGGTTGATGACAGCCCAGAAGATGAGTTGGGTTTGGGTCCTGCTGTGCCAGTCATCAGAGATGCAGTTTTGGAGACTCCAAAGGCTGATTTTTATCCATTGGTGAGCAGTGTTGGTGTTACCTCTTTGGTGGCAGCAGTCCCCCAGGTAGGGGAAAGGCCTGGTGTCTCTGGGGAGACCCCCCGCCCAGCTCCACGTACCGAGAGGATCATGGTGGTTCCTGGCTGAACCCCGAGAGTGGTGGCAGAGGGAGGAACAGCTTCATTTCCCCCAGGCCCAGAAAAACTGACAGGTGAGAGGCGGCCTCATTTCCGGGAACCCCGAGTCCGGTAGACCTGGGGCTCCTCAGTCTCTTGGCTGCAGGGGTCTCCGAGCAGCTGGGAGTGCAGCGAGATTTACCCCAGGATCCCGGCAGGCAGAGCCCCTCATCTGAGGCTCTGTGTCTGCAGGGACCTTACACTCTCTCAGCAAGCCTCAGCCCCTAAGGGACTTAGGGGCCTGTCTCCATGGGTCTGTGGTCACTTCCGGGAGCCCCCAGCAGCTCTGTGTCCCACCCCTTTGAGAGGCTGGAGGTCCCCACACCCTGGTCTCATCCGGAGGACACCATGAGGGGACAAGCTAAGTCCCTTCTTCCCCCTTCCTTCTCAGGAAGCCTTCCTGGGCGTCTGCATGTGCTCTGGCCCCACTTACCGATGTCAGAGGATAACGTCGGGTCCTGTCCGAGCCCAGCCGGTCGGGGCCCTTCCCTCCAGCTCGTGGCCTGTGGCAGTTGAGGCAGGGGTGGGCAGAGACCACTGGATCGGCCCTATAGGGCTGGCTCCACGGTGCCCATCACCGGCTCCCCGCTGTGAGATCCTAATGCTTTACACGACAGTTACTCAACAGTTACTTCCCAGCCCAAAGCCACCTGGCTCTAGCTCCTGTCAGCTGCTTGCACTGAAACTTGGACGGAGCTCCAGTGAGATGGGCCATGGTGACGCATGGGCTTGGCCCACACACAGCACCCAGAATTTCCCCACCGCCCTGCCCGTGCCTTGCTCGGCCGCTGACTGCACCAGGCGAGGGAGGCAGCTGGAGCAGCCCCGGAGCTGGGCAGGGGCTGGACTCTGATCTCATGACAGCTAAGCTAGTATCACTGCAGCTCTTATCATCTGTGGCCGGCACCTTGGAAGGACCCCTCATTCTTGGATTATGGAGGGTGGGGAGGGGTGTTCACACCAACTGGGCCCCACCTTTCTTAGCAGGCCACCCACGTTCCTGCTCAGGCAGCCGGCTTGGTGTTCAGCCAAAGTGTTTCCCCCTCCCTGACCGCAGAAGCCAGGTGGGGCGGGTCTGAGGACAGTGAGGGGGGTCCAGCACTGCTTGGGTGGTCTGGGGACAGCAGTGGGGGTCCAGCGGGAGGAGGAGTGTTTCTGGGGGCAACAGTGAGGCCAACTTGGAAGTCCAGGGGGTGGCAGGGGGGGACCCGCGTGGGTGGCAGAAGGGGGGGTTCCACTCCTGAATTCTGCAACTGACTCCTTGCCCCTAATAAACCCCCCTGCCCTTGCTCCCCCACCCCACCCACAGCCATCGAGGACGAGTACAGTGGCCCCAAGCTGGAGGATGGGAAGGTGACACTGGCCTTCATGAAGGAGCTGATGCAGTGGTACAAGGATCAGAAGAAACTCCACAGAAAATGTGCCTACCAGGTCAGGCCCCCCCAAGCTCACTGCATTTTACTGTACTTTCTCACGTATGAGAATCAGCTGCTGAATGTTGGGGGTGTCTTCATCCCCTTCCACTGAGGCTGGGGCAGGAGCTTGGCTGCGTAGGGGTTGTGTGGGGTACCGGGAGCTAGAGCGTCCTCTGGGCAGCTCCGTCCCTAGCACACTGGGAGCCGGACATTGGTACCTCCAACTCCCTACTCTGACCGATGGCCATGGGGTATCCATACCTTGTGGGGGCAGGATGCCTTGGTCCTACATCTGTCCACTCACCCCTTGGAGCCCTTTTACCCTCTGCATCCTCTGCCTTTCAGAACCAGGGTGTACCTTATATTTTGGGATGTGTGGCATGTGGGGCAATACAGTGACCCCCCCCATGGGGTGCTGAGGCAGCACAGTGGCCCCTTCAGAGCAGCTCCCACCCCTCCCAAGGCCTCGGGGGTCGGCACGGTCCCCATACGCTGCCCATCTCGCACCAAGGCCTGCTTCAGTCTGGCTGAATTGAGGCAGACTTCAGGCCTGCTCCTGCCCCTTTCTCAGCCTCACTTCTACCCCGGCAGCTGAGGCCGGAGGGAACCCGCCCGCTGCCAGTGTCACCCCCTTTTAGAAAAGGGGCTTGTATCCCAGCATGCCACGCAGGCAGCTGGCCCCGGCTCTTTCTCTGCCTCCAAACCCCCCTTCTCTCTTGGCAGATCCTGGTGCAGGTGAAGGAGGTGCTCTCCAAGCTCCCCACGCTTGTAGAAACCACGTTGAAAGAGGTACAGGCAATGCCGAGGGTGCGGGGGGTGGGGGGGTAGCAGCTGGGCCTGACCCTGGCCCAAAGGGCATTCAGCTGCTGTGGAGCGAGAGCGTCCGCACGGGCACAGTCCAGGTTCATGCCCTGCCTCGGTTTCCTCGCTTAGCCCAGCTCCCGGGTGTCCTGCTCCCTGCCTGATCTGCTGCTCTGCTTTCTGCTCACAGAGCAGAGGGGCAGGAAGCAGAGCAGCAGATGAGGCAAGGGATTGGTGACTCCTCCCATGAGCCTTTTCCGGGGGGTGCAGGAGCATTATCTCTGCTTTCCAGACCAGTGGCCCTGTTTCCAGCTGCAGCTTCTGGGGCAGGAAGGGGGCAGGAAGCCAGAGGAGCCTGACGTGCTATGTCCCCGGCCCCCTCCCTCAACCCCCCTTCCCGGCCTCTTTCTTCCAGACAGAGAAGGTGACCGTGTGCGGGGACACGCACGGGCAGTTCTACGACCTGCTCCACATCTTCGAGCTCAACGGGCTGCCGTCTGAAACCAACCCCTACGTATCCTTCCCCGGCGGCGCAGGGCCAGAGCCGGCCAGGCCTGCTGGAGCTCAGCGGTGCTACTCTGCCCCTGCCTCAGTTTCCTTGCTGCCCCTTCAGGGTAGCAGGGGCCCAGCTTTTGGGCAGGCAGGTTGCAAATGTAAGCCCTGCACCCTCCCAGGGTGGTGCTTAGGTCCCCTGCCCTATCTGCTGCTTTGCCTTCTGCTCCCTGCTCTGTGCCACCGTCTGATCTGCTGCTCTGCTTTAGGCTCCCTGCCCTGTGCCCTTGGCCCCATTTGCTGCTCAGTTTTCTGCTCCCTGCCCCCTCTACAGCTCTGCTTTTTACTCCCTGCCCCCCACCTGCTCTGCTCCCTGTTCCCACCCCCATCTGCTGCACACCACACACACAGGCTCCTGTGTGCCATGGCTCGGCCAGCCAAGCAGATCCCAGGGCCCCGTGACCTCAGCACCCCACTTCTGGGGTGGGGGGGCTGAGACCCTCGAGGAGAGACGAGCAGCAACAGTCCATATGGGGCAGCGGGTGAAGCAGGGGCTGGGGTTAAAGCCCCTGGGGGGGTATTCCTGGTGCTGAAACCCAGCCTGGGGCAGAGATGGCTCCAGGTCCTGGTAGCTCCGAGGAGGAAAGGAGGAGGTTCCCCTCTGCCCCGCCTGCTTTTCCTCAGCCCCCCCCAGATATTCAATGGGGACTTCGTGGACCGCGGCTCCTTCTCGGTGGAGGTGATTCTCACCCTCTTCGGCTTCAAGCTCCTCTACCCCGACCACTTCCACCTGCTCCGAGGTATGGGGGGGGGGGCGGAGGCAGTGCTGCCCAGTGGTGAGAGCCCTTCCCTGGGGGGCTGGGATGCCTATGTGCTCTGCCACCCATTCCCTGCAGGACCTCCGTCAAATCCTGCCCGTGCCTCAGTTTCCCCGTCCGTGCCCAGGCCATTTCAGCTTGCCCCCCATCCCTGGGCATCACACGTGTCCGGGGGGGGCGGGGGGGCATCTTTCTGTTTCTGGGCAGTGCCCAAGTCCCCTGTGTCCCCCCCTGCTCCCCCACAGGGAACCATGAGACAGACAACATGAACCAGATCTACGGCTTCGAGGGTGAGGTCAAGGCCAAGTACACGGCCCAGATGTTCGCCCTCTTCAGCGAGGTCTTTGAGTGGCTGCCGCTGGCTCAGTGCATCAATGGTAAAGTGCTGGTAAGTGCCTGGCAGTGAGGGGGGGTCACACTGGCATGACCCCCCCTCCCCCAGCATGCCGGGGCCCTGCTGGCTTGGGGGATCCTTCAGGTGCCATGAGGAGTCGGTCCCTTTTGCCACAGGGGTGCCAGGGCAGCTGTGTGCTCCCCTCCCCCCGCCAGCACCCCTTGACCTGTGCCCCCCTCTGCCCCTCCAGATCATGCATGGGGGGCTCTTCAGCGAGGATGGGGTGACGCTGGACGACATCCGGAAGATTGAGAGGAACAGGCAGCCCCCAGACTCAGGTGGGCACCCGGGGTGGGGTCCGTGCCCTTGCCCAGCCTGGAGGACTGTGGGAGATGGGGGCATCTGGCTCTGGGGAGGAGCAGGATCGATCTCTGGCTCTGCTCTGTGGCGCCTTTTGGCCAGACCTAGGGGATCCAGGACCTGCCCGAATGGGGTGAGGCAGGGACAGGCCACGGAGCTATTTGACCTCAGTTCCCAGCCCCCTCCCATCCTCCCGAGGGGGCGGCATGGTCCTGCACCCCCCGAGGCTGGTGGGGGTGAGGGGGCCCAGGGCCTGACTGCCCCCTGTCTTCTTGCCAGGCCCCATGTGTGACCTGCTGTGGTCTGATCCCCAGCCCCAGGTGAGTGCCCCCCACAATGCCCTGCCGCTGGGTGGGGGACCAGCATGGTTCAACCCCCTCCCTCTCCCAGAGGCTACTGATGCTGGGGTGGAACAACAGAAGGGGGGGTCCCTTCCTTGCCTGGCCCCTGGCAGCTGAGATATGTCTGAGGGGGCTCAGCTCGGCTCCATCCCACTCCAGGGCTCCCAGCAGCTCCAGTTGCAGGGCACTGGGGAGCCTCCATCGGTGTCCCCGGCCCCATTTCAGCCCCCTCAGAGGGGGGCATCGCAGGGTCCCCATCACACCTTACCCCTTGACCATCCCTGGGGTGCAGGAAAGGCCTCCCCAGATCTGTTGGGCTCTCACACTTGGCATCAGAGCGGCTGGGCCTGGAGGTTTGGGGGAGGGCAGATACGCACCAGGCGCCTGGTGCGTAGCATGGAGATGACCCCGTGATGCGGTTGGCCCAGGGGCCGTGGGCGGGCGGGGGGTGACGGTACCATTCTCCCCCAGAACGGGCGGTCGGTGAGCAAGCGCGGCGTGAGCTGCCAGTTTGGGCCAGACGTGACGCAGCGCTTCCTGGAGCGCAACCGGCTGGACTACGTCATCCGCAGCCATGAGGTGAAGCCCGAGGGCTACGAGGTGGCCCACGACGGCAAGTGCATCACTGTCTTCTCTGCCCCCAACTACTGGTGAGTGCACGTGTACGTGTGTGTTCACGTGTGTGGACTGGGACGGGGGTATACGTTTCTGTGTGTGCATGCAGGGGGACATGGGAAGTGCAGCAACGGAAGGTGTGTACATGTGTGTGGGGGGGAGTGGCACCCATGTATACACGTGTCTTGTGTGTGCGTGCGGGGGATTGTGGGGGGGTTGTGCAGTGATGGGAGATGTGTGCGTGTGGACTCGGACATGCCGGAGAGGGTATACATGTGTCTGTTGTGTGCGCATGGGGGGGGGGGTGCAGTGATGGGAGGTACATGTGTCTGCACATGTGTGCAGGGGTACTCTGGGGGCTCCGTACACTTGTGTGGGTGTGTACAAGCGTGTGCACATACACGGGAGCCATGTGGAATGCTGGGGGGCCGTGTGCAGTGAGCATGCCTACTTTGTGGGGCAATGCATTCAGAGGAGTGTGTGTGCATGTGGGTGAAGGGGCATCCTGGGGCTGACACGCATGTACATACGAGCACAGGGACCTTCTGGGGCTGTGCCATCACTCTGTATGTGCGTGTGCGCACGGACACATGGGAACCGTGCGGGGCTGTGCCAGGAGGGGATGTGTGCACACGTGTGTGCCCCCATTGGAGTATCCCTTGCTCCAGTCCCCACGTGCCCCAAGCACCCCAGCCCTGAGATAGTCAGTCACCTCTGGGGCAGGGCATGGGGGTTGTTAGTGCCACCCCCGCCCCCGCCCTGCCTCAGTTTCCCCTGCCTCCTCAGCGACCAGATGGGCAACAAGGGCTCCTACATCCACCTGCGAGGCGCCGACCTGCGGCCCGAGTTCCACCAGTTCACAGCAGTGGTGAGTGACCCCCCACCAGCTCAACCCGGCCACCGGGTCCTCTGGCCCTTTCAGGCTCCTGCGGCTGAGTCTGGGGCGGGACGCCCCGCACTAACAGCCTCTCCGTCGCCCGCAGCCTCACCCCAACGTCAAGCCGATGATGTACGCCAACACATTGCTGCAGCTGGGCATGATGTAGCCTCCCCGTCTCCCTGCCGTGCCCCCCCGGCCAGGCCCCAGCCTGGGGGGGCAACGTCGTTAGTTTTTTTTAATATATTGGACAGATTATATTTATTCCCAGGCTCCTCTTGCCCCCCCACCCAGCAGAGGGGCAGCTGGAGGGGGGGCCAAGCCGGGCTGCCTCGGGGGTGGAGGGGAGGAGTGGGGGGCATGGGGGGGCACGGGGGCCTGTCTTCCCCCTCACCCTGAGGCCAAGGCGGGGCAAGCAACAGAGCCAGTCTGGTGCCCCCCACATCTGCCCCCAACTTCTGGAAGCAATAGGCCCCTGTAGGGCGCAGGGTTTCCATGGGGGGAGCAGAGGGGAGGGGACTGAAATTCTCAGGATGCTTATCCCACCCCCCACCCCCCCCCGGCTTCCCCGCCTCTCCCTTGGGGGGGTTCAGGGTACCCCCCCCACTTTATTTTGGTGCCAGACATGGACAAGAGAAACCCGGGGCAAGCCAGGAGCTCTGGGGGGCCCTGTGCTGCCCCCCCCAGGGCAGTGGGGGGGCATTATACAGCCAGGGCCCCAGTACTGCCACCTCTCCCCCCCCGGGTAAATGGGGGGGTTATACAGCCAAGGCCCTGGTGCTGCCACATCCCCGCGCTGTTTTACTGTCTGTAATTAATTAAAAGATGTTAAAATAAAGTAATTATTGTAAGACTGGCGCCCATCGACCCTGCCCCTTTCTGCCAGGCTCCGCCCTCCTGTTTCTTGGCCCCACCCTCTGTGCCAGGCTCCGCCCACCTGGCCTTGCCTGAGAGCCGGATGGTCCTGGGCCCCAGGCTCCCCTCCCCTGGCAGGGTGGGGGGGGGTCCCCCTTCCTTCCCACCTCTGCCTGGGGGCTCCTCCCACAGGGACCCCCCAGTGTGGGGGCCCAGAAGGGGGAGAAACGCAGTGTGTGCACGCGCGTGCGTGCATGTTAGTCTGTGCACATAGGCATGTCTCTTTCACGCCTGGAGTACTGTGTCTTTGCACGTTGGACGTGGCCGTCTACAAACTAGTCAGGGGACCAGCAGGCATTGGGGGGTCCCCGTTCCCCCGAGCACTCCCGGGAGCGACGAGGAATAGCGGTCACGAGCCGGCAGAGGGGAGACTCAGACGAG
>JAGPOW010002185.1:18027-36834 GCA_030014935.1 Caiman crocodilus
CGTGAGGAGGAGGCTGGACGAACACCTGGCCGGGTCGTTTGACCCCAGCGCTCTTTCCTGCCGCGGCAGGGGTCGGACGTGGCGATCTGCTCCGGTCCCGTCCGACCGACCAGCTGTGAAACTATCTCCGGGTCTCAGCCTCTGGTCACTCCCGGACCTGAATGCAGCGCGCGGCCCCTTTGCAAAGCTGGTTAAGGACACACGTAGCTCCAGACCAGCGCTCGCGTTCAACAGGGTTTCACCGACACCCGGAACAGGGACTCACCGGTTCCCAGCCGTGCTGACGCGGCGCCGGAGCCGGTTCTTGGCGGGGAGCGCGGCGCGGTGACGGGTCGGGGTCGGGGGGTCTGCACCGCTCCGTGGGCGGCCGTCCGCGGTCACGTGGCAGGCAAGGACATCGAGGCGTTGGTGGCCGGGTCGGTCCGAGACGGGGAGGACGGGGAAGGTGCTGCTTGCTCTCGAGCGCCAGGGCCCGGTCGCGGCCCACGTCCGGTCGCGGCTCCTCCAGGACCTGCGTCCGCGGCGAAGGGGCGACGGCTCCCCTCGTCCTCGCTGCAGGCGAGCGCCGCACCGCGGGCACCTGAGCACCCGGCACTGCCTCGGCCTCGCCCTCCCGGCGCCCGGGGGCCTTCAGCAGAAAGTTTCACGTCTTTCCAAGTTGATCCGTCTCGCTGAAGGACCCCGGAGCCGGAGATCCCAGGTGGGAGCGTCAGGCCAGGCGCGGCCCCCTGCGCCCCCGACCACCACGTCCCAGCCTCGCCCGCGTCCGCCGTGCCGCGGACGGGACACCCGGGCCCAGGCGGAGCCGGTGAAGACCCGGGGGCTTTTGCTGGGCGCCTCCGTCCGGTTTGGCCAGGTTTGCATCAGAAATAGGCTCCGGCTGTGTTGTTCCCGGTGAGACTTTCCATGCACCTCGGGGCACCGCCGGCTTGCCCAGGAAGCCCAGCCGTCCCGGCCGTGCCAACGTGGTCTCGGTTTCTCTCTCTCGCGCGCGTGCACGCACACACCCACACACACGTACACACACACACACACACACACACACCCCTGTTCCAGGCTGTAGTCGCGCTCCCTGTCTCGCACACGCATGCAGCACGCCTGTTACGGCTTTGCTGGCTGCAGCCCCGTCTGCCGGGACGCGGTGAGGCTCGGGCTTCGAGGCGACGCGGCGGGGCCGGAAGAGGGAGCCGGGGCCCGTCTGCTCCCACGCCGGAGCTGGGGCGAGGCACGAGCTGGAGGTCGGAGCCCCGGTGCGGGGGGCGGACCAGAGCTGGGCGCCAGGGGGGCAGAAGCCGGGGCGGGGGGGTTACAAGGCGCCCCCCCCATTTTGCACCCCAAGGCAGTCGTGGTGGATGGAGCCCGTTGTGCAAAGGGGGTCGCACGGGTAGCGAGCAGCTGGGCACGGGGGAGTCGGGCCCTCACGTCTCATCCAGCCCCCGTGCGGGGCAGCATCGAGGCCAACCCCGGGCCTGTTGCCCACCCCTTGCACCTTTCCAGGGACGCAGACGCCCCCGCCTCCCTGCTTAAAGCCACGACGTGCCTCCTCGCCAGCCTCAGTTTCCCCTGCTGCAGCCGGAGCCCATTGCTCCAGTCCCGTCCCCTGTGACCACAGAGCAAAACCCGTCTCCATCCTCTCTGCTGTGCCCCGAGACCCGGATCACATCCCACCCCCGGGTCTCTTCTCCAGACTCGCTGCCCCGAGCAATCCCGGCCCTTGCGTCGCTCCGCGCCGGACCCTTCCCGACCTCCTCCTGGCAGTGCAGGCCCGGCCAGGGCGGGGTGAGGCAGGAAAAGCGGCCCTGGATTTGAAGGGACGCAGCGGTTCGCGCAGCCCAGGAAGCTGCCGGCTTTTAGGGCAAGTGGCGCTTCCTCGGATCCGGCGCCCGGTGCCCACTGGGTCCTTGTGTGCTGCGCCCCGGCCCGGCCTTCGCGCGTGCATCCCCATGCACCTGTCCTCTGTGTCCCGCGGCAGCTCCGCAAAGGCCGGGGTCAGGACGCCGTGTGCTGGCCACGCACTGCCACATAGGCCGGCAGCCCCTCGCGTGGCCGCGGGCCGGTTGGTCACGTGCTGCGTGACCGGAGTCCACCCAGCCGGGGAGGCACGACGCGGTCCCGGCCGCGCTCGGGAGAGGATGCGGCTGCGTCCTGCAGGCATGCGAGCAACGCAGCCGCGTGGGAGGCCGAGGAATGCGGCGGGGCGATGGGAAGCAGCTCGGCCGAGCTCCGGTCCTCCGGCCCACGGCTCTGTGTTGGTGGCACCTAGAAGAGCCTCTGAGAGGGAGCCAGACGATAAGAAGGCCCAGCCAGATTCCCACCCGGGCAGTCTCCTTCCTCGGCGTGGCCCTGTCTGGGTCTGAGGTCCGGGCAGCCAGGGACGCGCAGGAATGTCTGATGTTTGTGGGTGGGTCTCGCACATCCTCCCTGCAGCTGCTTCTGCCGAGGCCTCGGGGCGGGCGAAACGCGCGGCCCTTCTGGCCGTCGCAGCAGGGCAGGAGGGGCGGGTTCAGGGTCCGTGGCGGGGCAGCGTCCGTGGGCAAGGGCCGGTGGTGCCTGCAAGGTGGGGAGGGAGGGACGGCTTCCAGACAGACCCCTCTCCCGCCCTACGATCCCCCTTCCCAGCCTTGAGCCCGGGCGGTCGGCCCCAACCCGCCGCCCTGCTGCGAGGTGGGTGCACGCGTCGGTGCCGGCACCGGAGTAGCTCGACCCTTTTATAACGCAGAGGCGTGCCACGTGCTGGGGCGGATCTGGGGGCAGTGCCCCCCACTTTGATTCCTGGTCTGTCCAAAGCTGAAAGCCTGGCCGTGGAAGGGGCATTTCTATCCAGGCAGCGGCGAGAGAGTCGCTTGGCTCCATGGCTCATACCTGGCTCCTCCTAATCTCTTCACTCCATAGGTGTGAACGACCTTCATCCCCTTTCAGTGGTCTTTGAGGGCTCTACAATTCACGCTCGATTTCAGTAGAGCTAGACTGAAAAGCTTCGGAGCGTGCCGTGCTGCTGTCTGTTCACCGCCCCGCTCCTGTAGATCCCATTTCACAGCTCTGACGACTGCTGGGGTTACTTTTAACCCTGGCTACGAGCAGGCGGGGAAACCTGAACTCAGGCGAGCGTGAGCTCAATACGTTTCCCCAAATCGCTGGAGGCACCGTCTAGACGCTCACAAAGGTTTGTTTTACGCAGCTACAAAAGAGACATGCGTTTAGCTCTAAAGGTTCAGGGACGACGGACGTGACGTGTAGGATCGTTTTTGTCCGGTTTGTTGTGTTTTTATGTGTAATATCTAATTTGGCATGGGGTGGGCGGTGCGGCACAGCCTTTTTGTGCGTGGGGATGGACAAGTAGCGCCTGGTCCATCCGGGGGCCAGATCCAGCTTGTGGGCCCAATCCGGCATGCAGGATGCACATGGCCAGGCCCCATCCAGTACAGCTGTGCAAAATTTCACCACCGGTTTTGTTTTGAGGCTGTTTTGACTCGTTTCGAGATTGAAACAGCGAAATCAAAACAAAACGGATATCGTTGAAACAGCCTCAAACAAAATGAGGCAAGTTGAAACGTTTTGCCGTTTCGATGCTGTTTTGCCCGTAGGCTATAATGGGGAAGGTGGAAACAGCCTCTATCTCTGGAAAGCTCTGGGAGGAGACTGGCCGGGCACCTTGCTGGGGTCACCGGACCCCACTTGTCTGCGTTGCCTGGTGCAGGGGGATGCACCCCATGATCCTCCTAGGTCCCTTCCAGCCCCGTCCAGTCGACGGCTCTGCGAGGGGCTGGAGCCGAAGCCTTATGGCTTTGAAGCAGTTCTTCCAGAGCAAGCGAGGTCAGGTTCCTTCGCTGCGCCTGTACGATGGAGTAATTACACGTCCCAAGTCACAGGAGTGTTGCGAGAAAAAGTTAATTAAGCAACAGTGAGGTACCATGGCAGGCTTTGTGGCTGTGGCAGGGCCTAGCACACCTGCAGTTTTCACCCCCTTTGCCCTGAGAGAGACATGGGCAGTCCCACAAGCACCCATGGCACCAGTTTTGCCTGTCGGCAGCGAGGGATGCAGGCCCCAGTGCCCCCCGCACCGATCTCCTCCACACCTGGCAGGCATCACAGCAGGGGCCACCATCCCTGCAGCCGTCACCCCGCTGCACCTTCGCACGCGCAGGGTCACCCGTGGCACGAGGTTTGCTTGTCCGCAGCTTGAGGTGCTGTCCCCCCCAAACCCCTGGACTTATCTCCTTGAAACTTGGCAGTCTTCATGCCCTCAGAAGGGGCTACCATTCCTGCAAGTGTCATTCAAATCAGGCCAGAAATGACGAAGTTATCGGCTGTTTCAACTGTGCCCACTGTAGCCTATGGGTGAAATGTCGAAACGGCAGCAAAACAGCAGCGAAACGGCACAGAACGGCTGTTTCAAGTCAAAACAAAATTCAGAGTGAAACGCTGGTCCGTCGAAACAGAACGGTGCCGTTTCGCACAGCCCTACCGTCCACCACACAGAGGGGCGCGGGGCACAGCCTGGCCCCAATCCAGCCATGTGGGGAAATCCTGGCCCCGGCCTGGCCCAGTGGAAGGGAGCAGGCCTGGCTCAGCCCTGCGGGGGGGAGAGGGGGCATGGCCCAGTCCCGAACCGACCATGTGGGGACAGGGGGCTGGCCTGGCCCTGATGTGGCTGTGCAGGGGGAGGGTTGTGGCCTGGCTCTGACCCACTGTGCCAGGCTTGGGGTTTGGCAGCAGGGCGGGAGGGGAGGACGAGCTGCCCTCACTCCCCTGCCACCGCCAAATTTCTGGACTCCTGGAGACTGAGCCCTCCCTGATACAGCACCTGAACGTGTGGTCCACAAGAGGGGCTTTGCCCCTTCGACTTTCTTTTAAACTGCACAAAACTGTGTGGGCTTATAGGGATGCCCCCTTCCCCGCCCCACCTCCCCTTTCAAAATCCAAGGGATTTCCCTTCAAATTCAAGTTGGAGAGAAACCAGCCATCCAGTCATTCCCATTTTGGGGCACTAACATTGTAGCTGGACAACCATTTCTATGGTGTGATAATAACTTCGCATGTGTGGTTGGTCTACATTTATTGTACGATTCACCCATTAATTGCGTGATGTATGTAACGTGCAGCAGTGTGTGGTCATCATGCATTTTCTTGGCCCCTAGGCTGTACCTCTGCTTGCTCTGCTCCCTGACCTCCTGGCTCCCCGTCGCGGCTCACCCCTGGGCTCCATGTGCCCTCTCTGACTCTGGTTGGACCCTATGTTTAGTAACCTTGACCCCCGATCAGCCCCCACATCCCAGCAGTGTCCCCCATCAGAGTTTCCCCCTCCCCATGACCTTCCTCACAGCAGAATTCGGGACCTCCAGAGTCTGCATCTCATCCCACCCCTGCTGGAGGCAGGATCAGCCCTGTCCAAAGGCTTGTGTATGGAGGGCCTGTACGTGTGTCCTGACCCCGATCCGCGGGGGGCACAGCCCGCGCTGCGTGACTGTGCATTGCTGTCAGCTGTTTGGGGTAGTTAGTCACTAACTACTTGGGGTAGTTAGCTGGAGTAGAGATGGAGCCAGTCCATCCACCTGGGACACACTGACTTGTACCTGGCTGCAGGTGAGCAAATGACTGACGCCAACAGGAGTTTGCTGAGTCTGGTGCACACAGTGGGCTTGTGTACATGTGCGTTTACACTGGTTTAAATTTACTGTGCAGTACGTTACTGCAGTAGGCCAGTGTCTACACGTGCAGGCATTAAAGCACATTAATGCTGTGTGCAGACTGAGTCAGTCCACACACACGGCATCTACATGTCCATTAGTGCGCAGTAACTAATCAGGTGTACATTTGGTATCTCCATGCTGCAGGTATCAAATTTACACTCAAGTCAGTGTAAGTCTTCATATTTACTGCGCAGTATGGGTGTGCATGTGTAAACACATACCTGTACTATGCAGTCATTTTGGTCACCGTGTAGTAAATGCGCACGTGTACAAGCACCCCGCATGGCGTAAGCCTTGCGCCCAGAGCTCTCCAAAAGGCTCTGGGCAAGCAATGTGCAGGGCGTAAGGGAGCGGTGCTGCGGTTTGGTCGTGCCCTCAGCGAGCTGCGTCCCTGCCAGCATTGGAGAGAGACGAGTGGTTTTGGAGCGATCGGCACCAGTTTGCTGACGACACTAAGACGTGGGGGGGGGATGTGGGCACACTTGAAGGGGGGAGAGGCTGCAACTAGATTTAGACAGACTACAGGAGTGGGCAGATGAGAATAGGATGGGGTTCAATGTAGTCAAGCGCAGGGCGCTGCACTTTGGGAGAAGGACTTCACGGCACGCACGGGCTGGGGAGTTCCCTCTGGAAAGCACGGAGGCGGAAAGGGATCTGGGAATCATTGTTGACTCCAAGATAAACATGAGCCACCAGTGCCAGACCGCAGCCAGCAAGGCCAGCCAGACCTTGGCGTGCGTCCAGAGATGCATCTCGACCAGGTCCAGAGAGGTGATGCTCCCCCTCGGTGCTACTTTGGTCAGGCCGCAGGTGGAGCACTGCGTCCAGGTCTGGGCGCCGCACTTCAAAGAGGATGTGACCAGCCTGGAGAGGGGTCAGAGGAGGCCGCCCGCTTGGTGCGAGGGCAGCAGGACAGGCCCTGCGAGGAGAGACCGAGGGACCTGAGCCTGGTCAGGCTCAGCAAGGGGAGGCAGAGGGGGGACCTGGTGGCTGCTGACAAGCTCATCGGGGGGGTCAACAGCAAGTAGGTAGAACCCTTTTCTCCCCAGCACCGCCTGGGGTGACGAGGAGCAATGGTCATAAGCTGATGGAGAACAGGGTCAGGTTGGAGATCAGAAGGCAATATTTCACAGGGTGGCCAAAATCTGGAACCAACTTCCCCGGGAAGTGTCCTCGCCCCTACCTTGGGCAAATTCAAGAGGAGGTTGGATTGTTGGCTACAAATGTTCAACTTGGGATCCTTAAAACTCTGGTTTATTAGGCAGACTGAAACACTGTAATGAAGTTAAATCATAAACCTTGGGGATGGTCCCCCTGGCCCCCCCCGCCACATACATGCACACACACGTGTGCACGTGCACACACACACACACACACACAAGCAAGCTACAAGAGTCAGACATACCTGTCCTACAAGCGCTGGAGTCTGCGTCGAGGCTTCTTCCAGCGCGGTGTTATCCTCCAGGAGGGGGTCGCCGGCTGGTCCTTCTGGCCGGACAGGTCTGGGTGAGTTGGAGATCAAGAGCGGGTCACTGAGGGTCACTTTTCACTGCTTTTTATCTGTCCTTGGGAGAATTTGGTGCCTCCAGAGTTTTCAGGTTTGCCCAATCCAGGGGTCATTGACCCTCGTGGGACTCTCCCCCCCGTGGCTACTGGACGGCATCTGTCAGCCCCAGGGGTCGTCCACATGTACATGCAGGTTTGGGAGTCTGTTGATGAATTTTGAATAGGGCTCTGGGAGCAGTCAATCTGGAGATATTCAGCCCAAAATTTGGTCCCTGGCATTGACTAACTCAGGCCAGGGCTTCTAGCCCTTGATCAGTGAGGTTTAGAGATTTCCTGGCTGTTACCCTTGTCTTCTATTGAATGCTTCCCTTGGTTGATCTGCGGTTTCCTTAGGTGTTAATTGCTGTCTGTTGCTACAGTATTACACATTCAATCACTGACTCACTGGCTCCTTCAGGGGCCAGCCTGATACAGGGAAGGGCAGCTTGATTCCTGCCCTTGTTAGCATTGTTCCTAAACTCGTTGATAGTTGGAAGACGAAAGATGAGGAGTATAAAATATAAGCTACCAATGCCACGGCACACACATAGATAAAAATACCAAACTACAAGGGGAGATACAAAATGCACAGTTACAAATTTTAAAACACAATTCCTTATCTTAAAGTGAAAGAGAGAGGAAGGAAGAAAAGGTAGAAGAAGAGAAACGTATCCAAAGAGGGGCGAGCAAATGCGGGCAAGAGGAAAAGGGGGCTTTCTGCTACAGGACGATCCCGTCCGGGGCCGGCCGTGTCAACCCAGCACTTGCTCCTGCCCGTGGCGGGGCCAGGCGAGATGATCTGTCCAGGTTCCTGCTGACCCGAGCTAGTATGAAACTATGAAGCACAGCTGTTCCTGGCTTCTGCGCTGATAAGGATTCACGCAATATGAGCAATGGTAGAAACTCTTCGCAAACCCTCAGTGCCTAGGAATGAGCGGGAAGGGCAAGAGTTCAGGGGCTGCTTGGTCACAGGCAACGAGGGCTGGAAGGGACCTCGGGGGGGGCGGGGGGTCGCACCCAGCCCAGCCCTGCTCCGAGCAGTTCCAGCCCCAACTCCGTCGTCCCAGACAAGGCTTTGTCTGCCCGGGTCCTCAGCACCTCCCAGGACGGAGACCCCCCCCCCTGCAGTGCCTGGTCTAGTGCGTCACCACTGAAACCTGGTCGGTCCACCCTTCTCGTGAGAGTTTTTCCGAATATCCAACCTCGACTTCCCTTGGCTGCCGCTCATGGCTCGTCTGGATCGGCTCTGCCCGGCTGTGACGGTCAAATCCCAGACACAGAAACACATCCGGGTCGCCACGAAAAGGATGTTTCACTTGTCCGGCCCTTCGAAGCAGGCATGCAGCCGGGCCCGGCCCAAACAGTTACTCCGGGGGATGCGCGGTCTGTTCTGCATCAGCCACTGGCATCCTCGGGCTGCAGCGTCTCGCGTCCCTGTTTGTTGCTCTGCGTTTCGTTGCTGGATGGAGGTGGGTCCCCCGTCCCTCCAGGACAAGACCCCCAGGCGTGCAGCACAAACCAGCCCGGGCACATCCAGCATCGAGCCGCCATCAGCCCTGAAACAGCCCCAGGCGTTGCACCCGCCTCTGCCCCCGGAGAAAGCAGGGCGGTGCAGGGGGCAACGTCCTGCTGCTCTTAAAGGGGGTTCATAGACAGGTGGAAACCGTGCTACAAAGGACAGGACCCCCACCCGCGGCCTGGACCGGTCTGCGCAGGGGGGAGCTCTGACCCCCGTGCAGCGTTGCTTTGAGCCGAGCGCAGGGCCGGGACCCCTTCGCTGGGACCCTGCGGGTTGATCCCAGCAGGAGCGTTGGCGCAGCCCACCCAAAATCCCCGCCTGATGTCGCTCTGTCCCGCGAGACCTGCGTCCAGCAGCAGCGAGGGACTCAGCTTTGGGTTAAGCAGGAGGGGGAGGGGGAGCGCGCTGGAAACGAGGCCCCAAAACCCTGGAAAAACGCTTCCGTTTTCCCCTTGCTCTGCGTGCTTGGGGGCAAGGCGCGGACCCTCTCCGGGATCAGCGTGAGAGGGAGCGCTGCGCCCTGCGCTGCGCGGGAGGACACGGGTGAGGGCAGGTCGGTCCCGGGGACCGTGCGCTGGGGAAAGGCGGGGGTAGCCCTGGGGTCCTCGGGCGTCTCCGCTGTGTCCGCTGAGGCAGCAATGGGCTTCGGCCGGTCCCGTTGTGCATCTGATGGGCAGGAGGCTGCCCTTGAGCTTAGGACGGTCGTTTTGGGGATGGGGGTGGGGGTCTCAGCGCTGGGGGTGAGGTGTCTTTCCAGGCGTGCCCGCCTGAGACCACAAGCCTGGTGACAGGGGCTCTGCCTTGGTGGCTCCTGGCAGGGAGGGGGTGGGCACCGGGTCTCTGCTGCGGAGCCTCAGCGCTGCCCGCGGCGGGGTCGCGCCCCACAGCCGTGTCCCCCGGGCTCCTGGGCTCGGCACGGAGTGGGGCTGGATGGGGGAGACAGGGGTTTCCCCCCGCCCTCTCCCCCGCAGCTGTCGAGGGTTGCCCCTTTGCCCCAAGCCCGGGCCCAGCCGGGGGCGAGCCGGCAGCGCTCTCCGCTTCCCCCACAGCTGGTTCCCACGAGCGCCCCGCTTTCACCCCTCACTGCGCGGAAACCGACGGCCGGGGGCTCGTTAGAAACTGCCGGCCTGCTCGTGCCCGCCGAGAGACGGCCAGGACCCGACCCCGGGGCGTCCCCCCGCCTTGCAAACCCCAGCCGTCCCCCTCCTGCGCCGCTGCGCTGTGCCCCGCCAGGCCTGGCCGCCCCCACCCCCACCCTGCTGCACCTGCCCCCTCCTGTCAGGTGCACAGGTTAGGGTTAGGCTTGGGGTTGGGGACACGGTTAGGGGCAGGTTTGGGTTAGGGGACTGGTTTAGGGTAGGGGTTTTGGTTAGGGTTGGGTTAGGGGGTTGGGGATACGGTTTGCGTTAGGGTGGGGTTATGGGTTTGGGTTAGTGTTGGGGTTACAGTTTGGGTTAGGGGGTTGGGTTATGGTTGGGGATATGGTTAGGGCTTAGGGTTGAGTCCCACGGTTGGGTTAGGGTTTTGGACATGGTTAGAGGTTAGGGCTGCGTGAGGGGTTGGGTTAGGGTTGGAGATACGGTTAGGGGTTAGTGTTGGGTAAGAGGGTTTGCTAATTGTTAGGCTTAGGGCTCGTGTTAGGGTTTCCAGCTGTGCATGAGCATGTTCTGGGAATCTGTGTCACGTGCCGTACCGATGTCTGTGAGTTCATGTCTTGTGGGAAACGTTCATTCATATGGCATGTTAAAATTCTAGTGGACTACTGTATGAGCTGGATTCAAGATTTTATATTAATTTTAATGAATGCCCTATCGTTTGTCTCCTTGGTGACTTGCATCATCTCCTGGAGGTTTATATTGAATTCCTGGAAGCTCCAGGGCGATTCGGGAGGGTTGTTGGCCACCGTTGGGCTGCCGGTCAGTGTCACTGTGGGCTTAGGGTTGGGGTTAGGGGTAGTGCTGTGCCCGGGCGCAGCGCTGGTGTGTGGGCGCCGCGGAGACATAAAGCAGCGCTGTGATGCCTTGTGTCATCCTCCCTGCTCCTTCTTCATCGCCCCCGAAGCGGCTCTTTGCCCCCAAGCCTCTGAGCCCGGGGCTGCCGTCGAGTGTCCGGCCGCGCCGAGGGCTTTCCCTGGGGGTCGCAGGCGGAGCAGAGGTGGCGGGGATTGTTCTGCCCCGATCCAGGCTGCTTGCCCCTGGCCCTCCCCAACTCCATCTGGATCTGGATTAGGCGCATCCAGGACCTGGGGACGGGGGTTTCACGTGGCGGCAGCCACAGAGATCGGCCCTGTGTGTGCAGGGCGAGCTCCCGCGGCAGCAAAGACCATCCTGGTGCTCTCCGTGTCATAAGTGCCCTGCCCGTCCCACGCCGGGGCCCTCATTAGTGTCTGGCAAGAAACAGTCAACAACGGCTCTCTTGTGACTCTGTCTGCTCCCCTTCCCCTGGTGTAAACAGTTATGTCACCTCTCAAGCATCGTCTGAAACCCAAACAAGCCTGAATTCGTCCGCATGCCCTCATTCAGGAACCCCCTTGCGACACCACTGGCCCGCATCGCGCTTCCGGGCCAAACCCCTTCGTCTCCCAGGGAAGCCCCGCGCCGCCTCGCCGCCCTGCTCTGCCCCGTCCCTCTCGGGCCGGGCTGCGCGCCCCGGACCTGAGCCAGGCGGGCGCTCTCGGCACCGTGCTGTTCCTCTCCGAGAGGGGACCCGAAGGTGCCCAAATCTGCTAGACGACGCGGAGCCCTGGGGGGACGCGGGCCCTGGGGGTTAAGCAGAAGCAGCGGGACCAAGCGGTCGTTGCGACCGAGCGGATTCCCCAAGGGCGCATGTACACGCGCGCGTTAAAGCATCGCAGCCCCCCCCGACGTGCATTCACACGAGCGCACGGGAATGCTTCTGGCGCCTCGCGATGCGGGTAGTGGCTCGAGTGCACATGACCGAAAGTGCACGAATTGAATGCATACATGCACCTTACGGGGCGGGGGGTGCGCTGGGAGGGGGCAACGGGGACGGGTCTGAGTCGGACCGTCCCGGACCCTCCGTGCTGCAAAGGAGGGAGGGACGGGACGGGGGGAAAACCCTGCTCAGACCCCGTCGCTCCCCATCCAGGCAGGGCTCCTGGCAGAGGGGGCTGGGAGGCATCCCCCCCCCGCCCCATCGGAGACGGGCCCCATACATGCAGCGGGGGGCATAGAGGGACCCTGTCCACGGGCCGTCTCCTTCAGGGGTGGGGGTGACCTCTACTGCCTTCCCTGCCGCCCGCGCCCGGGGTCACCCCTTCGCCCTGACCTTAGCCCCACTTGACCAGCGTCCCCAGCTGACGCAAGCCCTGTTTCGCGGCGGAGGAGGTGAGCCAGCTCCCCCCAGCCCCCCCCAGCTGACAGGCGTGATGCAGCAGACACACGGGACAGACGTGAGTCATGCAGCACCATGTGCCGCTCATTTTCTGCTGCGCCCCGTGGGCTCCGTCCGTGGGGCAGTCCTGCCTTGCCCCCCCACTCCCGCATCTTGGCCTGGCACGTGCGGGCACGCGGCGCAGGGGTGGAGCAGCAGCGTCTTCAGCCCCGTTTATACAGATGGGGAAACTGAGGCAGCCCCAAGCAGGGTCCTAGCACTTGAGGGAGGGAGGCCAGGTGCTCAAGCCCATTGTACAGATGGGAACACTGCCTCTCTCCTCTCTGTCCGGGCTGTTGGCAGCAGCGCCGATGAGTCACAAAGGCCCAGAGCCGCAGCGCTGGCAGGGATATCGGGGTCGCATCCACCCCGGCCCTCCCCACCAGTGAGCTCAGCGGGGAGGGAGCCCTGACCCGAGCGCTATATAAGTGCCGATGGGCTTGCAGCCTGCTCCATGCACAGCTGCCATGACCCCACGCCGGGCGCTTCTGGGTAATGGGCCGGGCCGGCGGGGGGGCAGGGGCTGCAGGGCGGTTGGGAGGGGCACGGGGGGGGCAGGTTGGAAGCGAGGGGCAATGGGCGTCTGGGGGGCAGGGGGCTGCGGGCTGGGGCGAGGGGCACCGACGGGGGGACCCGCGTTCACCCTCTGCTCTGTGTCCCCTGCAGCTCTTGCCAGCCTCCTCGCCAGCCTGGCCCCAGAGGTGCCCCCCATGTCAGCCGCCCCCATTGGTGAGAGCCGGGGGTCCCGGGGGGGGCAGGTGCAAACCTCTGAGCGGGTCCAAATGGAGCAGACAGCTGCACAGTTGGCCGGGACCTGAGCGGGTCACCCCGTCCGACCCCGGCCACGTGTCTGTCTAGCCTCCTTGCGAACACAAGGACTGACATTGGTGTGGGCGCGTGTGCTGTGTGTGTTTGGGGGGACGTGTGCTCGTGTAGGAAGGGGGCGTGTCGAGTGTGTCACTGCACGTGTGTATATTGGTTCTGCGTGTGTGAGTGCATCTATGGAGGCATGTTTGTGTGCATGCAGGCTTAGGTAGGGGAGGGGAGGTGTGTGTGCGTGCGCGCGTGTGTCCCGGATACTTGGGTTGTGTGCGTGCAGGTGCCAGGTGCATGTGTGTAGACAGGGTTGTGTCTACATAGACAGGTGTGGGTGGTGTGTGTAATATGCAGGTACATGTGTGTTTATGTAGGAGTGTGCGTGCGTGCGTGTGCGCGTGCGTGCGCCCCATATTCCTGGGTTGCAGAATCACAGACTCAGGCAACGAGGGTGGGAGGGAGCTCGGGGGGGCACGTCAAGCACAACCCCCTGCCCCAGGTCCAGCGTCGCAGCCAGGGCTCTGCACACCCGGGCCCTAGACACCTCCCAGGACAGAAACAGCCCCCCGCTCTGGGGAGCCCGCTCCAGCGCGTCACCCCTCCTCGCGGGAACGTGCCCCCAGGCTCCACCCTCAGCTTCCGCTGCTGCAGCCGGGGCCCATCGCCCCTTGCCCCGTGTCTGCCCCACCGAGAGCAGCCCCGCTCCGTCCCCTTCGCCGCCCCCCGGCAGGGGGGCGACGGCTGCCACGCAATCCCCCTCGGTCTGCTCTTCTGCAGCCTCAATCAGCCCAGGTCCCGTCCCGCAGCCCCCAACCATTTCCACTGCCCCCCCGCGGGACTCTCTCCAATGTGTCTGCATCCTTTCTGCAGTGGGGGGGCCCACAGCTGGACACAGCACTCCAGATGTGGCCTCCCCCGTGCTGAACAGAGGGAAGAATCGCTGCCCTCGACCCGCCGGCAATGCTCCTGCCGATGCAGCCCGGGATGCCGGTCGCCCTCCTGGCACCCAGGGCACAGTGCCGGCCCCCGCCCAGCTCCTTGTCCCCCGTCCCCCAGCCCTGTCCTGCAGCGCTGCGGCCCTGCCCGTCCCCCCCACCTGCACCGGTGCAGGGGGTCGCTCCCTCCCCAGCGCAGGACTTTGCACGTGTCCTTGTTGGACCTTATGGGATTTCTTTGGCCCAGTCCTCCCATTTGTCTGCGTCTTCCTAAGCCCCAGCCCCACCCTCCAGCGTACCTGCCTCCCCCCGGCTCGGGGTCTTCGCGAGCTTGCGGAGGGTGCACCCCCCATCCCATCTTCCACGTCGGTGATGACGACTTTGAACACACCCGGCCCCAGGACTGACCCCCTGGGGCACTCCCCTTGATACGCTCACATACACACACATATATGCACACACAGGTGCTTATATGTGCATACATCTATAGGGATGTATGTTTACACAGGTGTGCATGCGTGCAGTGCTTGTACATGCATGTGCACTGGGGGAGCCCTGTCCCCCCACACTGTCTCTCTCCTGCCAGACCCGATCGTGCAGGGGCCGTGCCCGGGGCACTCCTACAGCAATGACACGCACCTCTGCTGCATGACTGACAAGCAGCACCGCGTGCTGCCACGGACCCACGCCATGCAGGACTGCTGCGGCCTGCAGCCCTACGACACCAGGACCCACGACTGCTCCGAGACCGTGACCGTGGTGCCGCTGCCCGTGGGCCAGGGTAGGTGCCTGGGGCGCTGAGCCGGCCGGGGGGTGGGATGGTGCAGGAGCAGGCGGGCGGGGGGTTCTCCTGCACCCGCTGCAGGATGCCCCAGGCTTCGTCTCACCCCGGGTCTGTCTGCCCCACAGGAAGGGAGCCGCCCACCTGCCTCTGCTTCCAGAAGGCCCTGCTCCTCCTCCAGGCCTGGTCGGCCTCCTCGAGTGACCCAGGCCCCCATGCTGTCCTGCAGGACCGATCCTGATCCCCGGGGCAGGAGGGGGCGCTGTGGGGGCAGGGGGCTGCACATGGGGGGGGGACGGAGCCCAGTCCCTATGCAAAGTGGCAGGGTCCCGCCGGGTTTTGCAAATCCCAGACACACACGCACCCCCTCACACCTCTCCCACCTCCCCATGCATGCACACCCCCTGCCTCCGCACCCATGAATGCACACACACCTACCCACCCACCCACCCACTCACCCATGCATGCACTGACACACACAAGTCCTAGCCCCCCGCACCCATGCATGCACACCCGCCACCCACACACCCATGTATGCACACGCACGCCCATGTGCACGTCATCATCCATTCCCCTATACCAATCCCCATGCTAACGAGCCAGATCCCATGGGTGGATCCATCTGCTGATGAAGTTGCCCCCCCCCGGGGGCAGGTGGTATGCAAACAGACTGATTTCCACATGCAAATCCCTCCTCCGCCCCTTCCAACGCCCTATCCCAGTTCAGGATCCACAGCCGTGGGCCCAGCCATTGGACCCCCTCCTCCCAGACAAACCAATCAGAAGGTTGATGCCACCCAGCTCATTACCGTATGCAAAGCCACGTCCTTCCATAGGCTACTCAGCAGATTTCCATATGCAAATCATGGGCAATGCACACATCCGGCTCCCAGCCCTAACGAGTTTTCCACCAGTTATAGGTCCTGCGGCCTCACCCCACAGCCGGCTCATGCTTACATTTAATTAAACTTGCTCTTGCATGTCAGCCAATTTAATTAATTTAATTAATAAATTAATCTAATTAATATTCAGGGATTCTGAACAGGTTTTGCTGTTCTTGCTATCGGCTGACAGGGCGCAGGCCACGTGACCTGGCGGGTGGGGAGGGAGCCTGGAGCCGACTCCCGGGCTCTCTGCTTGGGGGGGGGCAGGGCATGGACCCCCCCAGACCCGGGGCCATTCACCCCGACCCGGAGGGGACAGACACGGTTTATCCCAGGGCAACCTCCTCCAGGGCTGTCCTGACACGGCCAGGCCAGGGGGCAGCTCCTGGCTTATCCTGGGCTAGGGCTGCGTCTGTCCAGGGTTAAACCGGGTTAAATGGGGGCAGGCTCCTAACCCCCCCCATGGTCAGAGCAGCAGAGGAGGGGCTCCCTTGGCCTCCCTGGGGGGCTCCTCCCGCCCCGCTGCCACTGCCTCAGTTTCCCTCTTTTATGCGGGTTTTAAGGGGGGGTTGCCCCCCCTTTTCAGTGTCAAGAAAAGGGCAATGGGGACCGGCCTGGCTCGTGTGAGCGTGTCGTCCGTGGGGTCGGGGGGCAGGTCCTCGGGGATCCCCGGGGGGGCTCACCGCTGCTACCAGCATTATCATGGCTGGGGGGGCACTGTTGCCATGGGGACCGGTCACCATGCCACAGAGGTTGCCGTGGCGACCCTCTGCTCATAGGGACCAGCGCCCCAGGGGATGGAGAGCCTGCATTGCTGTGGCGACCTCCAGGTCCTCTGCCCCCCCAGGGCGAGGTGAAGCTGGGGGGCTGTGCTAGCGCCCTCTGCTGGCTGGGGTGGGGGTGGCCCCCCTGCTGCCCCCCCAGGTGCTGCTGCCAGGTGAGAGGCGCCCCCCCGAACCCCAGCCCAGCTTGGCGGGGCGCAGGCAGGATGGGGCCGTTCCCTGGGGGGGGGCAGGCCCCATCCAGGCCGGAGCGGGGGCACCTCAATGGGGGGGGCGCTGCCAGGACCCAGCTCCCAGTCTGGTACTGGGGCCTGCTGGGAAGACACCCCTCCCTTTAAGAAACCCCACCCAAGCCTCTGCTCCCAGAAGCCCTTGGGGGGGATTTTCCATTGGAAAAAAAGGTCAATTTGGGGGCTGAAAAACCATCGCCTTCCCCAAAATGTATCCCCACGTGCTGGGGGGAGGGGAGGAAGTCCTGCTCCAATGCATGCCGGGAGCTGTACTCGCCCGGAGCCAGAGGCTGGACTGCATTCCCCACAATGCACCACGGGTGGTCTCTCCTCGGTGCGTGCTGGGAGCTGTAGTCCCTGCTCGGAGAGCGACCCCAGGAGCCCGAAGAGGCCGAACCCCCACACCCAGCATGCCCCGCGGCAGAGCAGGGCCTGGTGCATGCTGGGAAATGCAGCTCTGCACTCCTCGGGCTGGACTACAGTTCCCAGCATGCACCAGGATCCCAGGCAGGGCCCATGCGTGGGGCGGGGCCACGTGGGGGGCAGGGGCGTGGGGTCCAGTGGCTAATGCAGAGGGGCGGGTCCAGGATTGACGGGAGAAGCCCCCTCCACAGGTGACATATGGGCGTGGCCAGGGACTCGGAGCGACCCCACAGGGAAGGCGGGGCCTTAGGGCCTGGTCACGCGGTCAGGCGGGCGTGTCTATACTAAGACTCCGCCCAGTTAGGGTGGGGGCGGGGCTACGGAGTCCTGCCTCTGTGCAGGGCCAGGGATGTCGCGGGGGTAAGGGGGCGTGGCCTGCTGGTTTTGCACCTGCTTGCTAAGAAGGGTGGGGGCGGGGCAGGTGGACTGTGGTGCAAGGGGGCGTGGTCATGGGCGGGGCATGGCGAACGGCCTGTGTGGCGGAGCGTCCCCTCCCGCCTGCTGCCCTGCGTCCCGCCCCCCTGGGCCGCCCCATTGCGTTGTCGGGGGGAGCGGGGCAGCGGGCTCGACCATTCCGCGCGCGGGGAGATCCCGCCGAGCTTCCCCCGCCCCGCGCGGCACAGCCGCGGCTCCCTCCCTATTCCCTGCACTTGGTTCCACCCCCCTCCCCCCTTCCCGCGCTTTTAAAATGGCCGGGTCCAATTTTGACGCATTGCAGGTGAGAGGCGGCCAATCCCCGCCGCGCTCTCATCCTGCCGCCCGCTCTGAGCCAATCGGAGCGCCGGTGCCATAGGCGAGCGGCATCTCTTGGTCTCCCTCCGCGTCGGCCTGTAAAGTAGTCCCGCAGAGGGGGGCGGGGTCTTCCCCGCCCCCCCGGCCGCACCCGGCCGCGCCCCCTCCCCCCAGCGCCTTCCCGGGCCGGAGGGGGCGGGGCCGAGCGGGCTGGGGGCGGGGCCAGGACGGGGGCGTGGTGGCAGCGGAGTGATCCGCGCGTGGGGAGAGTGGCTAAACGAGTCCCCGGCTCCTCCGCCCCCCCCGCCGCCGCCGTTGCCCGGAGCTCGCGCCGCGCCCGGACCCGCCATGGTGAGGGGGGCCGGGACACGCGGGGGCCTGCCGGTGTCACGCGCGGGGGTGGGGGTGTCCTGCGCGGGGGAGGGCGCGGCTGGGGGCCCTAGGTTTGTCGCGCGTGGGGGAGGGGCGGCAGGTGGGGTGTCGCGCGTGGGGGGCGCGGGTCCCGCGGGGGAGGGGCGGGGAGCGTCTCGTGTGGGGGCCTGTGGGGGAGGGGCCGGGGTCGTGACCGGGGGTGTCAGGTCCGTGCGGGGGCGGGCTGCAGGTGTCACACGTGGGGCGCGGGGGGCGTGGGGGAGGGGCCGTGGTCATGGCTCTGGGGGCATCAAGGCGGTGGGGGAGGGGGCGTCACGAGTGGGGGGCACTGGTTTCCGGGGGGCTGTTGTGGCCCAGCCCCTCCCCGCTGTGTTCCCAGGGGTGCGGCACCCGGGGGGGGCTGCGCTGCGGGGATGCCCTCCCCCTGTGGGGGGGGGCACGGGGGTCTGGCTTGGCTCGGGCCTTGCTGCGGGGTCACGTGTACATGCGTGTGCGTGTCCCTCCCCCGGGTGCGGGTGGGGAGGACCCCCAGAGCCTGCCCCCCTCCCCCACTAACTCTTCTTGCCCCCCCAGGCCGACCAACTCACCGAGGAGCAGATAGCAGGTGAGCGGCGGGGGTGGGGGGGTCTCTGCACCCCCCGCAGGGGCACATGCCGAGGGGGGCCTGGGGGGCCGCTGCGGGGGACACGGGCAGTGTTGGGGGCA
>JAGPOW010002188.1:0-32494 GCA_030014935.1 Caiman crocodilus
CCATGGTGGAAGTGGGCATGAGGGCCGCCGGGGTAAAGGGGTCAGCGTGGTGGGAGTGTGTGGCCATGTTTGCACTGCTGTGCCTGCTAACAGGAGGCCATGGAGGGTGTTAACAAGGAGCAGGGTTGCCATAACGTGTGGATGTCGGGGGCGAGACGGGCCAGGGTGTGTGGTCGGGGCAGAGGCTAGCAGGAGTAAAGGGGCAGCAGGCGCTGAGTGCGTGGCTTGCGAAGGGAAAACCATGGAAGGTGATAGATAACGAGCGGGTTTGGCGTGACCTGGGAAGGTCAGCGGTACGAGGGGCCGGGCTGGCATGGGGGCCTCGGGGGCACCGGAGCGGATGCGATGGGGAGATACGGCCGTGTTCACACCAGTGTGGCCTGGTGACTGAGGAGAGGGGTTGGTGTGTGTGCGTGGGGGGAAGGACTGGCAGGGCATGGTGGAAGGCAGGGGCCTGGAGCTCACTGAGCCGTCGGCAGCCCCGCCATCCAAGATGGCTGCCAGCTGGCCGTGAAAGATGCCCGACCTCGACGTCCCCCCCTGGCAGGGGCCCCGCCTCGCCTGGCCCCGCCCTCCCCTTGGCTCTCTCCTTCCTCCCCCTCCTTCCAGGGCCTGCTGAGCAACGGCCCGCTCCAGCCAATCGGCTTCACCCGGCTCCTGAGCCGCTGGCCAATGGGTGCGCGGGGGGCGAGGGGGCGGGGTGCTTTGTACACGGCCGCTGTGTCCGCATTGCTTCCCCCCCCGCCGCGGCGCGAGGTGCACACGCGGCGCGGAGCGTCGGGGAGCGCGGTATTCCGAGCTGTTGGCCCCCACGAAGCCGCGGGCGCGCATTAGCGTATATGAAAACGAGGTTTTCGCTGCTTTGAAGCGCACGGGAAGCTAGTAACAGCCGCAGCCCCTGTGTACTGGCATGACCCCCCCCTCCAGCCTGTGCTCTGGGGTCGCAGCAACCCCTACGGTCACGTGGTCTTGGTCACGCCAATGCCCTGCTGCCAGTCGCGTCAGCCGCCTGCTACCCCATCACTGCCCGCCTTCGGGTCGCGGTGCCAGCCTCCTCCGGCCCTGCTGGAGCGCACCGCTGTCCCGTGCCAGGCGGTGCTGGGCACGCCCAGGGCTTGGCAGCGACCTGGGTCATGGCAGCCCCCGGGTTGTGCTGGCCCCCGGGTTTATTCAGCCCTGCTTCATGACCGCCCCTTAAATAGGCTGAGCCCCGGCCTGCCATGACAGCTGTCTCATGGGTCTGGCTAGCTCCGGGCCCTCAGCGACCTGCCCCGCAGTCCCGGTTTGCCCTTTGTTGCAGGTTGCCTTCCTTAACCCCAGCCCAAACAGCCCAGTACCACCTTCCTTCTGGCAGCGCCATGGCCACCCGTCTCTCTTCGCAGGCCTCTCCCAGGAGGCGCCGGGCCCGGGTTTGCCCACAGGCGGTGGAGCGTTAGCTGAGGAGCTCCTTGCGCCTCTCCTGCCAGTCCGTCATGTCGTTCAGTGCCACCATCCTGTTCTCGCCTCCCAACGCCAACGAGGCCAAGTGCTGCTGCTGCACTTGCAAGAAGGAGCCGGGGGTGGAGGCGGCCTCGGGGGGCCCGCCACCCCCCTGCACCCCCATCACCGTCTCTGGTCATGGCCTGGCAGTGCAGAACTCGGAGCAGCTCCTCCACGTCATCTACCAGCGTGTGGACAAGGCGGTGGGGCTGGCCGAGGCAGCCCTGGCTTTGGCCAAGGCCAACAACGAGGCCTTGAGGCGCCTGGAGGAGGAAGTGGGGGCACTAAGGAGAGGAGCCCCTGCCGCTGTCAAAGCCAGCCCCACAGCAGCCTCCGAGGAGCTCCTGGAGGACGAGGAGGAGGAGGAGGAGGAGGCTGAAGGCCTGCGAAACGGCGTCCAAGTGGTGATCGAGGAGTTGAGGCAGCTGGGGGCGGCGGCAGGGCCACCTGGACGCCTGGCTTTCTCGCCCACGCAGCCTGCAGACGGCAGTCTCGGTGGGGTAAGTGAGGGGAAAATGAAGCTCCATCTTGGCCGCCTCTGACCAGGCACAGATGGATCATGCATATTTGATGGCTGCTCTTGCCTCCCTGCCAAAGAGCCGCTCAGGACGGCAGAGATGCATTCTGGGAGTCACGCCAACCGCGGCTTGGCTCCGGGGCTGCATGGTGTTGGGGCGGGGGGGAGGCTGGGCTCGCGCAGGGTTGAGCGGTGTCAGCAGGGCTGATCGCTCCCTCTCTCCCCCAGGTGCTGGATGACCTGCCTCCTTCGGACGTGCCCCCGCAGCGAGCAGTGGTGCCAGCCTACTCCGTTGCCCCCTCCCCTCCCACCCAGCTGATGGGGGAGCCCTCACCCTCGCCCTCCTACTCCGAGGAGCTGCCCCACAGTGCCGCCTTTGAGGTTGCCAGCCGGGGGGAACCCCAGTTCTCACTGGGCTTCGCCAGTGTCCCTTGCCGGAGCCGGGGTAACGGGCCCAAGAACGCCCGGCGCAAGAGGGACCTGGTGCTGTCGGTAAGCTGGGGCCTCCAGGACCGGTTGGAGGCAGGGCGTGGGTGCTGGGGGGGTCCTGTCACCACAGTTTCTGTGTCCCCACAGAAACTTGTCCATAATGTTCACAACCACATCACCAACGAGAAGAGATTCAACGGCTCTGAGAGGTGAGGTCACTCCCGCGGACCCAGGAGTCCGGTGCTAATCCCCTGGACTCCACGCTCTTTCCCGGCGCTGGGGGGAGAACCCAGGAGTCCTGGCATCTGGCTCCTCTGCTCGAACCCACTAGACCGTATTCCCCTTCTGAGAGCTGGGAAAGAGCCCAGGTGTCCCGGCTCCTTGCCTCCTGCTGAAGCCACTCGGTGCTGGGGGTGTGTTGGCAGGGCCGGGGCTCTGGGATGACTCCCGCCCTCGTGTCTTCTCCCAGCATCAAGTCCTCCTGGAACATCGCGGTGGTGAAATTCCTGCTGGAGAAACTGAGGCAGGAGCTGGTGACAAGTCAGCACAACTACACTGACAAGGAGCTGAAGGGTGAGGCCCCTCTGTGGTGGGCTGCAGCCTGACCTCGGTGCCCTGCCAGGTGCCCACTCGGTGGAGTTCCTGCCTCGCACTCTGACCATTGACCCCGCTCTGTGCCTGCTGGGTAGCACCTCTGTCCTGCATTGACCTCGGACCCTTCTGTGCCCCCCCAGGTGCTTGTGTGGCCTACTTCCTCACCAAGCGGCGGGAATACCGCAACTCCTTGAACCCTTTCAAGGGGTTGAAGGAGAAGGAGGAGAAGAAGTTACGGAGCCGGCGCTACCGGGTAAGGGGGTGCCCCCGATGCTCCGGCAGAGTGCAGGGGCCGTGGGGGTTGGATGGCGTTCTGGGGGTAACTACGTTGACTGCCTCTTTTATGTCCCTCCAACCCCAGCTCTTTGCTAACCGCTCGGGGGTGGCACGGCTGCTGGGCCCAGAGGAGCAGCGGCTGTGGGAGGGGGTGACGGAGGAGCTGATGTCAGACGAAGAGGACAGCCTCAGCGAGCCGGGGGTGTGGGTGGCGCGGCCCCCCCGCTTCCGCGCTGCTCCCCTCACCCAGCTCTGCTACCGCCTGGACATCAACTCCAAGCACGGCGCCAAGGCCAATAGGGTGTATGGGCCGCCCTCGGAGCGGCTGCCCTCGGCTGAGGTCCAGCTGCTGCCCCCCCACCTCTACGACCCTCACTTTCAAGAGCAGGAGGAGGAGGGGGACACGGGCACCCCTCCCTACCCCCCGAGCAGCAAGGCTTTCTGCCCCAACCTCAGCTCCTTCATTGAGATCAAAGTGGAGAAGGATGAGTGAGCCAAGAGGGCTGCCCTGCAGCCATGCACCTAAGAGGGGCCGTGAGAGGCGTGGGAGAAGGGGACGGAAAACAGCGTGCGGCTCGCCCCACGGACCCACGACCAAGAGGGAAAAAAAACCAGGTCACCAAAGATGGATGCTACATCTCCAAGATGGTTGCCGTGGGGTGATGGAGATGGGATTAGCGACCCCCCAGCTCAGGAGCGAGATCGAGGTGGAACCACTATGTCCGCCACATCTCCAGGGTGGTTTGGGGGGGCGTGAATGGAGAAGGCCCCTTCGGGCCGCCACAGCCCTCACACTGGATGAGGAAGGCAAGTGAACCAAGACAGCGGCTTGGTAGCTGAGATGGCCAGCGCGGGGAGTTTCACCCCAGAGACCCGGGGGCAGGAACTGCAGCCCCCGTTAGCTTCTGTCACCTCAAGGGAGAGGGCACTGGCACGAGGGTGACCCCTCCTTCGTATGAAAGACGGCCATCCTGAAGACGAGGGGAAACCCGGTCTGTTGGAGTTTTGAGATGAGGTGGAAAACACTGGGCAGCTTTGGGGAGGGTGGGGTATAGGGCACCCCATTCCCTGGGGCTGGGGGGAGGGCTGGAGAGCCAGGCAGTGGGCAAAGTGCAAGGGGGTCCCCCACAATACAGCGTGTTTTTCACCACTGCTGTCTCCTGCCTCGTTTTTCTTCTCAGGGAAAGGAGGCCGGTGCCTCTGGATGCCTGGGGTCGCCAGCGAGGGGAGAGCAGTGGGGTATATGGAGCAGGGGGGCTGGCCGTTCAGACCCCCGCCCGGGGAGGGAGCTGGGCCTAGTGCGCAGACACCAGGAGCCAGGGGGAGAGGCTGTGGGGCCACTGGGGTTTGCACAGGGGCTGTGAGCTCCCCAAGTCCTGCCCTTGGCCCTGGGCTGCTCCGGGCACTGCTGCAGGGTAAGTGGGGGTGTCAGGGGTGACCCCCTCACTTTGCCCAATGGTGGCCATGTATGGCATATACACACCGGGGATTTGCACGTGCGCCCATACTGGGCCCTGACTCCGTCTGGGTTGGGAACTTGCCGCCACCTTCGTGGGGGACAGGGGGCCTTGGGGCTGCTGGGAACTCTTGGCTTAGCGGTGTCATCGTTAGGCGTCAGAGTGAACGGCCCGGTAGACGACCCCGCGGCCCGGAGCAAACGCGCCCCGCCCCCAGCTCTCCCACCGGCCCCGGGCTGCCAGCCCCTCCTCTCCCAGCTCCACCCACTCTCCTAGCCCCGCCTTTTTGTTTGGCCGTTGGCTCTCCGCGCTTCCCGGCCCCGCCCCTCCTCCGCCCACCGCTTTCCCTCCTTTTGTCTATCTAAGTCCAGCCCCGCCCAAGCCCCGCTTTTCTTAATTGCCCATTGGCTGCCCTCCCACAGCGCCTTCTCCCTTCTATCCCTGTCCCGCCTTTCCCTTCCTGGTTTCCCATTGCTTGCCCGGCCCAAAGCCCGCCCCCTCCCCTCTCCCATTGGCTCTTCGAACTTCCCGGCCCCGCCCCTCCTCCGCCCACCACCTTCCCCAGGGGTGAAAAAGGCGGGAAGTGGCGCAAACGTCGGCTCTGCTCCAATCTGAGACAGCTCGGGGCGTGGCTTGCTTCCGCAGCGGCCCGCCCCCCCGGGGGTGGTTGTGTTGGGGCCCGGCAGCTTGAGTGCGTGCCCTGAGGGCTCCGGGCTGAGGGGTGAACAAGGTGGCATCTGGGCACTGAGAGCCGGCGGGTTGGTGTGAGTGAGTGGCTGGGGGCAGATCTCAGCTTGGTGCGAGCTCTGCGAGGGCTGCATTGCCCTCAGCTTGGCATAGCTGGCTGGGGGGTCACCCCCAGTGCCTGGGGAGGCTGCCCGCAGGTTGGCATGGCTGGTTGCAGGCGTGGGGGGGGGGGTCGGTGCCGTGAACTGGGGAGTTCACTACAATTGGCACCAGTTTGGTGCCCAGTGCCTGTTGGGGAGCAGGGGGGCACCCCCTGGGTCCCCCCCTCCCCTGCACAGCTGGCTGGCACCTGGCCAGTGTTGTTGGGACCCCTTAGGGGGCTGTGAGCTGGGGTCCCGGAAATGACAGACGTTGGCCTTGTGTTGGTGTGAGTTGTGGGGGGGGTCAAAGGTCCCTCTTCTCGCACCAAGACTGTTAGGGTGACTGTAGCCCCCCTAGTTGTCATGACCCCCCCCCAAAAAAAAGTGCTTCTTGTGCCCCCAGGGGCTGGGACATACAGCATGCCTTTTCCATAGGCGGCTCAGGGGTGGCAAGAGGTCGCCACCCTGCTTCAGCACCTCCCACCTCTGTGTGCTCCCCAGGCTGTGTCCAGCGGTGATGGCATCTGATCGGGGGCCTTTGGGGGATCTGGGATCTAAGCTGGCCCAGCAAGGTACCAGGAGGGGAGCTGAGTGGGGGCGGGATATGCAGGGGGCTCCTCCTGTTATCTGTCACTATCTTCCCTCCCTGCAGGCAGCGGTGGTGCCTCCTTGCCCCCGTGCCAGGTGACGGAGGAGGACCTGACAGCCAACCCTGGCTTGGCCACCCTGCTGCAGGGTCTGGCTGGGCACATGGATGCCAGTGGACTCAGCACTGGCTTGGCCCGCCAGCTACAGCAGGTACAGGGGCTGGGTGTGGGGGAAGGGGAGCCCAAGATGAGGGGGAAGCTGACCCCATGGGTCCCTCCTTTGCAGGTGCAGAGGGAGCTGCAGCTGCAGCGGGTCGCCTGGCTGCGCTGGGAGTGCCTACACCGGCTTCTGCAGGAGGCGCTCTTGAAGGCGGACACTGGCTCTGCCCCCCGGGACAAGAAGGTGAGACTGGGGTTCGGAGGTCAGCCCCGGGGAGAAGTGGGAGTGGGAGAGGGGCGCAAGGTCAAAAGTTGCTCCCCCTCACAGCCCTCAGAGGGAAGGCAGGTAGGGGCATCCTGGAGTGGGGGGGAGGGTTGGGGGTCACTTGACTTACGCCACCCCTAGAGGGAAACCAGTTTGGGGATCCTGAGTGTGTGTGTGTGTGTGTGTGTGTGTGTGTGTGTGTGGGGGGGGGGGGGTCAGGTTAAAAGTCAGTTCACTCCCCTGTCCCCTTATAATCCCTTTCCCAATCATTGCTTCCTCTCCACCCCCCAGTTTCTGGAGACCCTGGAGCGGTGCCTGCGGTTGGGGGAGCTGAGACTTATTGTGGGCCTCGGCCCTGCGCCCTGTGCCGCCAGCCCCGTCCTGCTCGGCCTGGAGGTCTCCGACCTGCAGGAGCTGCTGCCCCCAACCCAGGTAACCCCCACTCCCTTAGCAAGGGAGGGGGAAGTGGGAAGAAACCCAGGCATCAGGGACTCACCCCTCCATGCCCCCCAGGATCTGGCTCTGCTGCGGGAGTGCCTCCCACTGGACTTGGAGGAGCGGCTGCAGCACAGGGCACTGGCCTTGCTCAGCTACTACCGGCCAGAGAGCGGTGAGATCTGGGAGTTGTCCATTGCCCAGGGAGGGGTCAGGGGGCCCTGGCGGGACTCAGGGAGTGGAGCTTGTCGGCGTCACTGAATTGAAAGAAGCTGTATAGGGCATGGGGGGCTACGGGGTGGAGAAGGGGAGGTCTGGGGGTGGGGGTTGTGAATTGGGGGGTGGGGCAGGAGGAAACTTGAATGGGAGGAAGGCCGCAAGGGTGGTGATGGCTGGGGAGGGGAGAACTGGGCAGGCTGCAGATTGGGGGAGTCCCAGGTGGCTGTGGGTAGGGGATCATGGGGGATGGATAGAGAGGAAGGGCTGTGGCGGGGTGGATGGGGGACCTTGGGAGGTGCTTTGGGGGTGGGTTGTGAAGGGATGGGGGAATCATGAGGTGGACTAGGGGAGAGTGATGGGATGATGGAGTCATGAGGGATGGATTGGGAGGGGAAGGTGAGGGTGGTGAAAGGGCACAAGGGATCATGGAGGACAGTTGGGGGAGATCTGTGAGGGGTGGGTTGTGGGGGTTCAGGGGTGCACAGCACTGATATGTCTCCAACAGACGGGGCAGGCGCGGTAGAGCGTGCAGCCCAGCTGGGGATGCTGGCTGAGGTACTGGCCACTGAGCAGCGACGTCTCCGGGAGGCGCGGGTCCGGCGCCGGGTCCTGCTTGGCCTGCTGGAGCGGCAGCGGGCAGCCTATGGCCAGGTACAGTGCAGATATGGGTATGGGGTAGAGGGAGGGTTGGGGGGAAGCTCTAGTGCCACTCATCCCTGCCCTGTGCCCCTTCACCAGGCGCTGGAGCAGTGCCGGGGCCTGCTGTGCCGGCTGGTGCAAGAATATCGCCTAGGCACCCAGGCTGAGTTGGACCAAAGCAACACCCAGTATCTGGAGACCAAGTGCAGCGCCATGTTGCTCAAAGCCCGGTGAGCAGGGGTAGTGGAGGGGGAAGGGCTGGGGGCAATTACGCCAGCCCCAGGGTGTGGGCATGGGGTAGGCAGCAGTGGTTGGGGCTTCTCTGGTCATGCCACCCCCCTGTGAAGGTGCAGGTCTGAGGTTACAGAAGAGCATGAGGATTGGGTTTTTTCCACCCCCAGTAGGGGAGAGGTCAGAGGTCATAAGCCAGGGTTGAAGGTCATGGAAGATGCGCAGTGGGTGGGCATCTCTGCCCATAGTGGCAGGTCAGGGTAGGGAGTCAGAGGTCACTTGAGTTATTCTAGTTTTTGCCCTGGGTGGGAGAGGTGAGAAGTCACTTGGATGAACTAGGGGTCCCTGCTCCTCCCAGGCACCCGGGCCCCCCACATCACCACCTTCCCAGAGCTTGGAGAGAACCAGCGTGTCTGGGCAAGTCCCCACCTCTCTCTTCCTAGGTACGGACCAGAGGTCAGAGCAAGGTGGACAAGCAAGGTGTAGGAGGGTCACAGGTCACTGCATCCACAGCAACTCTGAGGAGGGGGAACCTGATTCAGAGGTCACCAGGGTAGAAGTCCCAGGTCACGTTCTGCCAGCAGGATAGGAGGGCTTGGGGTAAGGGATGGAGCTGGGTGGCTCTGGGGTAAGAGGTCACTGGTCACTATGCCTGCAGGCTGGAGGAGCTGACCATACTGCTGGACACCTACCCTCCAGAGAAGGTGGAGGTGCACCGAGCCATCAGGTAGGGCTGCTGCTTGGGGGCAGGGGCGGGGGGCCAGGCATGTCCCTTTCTGCCCCTAACCCTCATCCCTCCCTCCCTGCAGGGCAGAGTTGCAGGTGGCCATAGAGCGGCAGGAGAAGGAGCTGGCACAGGCCCTGGAGCTGCTGACCGCCTATGAGACGCTGGGCCCCGACTTTGCTGCCCTGGCTGAGGAGTACGCGCAGCTCCAGGCACAGGCTGATAACCGGCGTTGGGCACTCCGTGAGCTGGCGGGGGGCTCCCCACAATAAATCAGCTTTGACCTTTGTACTGCATCTATCCTATCCGTCCTTTCCTTTGCTATGAACCCAGGTGCCCCGTGGTCCACAGCCAGGGACGAACTCGGGCACCTGCTGCTGTGACCCCAGGGCTCTGGGCACCCTACCCCCTCCTGCTTCCGGGCAGGGAGGGAGCCCAGCTGTCCAGGCTCCCTGTTTCTTGACAGGAGTGCCAGAGCTGTCCCCAGCGTCTCTTCCTAGAGCAGGGAGGGAGCTCAGGTGCCTGGGCTCTCCCCTGGTCCTAGAGCTGGGAAGGGGCCCGGACCCCTAGGTTCCTTATGGCCCCCTTCTGCCTGGAGCCGCGAGGGAGCAGGGGGAACCCAGGCGTTGCCTGGGTAAATTGTTTGAGGGAGGAGTGATGTCATAATCGGTGGCGTGCCTTTTGGCGGGGTCTTCCTTCTGAACTGCAGCAAATCCGGCGGTAGCCGGGTGGCTCTTTCCAAGTGTGATCGAGCTCCCTGGAGGAGGGTCCTTGTTGAGCGAAAGCCCGTTTGAGATGAGCGAGGTGAGCTCACGGATGTTCTCGGTGCACATTTGTGGTATCGGAGAGCCTGGCCGTCTGCTCTGCGGGGGCACATTTCTCACAAGAAAATCACTCTCTCCAGTTTCTCTCTCCAAATAGGCAAGGGGAATTTATAAAACCCCTTTCACAGGCGAGTCTCTGATCCTCATTTCACCAGTCTCTTGGATGCAAAAAGTTATGGGCTAAATCTACTAACCGGACTCCTCAATTTACAACTTCCCTGACTGTGTATCTTGCGTGCGCGCCGGCCCAGCCTCTGGCTTCTTTGCTGTTCGTTCCATTGAGGAAGATCATACCCCACCTGCAGAGACTTCTTCCACTTGGTGAAACGCTTCTAAGCCAAGAGCTTGCTAAAATTGTGTTTTCCAACTATTTAAGTCGGTCCAAAAAAGATACCAGATTTACCCAGAGAACCTTGTCTGATACAAAATACAGGATTTACTCGGAAACCCTTATCTCCCTCAGCTGCAGCCTTTCCAGACCGTGGATTGATGACCATCTGCCTCACCAGCCGCCTCTTCGCTGCTTACCAGCACTCTTCACACCTCCGCCCAGCCTCTCGCTCACCCGCCCACTCTCCCTTACACCTTCACAGCAGCGGCCCGGCCCCCGTAGCAGTGATGCTGCGTGGCATGCTGGGATCTGGAGTCTGTCCTCAGCCGCTTCTTCCCGCCCCCACGACCTGATTGGCTTGCTCCTAGAAGGGTCCGCCCTCTCCCGCAGCCGACCAGGAGAGCAGCGCTGGAGCCGGATGTGTGCCGCGATTGGCGGGCGGGGCGCGGGTCTCCACCGCGATTGGCGGGCGGGGTTGGGGGTGGGTCCGGTGGCGATGGCGGCGGCGGCAGCAGTGGCGGCGGCGGCTGCCGGGCCGGGCGCGGCGGGGGTGGCGCGCGTGTCCAGCGGCCGGGACCTGAGCTGCGTGCCGGAGGTGGCAGGGACCCTGGGCGCCGTGGCCCGGCAGGGGTGAGGTCGCGGGACCCGGCTCCACGTGGGAGCCCGGCGGGGAGAGGCCACGTGGGTGACCCGGTCTGCCCCGCGGGCCACCTCCGACACCGCCGGGCGGCACCATGTGGGTGACCTTTCACCTCTGGGGACGGGGAGTCTGCCCCGCCCACACGCCCTTAGGGAGGGGTCTCCATGTCCTTTGAAAGATGACCCCAGCGGGGCCTGGGCTGGTGGAGGCCAGCGCCCTGTGGTGCCCTTTGACCTCTGATCCTGGCGGCCTTTGATCTCTGACCTGGGGCTGGTGACATTAGCAAGAGTGGGGGCCAGAGCCACGTGGTGACCTTTGACCCTAACGAGGTGATCAGCCCCCCTGGGTTCTGGTGGCCCGTCCAGTCGACCTTTGACCCTGGTTTGGAGCTGGTCTTTGTGTGTAACCTTTGAACTCTGACCATAGCGTTGATCTCTGACTCTAGCAAGAGCTCCCTCGGGTCATCCATCATGCTTGGTGCTTACTCTAATGACCTTTAACCTATGACCCTGCCAAGTGGCAGTGGCCCCCCAGAAAATCCCCTTGCCCCTGACTTCAGATGGGCCTGCAACCCCACGTGACCTCCAACCCCAGCCTACCTATGGCCTCTGACTGCCCTGGGGGGTGGGGTGGCACCGTCCTCTGACCTCGGTGGTGAAGGCAGGGTTGTCCCTTCCCGCTGGCAGTGGGGAAGGGGCAGGCGGGCGCCACGGAGGGTCTCCAAGGGTCAGAGGTGTTGGGGGCAGAGCTCCCTCATGCCCTGCATCCCCATCCCACAGGTTTGATTTCCTTTGCATGCCCGTCTTCCACCCGCGCTACAAACGGGAGTTCACGCGAGAGCCGGCGCGGAGCCGCCCAGGTCCCCAGACCCGTTCCGACCTGCTGCTCTCTGGGAGAGGTGAGACGGGCCCCACCCCCATCGCTGCCCCTGGGGCAACCCCCTGCATCTCCACCTGCCCTCCATGGCTGCCCCTTGCCAAGCCCCCCACCCCCTCTACTGCTGCCCCTGTACCCTGCTAGGCTCTCCCTGCATTGCTGTCCCTTGCCTCTGGCCCAGCGTGGCCTGCTGCACACCCCCCCACCCCCCAGTCTGCAGTGGCCACCCCCTACTGCCCCCACTCCAACCTACACCCATCACAGCCCTCTGCCCAGGGCACCGTGCTGCCTGCTGGAGCCCCACCTCCATCGCTGTTCCCTACTGGACCCCCCCCACCATTGCTGCCCCCTTTACTGGACATGGCACTCCGTGCTAGGTGCCCACTCCCATCACACTGCCACTCCCCGCGGGGCACCATAGGGCCTGCTGGACCTCCCTGCCCCATTGCTGCCCCCTGCCTCAGCACCTCGCCGTACCATTGCTCCCCATGCCCTGGGCACAGCATAGCCTGCCCGCCTCTCCGCAGCTGTTGCTGCCCCCCCCAGCCAAACCATGCCCCCTGCACACTGCTGCTCCCTGCTGAACTCCCCACCCCCCCATCTCTACCCTCTGCCAGACCCCACCCTCTGCCCCCCAATGGCATCTCTGCCTTGGGCACAGTGCCCGCTGCTGCCCCCTCCTCCCCCCTCACCAGCTCTGCATCCCCCAGACTGGAACACACTGATCGTGGGGAAGCTCTCGCCCTGGATCCGCCCTGACTCTGCGGTGGAGACCATCCGCCGCAACTCGGAGGCGGTGAGCGGGGGCAGGTGGGGCTCGGCCATTCCTGTGGGGGCAAAAGGTGGGGCAGACCCTGGGGGTTGGGGGCAGGAGGGGGCTGTGGGCGGAGCCTGGAACCCAAGAATGGGGCTGGGAGTGGGGTCTGTGTGCCCGGGTAGGGGCTGGGGACAGGGCCCAGTTGCCAGCTTGGGCAGGGCCCAGGTTCCAAGGCCTGGGGCTGTGGGCATGCCCTGGAGCCTGGGAAGGGGCTGTGGACAGCCCAAGAAGTGAGGCTGACCCTGCTGTCCTCTCTGCCCCCTAGGCAATGCTGCAGGAACTGACGTTCGGGGCCTACCTGGGCCTTCCCGCCTTCCTGGTGCCACTGACACAGGCCGAGAACCCAAACCTGGCGCGGGTGCTGAGCACCCACCTGCACACCGGGCACCACAGCGCCATGGTGAGCTGAGCAGGGACGGGAAGGGGCATGGCTGGGGACGGGCCCTCCAGGGTGGGCCCTTCCCTTCCCTTCCAGCCTGATCTCTGCCCCTTTCTTCCAGGTATGGATGCGGGTGCCCCTATTGGCCCCTGAAGACCTGCGGGACGACCTCATCACTAACGAGCCACTGGGTGAGCAGCCCAATGAGGCTGGCGAGGAGAAAACCTGGACCTGGTGAGGGGCGGCACTGCCAGCAGAAAGTTCACAGCACGTATCCCCATTCCGCGCCTGAGCTTCAGAGTGCGGGGGGGAGCAACCCCAGAGCCCCGCCCCTTTGGCTCAGCAGCCCCGCCCCTTGTCTCTCGGCAGGTGGCACAACTTCCGCACCCTGTGTGACTACAACAAGCGCATTGGTGTGGGTGAGTACGGGGCACTGCTGGGGGAAGCTTGAAGCCCAGTAGGTGCCACCCCCTCAGCTGGGGGCATTGTTGGGGAAGCTCATGGCCGGGCTCCCCCTCACCGGGGGGCACTGCTGGGAGAAGCTCACAGCCCTATTGGCCCTGCTCCCTCAGACGGGGCACTGCTGCGAGAAGCCTGCAGCCTTGTAGGCTTTGTCCCCCCCCCTCGGAGCGCTGGCAGCCCTACTGACCCCTTCCCCTGCAGCGCTGGAGGTGGGGGCTGACCTGCCTTCTGGTCACATCATTGACCGCTGGCTGGGGGAGCCAGTCAAGGCCGCCATCTTGCCGACTTCCATCTTCCTCACCAACAAGAAGGGCTTCCCTGTGCTCTCCAAGGGGCACCAGCGCCTCATCTTCCGCCTCCTCAAGGTGAGCTCGTCCCGCAGGCCCTGCCCCCTGTTCTGGCTCCACCCACAAGGCTCAGGAGCCCCACCCACTGGCCCTGGCTCTGCCTATTCCCAGGAACCTGGTCCTGCCCCTTAATTTTGGCCCCGCCTCCTGATTTCCCCTTGGCCTGGCCCACTGGCACTGAGTCCTACCCACAAGCCTCTGAGCTGGGCCCAGCTGCCCTGCCCACCCTTCCCCCAGGGAGGTGGGGGCCGTCTGGGGCATGCTGAGCCTCCCTCGTGGCCCTTTCCCCAGCTGGAGGTGCAGTTCATCGTGTGGGGCGCCCACCACCACCCCGAGAAGGAGTTTTGCTCCTACCTGCAGTACTTGGAGTACCTGAGCCAGAACCGGCCCCCGCCCTCCGCCTACGAGCTCTTTGCCAAGGGCTATGAGGACTACCTCCAGTCTCCCCTCCAGGTAGGGGGGGGGCAGGGGGACTTTGGGGCAGGGAAGGGATATTGGGTGGTGGGGGAGGGGCACTGTGGCTTGGATGGGGTGTTGGGTGGCAGGCAAGGGGTATCATGGAGCTGGGGGGTGTCCATTGACTTAATTGGGGAGCTTGTTGTGGGGCAGTTGGGCTGGGGGGTGTTATTACCCCAGCCTAGGGGAGGAGGAGATGAATTGCATCTGTGCTGGGGGCTCTTGTGGGCTTACCTTCCCCTCCCCCCTTGCTCTTGCTCTGGGCCAGTTCACAACTCAGCAGCCATCAGTAGGGACCAGAGTGAATGGTGGGAGGAAGGGGCATGGCCATGCTGACTCTGTGCTCTACCCCCAGCCCCTGATGGACAACCTGGAGTCCCAGACTTACGAGGTCTTTGAGAAGGACCCTATCAAATACTCACAGTACCAGCAGGTGGGTGTGGCCTGCAAGGAGGGGGCAGGGTCAGGGGCGGGTGCCAAAAGGGGGCCGGTCTTTAGGAGCTGGGTGGGGCCGGAGGAATAGGGGATCTACCTGGCATGGGGTTGCTGTTGGCCAGGACAGAATGGGAGGTATGGGGTAGGAGGGGCTTTTAGAAAGGGGTGGGGCTTCAGTTGCATCTCACCCTCACTTCTCACTCCTCAGGCTATCTACAGATGCTTGCTGGACCGGGTACCCGAGGAAGAGAAGGACACTAACGTGCAGTGAGTGCCTCCCGGTGCCTCAGGCCCTGGGCCATCCCAGTGCTACCCAGTTCCTCCTGCCAGTGCCCTCTTCCTTCTTTTCCCAGTATCTCCCTACCTTTCTCCTGCCTCACTATCCCCAGCAGAGTGCAGCCAAGTGTCCCTCAGTAGGGGCCAGAGTGAACAGATAACCGTTTCCCTGGCAACGTAACTTCTGCCATTGGATATCACTATATCCTTTGTGCCCCCCCAGTACCCCCCCAGTTTCCCCCTGCTTCCTGCCCCATTATCCCCAGCCCTGAGGCAGAATGCAGCCAAATGTCCCTCAGCAGGGACCAGAGTGAACAGACATCATCTCCCCTCAGCAGTGCCCGTACCCTGAGGTACCCTCCTCATCTCCCAGGGGAGGGCACCCTGAGGTACCCTGGTGCCTCTTATCTCCCAGCTCCAGGGTGCCTCCCTCTTTTTCCCCCCTGCTTTAGTATCCCTAGCTCAGCCAGAGTCTAGCTGAGGGTTCGTTAGTAGGGGCCAGAGTAACCATGTCTCTTGTGCCCCATCCACCTGGTGCGGGACCCCGGTGCCATCCTGTTTTTCTCAGTCTCTGAGCGGTGCCTCCTCATGTGCACACAGGGTGGTGATGGTTCTGGGAGCAGGGCGGGGGCCTCTGGTGCATGCCACACTCCGGGCCTCGCGCCAGGCTGCTCGCCGGGTCCGTGTCTACGCTGTTGAGAAGAATCCCAATGCCATCGTCACGTGAGTGCCTGCAGGAAACCCTGTGCCTTTGTGTCCATCAGTAGGGGCCAGAATGTGTAGGCCATGGCTTTCCCCCATCAGTGCTCTTTTTCCACTGCCCTGGGGTGCTCCAGTACATACCAGTGACCCCCAGCTTCCTGCCCCAGACCTGTGATGGAGTGTCACCAAGCGTCCATTAGTAGGGAGTAGAGTGAATGAGCAGTTAATTTTCCCCCATCGGCGTTTCTGTCTTGCTACCCTGGGGTGCCCTCGTTCTCCCAGTACATCCCAGTATCCCAGTGTTCCCTGCCTCAGAATCCCCAGCCCCATGAGGGCACGTTGCCATGTGTCCATCAGTAGGAGCTGGAGTATATGGGCAGTGTTGGTCCCGCGTCAGTGCCTGTCTTCATGCCCAGGGTTGCCCCAGTTCTCCTAGTACATCCTGGTGACTCTGTACTCCTGTGTTCTCTGCTCGGCGGCTGGGTTTGGCTGAGCGTCCATCAGTAGGGACTGGAGTGATCAGATGGTGGGTTTCCTCCCATCAGTAACCCTATCTCCATATCCTGGAGTGGCCCAGTTCTCCCAGTACATCCCAGTGCTGATACACTCTCCCCCAGAACCCTCAGCCCTGTGGTGGACAGTCACTGGGGGCCCATCAGCAGGTCCCAGAATAAACGGGTAGTGTTTTCCCCCATCAGCGCTTCCACCCTCCCACCTTGAGGTATCCCAGGTCTCCCAGTACTTCCCAGTGGCTCCATACTCCCTGTGCCAGTGTCCTCAGCCCTGTGTTAACCCCTTGGGTGCCACGTGCTGCAGATGTTGGGGAGGGGTAGGGCTCTTGGTTTAATTCCCCCCCTTGGAGACCAGGTGGGAGGTGGGGGGGAGGCGGCTCTTGGATTAACCCCTTGAGTGCCATAGGCCTGGTGGTAGGGTGGAGGGGGCATGGTTAACCCGTTGTGCGCCATGGGCTGAGGCACTGTCGGGGATTACTCTTCCATGGACTGGCAAACTGAGGGGGGGGGGCAGCTTCCCCAGGTTAACCCCTTGGATGCTGCAAGCTGGGGGAGGTGGGGCACCAGTTGATGGGGCTGCTGGGTTAACCTCTGGCATGCTGCGCCGCAGGCTGGAGAGCTGGCAGTATGAGGAGTGGGGCTCGCAGGTGACAGTGGTGTCGCGGGACATGCGGGAGTGGGCGGCGCCTGAGCAGGCCGACGTGGTGGTCTCGGAGCTGCTGGGCTCCTTCGCTGACAACGAGCTGTCGCCGGAGTGCCTGGACGGGGCCCAGCACTGCCTCAAGGGTGCGGGGCAGTGTGGGGGAGCTGAGGCAGGGCAGAGCTCGGCGTTGGGGGTTGGGGAGCCTACAGCAGAAGGCCTGGCTGAGTTCGAGTTTGGGAGGAGGGTGGGATATGGTGGGGCAAGGCTATAGCAGGGGTCAGGAGCTTTAGAGTTTGAGAGGGGGGTGGCATATGGGGGTGATTGGGGTATAGTTGGGGCTGACTGGGTCAGAGGTCATGGAGGGGGCTAGGTATGGTGGGGCTATAGGGTTGAGAGGTATGAGGGGGAGGCTGTGGGGGAGGGCAGCAGCCATGGGATGCCCCCTGCCCTCCATTTGACCCCCCCGACCCCTTCCAGAGGGAGGTGTGAGCATCCCTTGTGACTACACGTCCTTCCTGGCACCCATCAGTTCCTCCAAGCTGTACAACGAGGTGCGGGCCTGCCGCGAGAAGGACCGTGACCCTGAGGTGAGCCTTGGCCGCTGCCACATAGGCCTACCCGCTGCACCCTGGCCCGGGCCTAGGGGAGCCACCTTGGGGTGCACGTGGGGCGCTGCGGGATGGGCGAATTGCTGACCAGATCCGTCCCGTCCCTCTTCTCGTCTGTCCACACAGGCGCAGTTTGAGATGCCCTATGTCGTGCGGCTCCACAACTTCCACCAGCTGGCACCGCCCCAGCCTTGCTTCTCCTTCCACCACCCTAACCCAGGTAGGTGCCCCAGCCCTGCTCCTCCTAGAAGGGGATGTGGCCTAACCTGGCCCCGCCTCCCAGGGCCTGGAAGGGGTGTGGCCTGGGCTAGCCCCACCCACCTGCAACGCAGTGGGTGGGGCCTATGTTAGCCCCACCCTCAAATCAACCACCTGGTTGGGCATTGGAGTGGGCAGGGCTTGAGCAGGCCACTCCCCCAGTGGCAAAAGTGGGTGGGATTTGTGCTGACCCCACCTCCCAAGATGGGGCAGGGTCTGCCTTGGCCATACCCCTAACTGTGCTTCGTGGGCAGATACAGAGCGGGACAACAGCCGGTACCGGATGCTGGAGTTCAGCGTGGAGGTGAACACGGTGCTACACGGCTTCGCTGGCTACTTCGAGACCACCCTCTATGGCGACATCATGCTCAGTCAGTGCCAGGGGCAGCGCTGGGGTGGGGCTAGCTGGTTAGGGGACATGATGGGGGGTGGGATGGATGGGGGCAGGGACCCCACGTGCCACTTACCCCTCTTCCTGCAGGTATCCGCCCTGAGACGCATTCCCCCGGCATGTTCTCCTGGTTCCCCATCTTCTTCCCCATCAAGGTAAGGCTCCTGGATGCCTGGCTTCCACCCGAGCCCTTGTTAGCAAAGGGGTCACTTCTATATCTGGGACCCCTGGGTTCCCGTTCAATCGTGGAGCGGCAAATCCCACACCTATTCACTGCCAGCGACCCTTCTTCTGCCCATGCTGCTCCAGGGGGATGTGGGGAGATGCCGAGGGACAGGGCTGGTTCATGGCATCATCTCTTCCCCTTGGTGCCCTCGGCACTGGGGTCGGGGGGGATCTCTGGGGTCGCTGGAGCTAACCTGCCCTCCGCCCCTGTCTCCTCACAGCAGCCGCTGGCAGTGCAGGCGGGCGAGCAGGTCTGCGTGTCCTTCTGGCGCTGCACCAATGCCAAGAAGGTCTGGTACGAGTGGGCCGTGACGGCGCCTGCCTGTTCGGCCCTGCACAACCCGACTGGGCGCTCCTACACCATCGGCCTCTGAGCCTTCTCCCCGGCTGCCCCGTCCCGCGCTTCCCCGTTCCCCAGTTTGTGGATTTGAATAAAATGGAGTTTAGCAGCTTCCCTGCTTGCCTGGCCATGCTGGGGGGCCCAGTCACCTCTGCCCTCCGTGTGGCTATAGCGCGGCCTGGGGCGGGTTGGGGGCATGCCACCCCACTAGGGGGAATGATGGAGAGAGAGCCCCTGGTACAGGTGGGCAAAGGGCAGCCATTTTGACGTTAGGTCGAGGGATCCTAGCATCGTGCCAGGATGTCTCGTCCCCCTCGGTATTTCGGGGACCTCGCTGCATTCTCGTGGGGCTAAACTGGCTTGGGCGGGCGAATGGGGGTGGCCGTCTTGACTGCGGGTTTGGGGAAGGGAGGTGGCTGGGCTCCGTCACTGGAAGCCTTCCTTTGGTTTGACCTGAGGAGGGCCTGCTCACCCCCAGGCTTGGGTGAATACGAGGGCAGCGGCCGTGGCCCACTGGGGAGTGAGAGCAGCCATTTCTCCTCAGCTTGGTGGGTTGGTGGGAGGGGGGCATGGTGGCTGGCTGTGGGGTGGAACCCCTGGGCTCAGCTTGGCGTGAGGCACGGCCCTCAGATGAGGGGTGAGAGGAGCCATTTTAGCCCCAGGTCGGGTGTTGTCATGGTAACCGCTCCCCGCTTGCCCGGGCCAGAGGTCCCCGTTTGAACCTTGAACCCCCCCCACCGGCCATAGCAACACGTTCGGCCAATCAGCCCACGGGAGTTTGGCCTCTTCCGGGGTTTCAGCCAATCTCACCGAGCCTCTTGGTCGTTCCCACCAATCCCAGGGGTTCTTAGCCAGCATTACTCCGCCCCTGTCAGTATTCACCAATCGGCAGCTGCGAGCCGGCCGATCGCTCTCTTTTCACCCAATAGGGGTCGCTGTTGTAAACAAGGCCTCGCGCAGTTCCGCGTTGTGAGCCAATGGGCGTCGTCCCCCTGCGGGAAGAGCCCGCCTCCTCCCTGGAATGTTGGCAAACCGGCTTCGCCGCGGCCAGGCTCCGGCTCAATCAGTGCAGCGGCTGGATCGAAAGCCCGCCTCTTCCGCGCGTTCCACCAATCGGCGACGGTTCTGCGGTAAACATCCCGCCCTCCCTTCCTCTGCGCCAACCAGCGCCGATCTGCAAGGCTAGCCCCTCCCCCTACACCCGAGTCGCCACTCAGCGCCGCATCTTTGCGGACGCTCCACCCCTTTCCGCTCGCTGGGCCAATAAGCACACGACTTCGCCCCCCACCCGCGCGTGCGTAGTGGGCCCCGCCGGGAGGGGGAGGGGGAAGGTTCTGGAGGGAGCCGCGGCTGCCGCCATCTTAGCGCCGCGTCCGGCCGCGGGGAGACCCGGAGCCGCGCGCGGAACCGCCGCCGGCGGGGGAGGGTGAGCACGGGGCCGTCTCGGGCCCGAGCCGTGACGTCAGAGCGGCGGGGGGGCCGTCACGGAGCCCGAGCGGTGACGTCAACGGAGGGGGGGCGCGGAGGGCTTGAGGCAGGGGCCAGACAGAATGTTGGGGGGATGGGGCTTGGAGTGGGCGGGACGAGTGGGTGGCTGCCCCCGGGGGCGGGGCCTGAGTTGGCCAATGGGCGGGGGGGCGGGGCCGGTCAGGGCGTTCTAGAGTGGGTGGGGGCTCGGGCCTGGGGGTTCCGGACTGGGCAGTTTTGCGTGATCTAGAACCTAGGGTGCTCGATAGAGCAATGGTGCTTGGTCGGGCTAGGCCTCTGAATGGGTCCAGAATGAGAGCCTAGACCTGGAGGAGGGCTCTGGAGATGGGATGCTTTGGGTGACCTAGAACCATTAGGCTCTGAAGTAGATCCAGAGAAGGAGCCCTGCGCAGGGGGCTGGCGATCTCTGCGGATCAAGAATGAGGGTCTAACGCCAAGGGGGGGTTCTGGGTTATCCTGGGGGGGGGGTCTTGGGTTGTAGAGCAAGGTGGCTTTGTGTGACCTAGAACAGCGTTTCTCGACTGTGGGTTGCAACCAGTGGCATTGGGTGCCCATCAGTAGCTGCTTGAATGAGCAGGTAGCATTTCCTCTCATCAGTGCCCCTCATCATACCCTGGCCTTGAGGGATCCTGGGTCTCCCGGTACTTCCCACTGTCCCTGTGCCAATGTCTGCAGGGGTGCTATATGGAAGAATTCACAAAGCTATATGGGTTGTGAATATACTTTAAAAGTGTTTTTAAAAATAAGGGAAGCAGCGGCTTTTCCCTTGCCAGGTGGCAGAGTTCCAGCTTGCAAGGGGCTGCATGGGGTCTCCTTTGCCCTACACACTTGCCCCCTGCCCCACACGTGGCGGGGGCAGCAGGTCGGGAGGGGCATTAGGGCATGACTGGCCATTGATGTTTAGAAATGAGTCTTGGTATAAAAAAGGTTGAGAACAACTGATCCAGAACTGAGGCTGTATTTGGCTTCTAAACCAGAGCCTTCCACAGTCTGCACCGGTCACAAACAAGAGTCTGGAGCCAAGTTCTGGGTTGCCCCAGGAGCGTGGTGGGTTCTAGATCAGGGAGGCCTTGTGTGACCTAGAAGCATTACAGTTTGGTGGGTGGTTGGGAGGGAGTACCCCAACTAATTGGGGCTGCTCCATGATGGGGCAGGTTGTGTTCTAGAACAGGTCTGAGACGGGTGTTTCCTAGAACAGACTTCAAACAGGAAGAGAGGCAGACCTTGAGCATCTAGAGCAGAGTGGGACTGAAGCTTGGGGCCAGGGCTGGACTGAGGATGAGTGCTTGTTCTTGACCATCTTTTGCAACTGTTTTGGGAGCGAAGGCTCTAGAATGAGTTACTGTTTTAGATCTTAGTCCTGTACATGCCATGAGGTGGAGACATTAGAGGGTCGTGTCTGCAACCTGGTGATGGTACGGGCTTTTGATTTGGAGGGACCTGAGCTTTCTGGAGTTGGAGGGTGGCCAGGAGGGGGATTCTCAGGTCCCCAGTGCCTGCGGAAGCCTGGTTGGATGCCCAGAATCACAGCGGCTGCAGGGAGAACCTGGGAAGCAGCCTGGTTCTAGAGCACAGCGTGGTCTATGCTCTAGAACCGTGGCCTCATGCTCGCCTATTTCTCTCCCCCGCCAGGAAACACTTGGAACCCAGTTAAGTCGGCGCCAGGAATCCGCTTGCACTCAGCGCCCGCCCTTCTGGGGGCGCCCCCAGCTGGGCCAGCATGGAGCCGGGGGGCTCAAACCCGCTGCAGGACCCAGTGAGTGCATTCCTCTCTCTGCCGAGCTTCTGGGGACAGGGTTGGCTGAGCTGGAGCTATGGTCAGGGTTCTCAACTAATCCTGTCTCTCCCTTGCAGGCCCAGGTGGACGCCATGTCATCAGATGACTTTGACATTGTCATTGAGGCAATGCTGGAGGCTCCCTACAAGAAAGAGGAGGTGAGGCTTTGCAGGAGAACTGCTGGTTAATGAGGGACATTAGTTAACGAGCTAAGGAAAGGAAAATGGAGGTCTTTTGAAGTCCAGGTTGTAGGTTTGGTAATTTTTAAAGGTTCAGTAGGTCAGTGTAATCTTCCGTGGAAGAGTTTGTGCATCAGAGTTTTAGGGAGCGGCATCTGCTGCCTCTGGTGATCCTTCCATTCCCCTGTCCCTGTTTCTCCCAGGCCCAGCCGGGACCCTCAAAGGCACCAGCTGAACCCCCGGCAGCTCAGGTAACCCTTGGGGAAGGGTGGCACTTGTGTGAGGGGGGTACACTGGGGGTGGGGGGTTCAGGACTTGTTTGTTTCTGCTGCGTTCTCTATACCTTCCCTTCCTTGGGCAGCAGCAGCAGCCTCCAGAGGAGCCAAGCAAGGAGGTCAAGAAAGAGAGCTCCAGCAGCAGGTACTGGGTGGGGACAGGAGGCAGGATTGGGGGAGGTGGGGGTCACAGGTAGGGGACTGGGATTGACTGTGGCTGTGGTTCAGTAAGTGCCTGGAATTGGCTGGAGTTCAGGGGGGTTAGGGCAGGAGAGCAGGCTAGGATTGGCTGGGGTGGGTTTTGATTGGCCAGGGTTGAGTGCTCAGACAGAGCGGGAGGCTTGAAATTGGCTGGGGTGGGTGCTTAGCAGGGACTGGGACTGGCTGGGATTAGAGGTTGGATTGGGGTACTCAGCAGGTCTCTGACACCCTCCCTCCTCCTGATGCCTTTTTCTTCTGCTTTACCCCAGCAAGAAGAAGAAGAGTCGGAGCCGCAGCCGGAGCCGTGACCACAGACACAGGTAGGGGGCTGGGATTGGCTGTGGTTCAGTAAGTGGCTGGAGTTGGGGGGTTAGGGCAGGACACCAGGCTAGGATTGGCTGTGGTGGGTTTTGACTGGCGAGGGTTGGGTGCTCAGGCAGAGCAGGAGGCTCGAAATTGGCTGGGGTGGGTGTTTAGCAGGGACCGGGATTGGCTGGAATTGGAGGTTGGGTCGGGGTACTCAGCAGGTCTCTGACACCCTCCCTCGCCCCCACCCAACCGGAGCCGGGACCGAGACAGGGAACGGCGGCGCCGCAGTCGGAGCCGGGAGCGCCGGAGCCGCCACAGGAGCCGGAGCCGGGAGCGCCGGCGGGGGGGCAGCCGGTCTCGAAGCCGGGAGCGCCGGCGTGAGGAGCGTTCCCGCTACCGTAGCCCTCCACCTTCGGGGTGAGTTTGCCTTGCTCCCTGGAGAAGGCGCACCCTCTTCAGTCCCCACTCACTTGCAAGGCCTGTTCCCTGGGCTGGTCTGGCTTCCCCTATCGTGGATGCTTGGGGGTGCGGTGGGTGTGCTGACTATAGGTCCCCGCCCATTGCTTGCTGCTGTGTGATTGAACCTGCTCTGCGCCCCCTGCCCACCCTGTGCTGCTTGGATATCATCCAGCCCTTCCTTGGCCCTGACCCATTGTGTCTGCCCTCAGGCGTCGCTTTGGCCACAGCAAGAGTCCCCTGTACCGAGAGAAGAGCCCCGTGCGGTGAGTAAAAGGGAACTAAGAGTGGTTAGGAGCTTGGGAGGTGGGTAGAGGATTTAGGAGGTGGGGGCGGAGGATGAGTTTCCCTGGTACGTTACACCCACTTCATCCCCCACAGGGAGCCGCTGGGCAGTCTGAGCCCTGAGGAGCGGGATGCCCGCACGGTTTTCTGCATGCAGCTGGCCGCTCGCATCCGCCCCCGCGACCTCGAGGACTTCTTTTCCGCTGTTGGCAAGGTAAGTACAGGCTCTGCCTCCAGGCTGGCACCATCCTTGCTTCCCCCACCCAATTAGCCTTGCCTGCTTCCCCAGGCAGGGTGGGTGCCTCTGTCCCAGGGCCCACTTTTAATTCCTTGCCTGGCTTTGCTTCCTTTCCCCAGGCCTCACACCTGTTGTTTCTGTGGTGGGGTTTTGTCCAGGGCTGTACCCTATGCAGCATGAGTCCACCTCTGGCTTTCCGGGCTTGAGGAACTTCTTTGCTGTGGGCAGCAGGCCCTGCCCCCAGTCACCAAGATATTGGGATTTTAGGCTCTCTCCCACTCCTCCAATAGGGGCTGCTTGGTCCAGGTTCTGCCTTCTGGAGCCCTAGCTTTGTGGGGGAGGCAGGTGCTGACTCTCCCCCCTCCATGCTGGCCCTGCCCCCTCCTAACATACCTTCTCCTTTCTCTGCAGGTGCGGGATGTGCGCATCATCTCGGACCGCAACTCACGCCGCTCCAAGGGCATCGCCTACGTGGAGTTCTGTGACATCCAGGCTGTGCCGCTGGCCATCGGGCTCACGGGGCAACGCCTACTGGGGGTGCCCATCATCGTCCAGGCCTCCCAGGTGAGCCCTGGCCTGCCAGGGGGCATTGGGGTAGGAGAGGGGATGACTTGGACAAGGCTTGATGCACGGCTCGATTCTATCCAGGGAGGAGACACAGAGCAAGGGGCTTAGTGGGGCAGCCTTGGGGCTCCCAGCTGATTGGTCCCCTTTCAGGGGAGCCTCCATATCCCCAGTTCTTGTTTCTGTGGGGCAGGGGGAACAGTGGGGTCATGGGGGTTGTGGGGGCTTGGAATGATAGGGGCTGGGGATTGCAGAGGGCTGGGCTGGGGGGTGCTGGAGGCTACTGATGAAGCTCTTGCCCCATTCAACATGGCAGGCGGAGAAGAACCGGCTGGCAGCCATGGCCAATAACCTGCAGAAGGGCAGTGGGGGACCGATGCGCCTCTACGTGGGCGCCCTGCACTGCAATATCACTAAGGAGATGCTGCGGGGCATCTTCGAGCCCTTTGGCAAGGTGGGTGAGGGTGGGGCAAGGCTTGACCTCGGGTGGGGAGGGCTAGGAAGGGGCTTCATCCCTCGGGTGTAGGACCAACCTGGGGCATCACCATTCACAGGCTGGGTGAGGGGGGCAGTTCTCTGGTCAGGGTTCTAAGCCTTTTTGACACTGGGGGTATGTGCAGCTCTTAACCTTGGTGTGACCCAGGTGGTTTTTTCTCTCCCCAGATTGAAAGCATTGTGCTGATGCGGGACCCAGACACTGGCCAGTCCAAGGGCTACGGTTTCATTACGGTAAATGAGGTGCCTGAGGGCCCCCCCCATGACACCCACACCTCCAAAAACTGGCCACACCCTAGGTGTTGGGCAGAGCAGCTGTGGGGTCCCCACATTCCTCCCTGCCCCCTCAGATGCTTAGCCCCCACAACCCATGTGGAACCACCAGTGCCCATCTGTAGGCCAGGGTCCTGTGGCCTGCCCTAGGATTCCCAACACACACCAGACCCCAAGCAAAGTGCTTACAGGGTTCCCCTGTGCTCTGTCATCTAGGGACAGGCATGGGGTGCCAGTGATGTCACACTTCTGCCCTCATGCCATGAAACAAGCCCCCATGTGGCTTCAGCTCCACCAAAATCCTACTTGAGGGTCAGTGGGTAACTGGGGGTTCGCCCCTCCCCAACCTGGGGCCCCACAGGCCCCTTCCTCTTCTGGCCCAGCCCCACTAAGCCCTCGTACCCCAGGCCAAGAACCAGTGGGGTCCTTACAGCTCCCTCACCCCTCTCTTGGACAGCTTCCATACGGACTAAACTCTGCCACTACCCCATTTGTGGGCCAGGGGGTGCCCATGGGTCTCTGCCTTCCCTCCCAAGCTCTGCCAGGGCCAGGGGTGCCCATGGGCTGAGTGCCTGTGGGTTCCTCACATGGTTCTGGTTCCAGCCATACCAGCACCCAATTTAGGGGGTCAAGGGGAGCCAGTGGGGGCCCCCACTTCCCAGCCACAGATCCCTGCAGCCCCACTAAACTCTCCTCCCCACCCCCCAGTTTGCAGAGGCAGAGTGCGCACGCCGGGCGCTGGAGCAGCTGCATGGCTTCGAGTTGGCTGGACGCCCGATGCGCGTGGGGCAGGTGACAGAGCGGCTGGACGGCACCACTGACGTCGCCTTCCCTGATGGCGCCGATGAGCCTGACCCGGCTGGTGCCTCTGGCCGCCTACAGCTCATGGCCAAGCTCGCTGAGGGTGGGTCCTGGTTCCCCCCCCAGCATGTAGGGGTGGGACTTGCAGTATTAGCCCTGCCTTGCAGCAAGACTGCTCCTCCCAATAGCATCTGGAGGTGGAGCTTGTTAGGCCAGTCCCAGCTCCCCAGCTGGATGGTAGGCTGCGAGGGTCCATGATGTTTCTTTCTCCTTCCCCTAACACTGCAGGCTCGGGGCTCCAGCTGCCTGGCACAGCTGCGGCCCAGGCTGCCCTGCAGCTCAATGGCGCCATCCCCCTGGGGGCCTTGAACCCTGCTGCTCTCACAGGTACTGGGGAGGGGAGTGCAGTCAGTTCCCTTGTTTGGGGGGGCAGCTCTGGGGTGGTGGGGGAGGGGGTTCCATGGGTGCTATGGTGAGGGTTTCATGTACGGGCTATGGGGAGGAGGCTGCAGGGGTTCCCTGTGGGGTTGGGCGGGGGTCTCTGGGGGACCACTGGGAGTGGAGGGGGGTTGTGGCACTTTGTATAGGTGCTTTGTGGGGTCTCATGGGTATGGGGAAGCGCCATGTATAGGCTGTGGTGACAGGGTACAGGGTGTCCCTGTGGGACCATCTGACTACTCCCTTCTCCGCTCCAGCCCTGAGCCCGGCACTGAACCTGGCCTCGCAGACGCTGGCCTCCCAGTGCTTCCAGCTCTCGGGGCTCTTCACCCCCCAGACCATGTGAGTGGGGGTTGAGAAGGGGCAAGGCAGGGGTGGGTGGAACCCCATTATGTGGGAGCAGAGTTAGGGTGGGATGGGGAGGGTCCGGGGCAGTGGGTGTGGACAGGCTCTCTCCTCTAACCCCTCTCTTCCATTTCAGGTAAGGCCGCCCCTCCCCTGCGGATGGACAGACGCCCCTTCCCCAGTCCGGGGTCCTGCCCTCCCCCACTCCCCTCCAGGGGACAGAATTTAAGGGTATGGCCAGCGGTGGGGGCTAAGGGGGGGCAGGGGCAGGGCCCATCATAACCCTGCCCCTCAGGGGGCAGGGCCTACCCTAGCCCTGCCCCCACCTCCCCCCTGTGAGGGGCTGGTATGGACCCCAGCCTGGCTGCCCTCCCCCATGCCCCTCCCCCTGATGACAAATTGTTTTCTTCTTTTGATCTTTTCTTCATTTATTTTTGTTTTTTCTTTATCGAAACAAATAATAATAAAAAAAAGTCACAAAAACCCACCAGGGTGTCGGGTTTCCTGTGTGGGGAGGGGCATGAATTGGACTAGACCTGGGAGGTGGGCAGGGGGGACGACTGCTGCAGGGGCAGGGATCATGGCATCCCCAGGCTTCTTTGTTTCTGTTTGCACCTGGGATGTCCCATACCCCTGGGCTCCTTCTGCCCTGCTGGGGCCCCTCACTGCCAACCTACGGCCCCCACCACCCTGCCTGCTGTGCCAGTGCCTCTCACTCCTGCCCCTCAGTAATGATGCATCCTTTATGTGTCCCTTCCCAGCCCCAAGAGCATCTTTGTGCGTCAGCCTGAGTCATCCCTGCCCCACTGACCTGGGGCTCCCAAAGGGCCCCCCCACCTGTCGCAGGCAGCCCATCCGCCCCCCCACCCCTGTCGGAGCCAGTTCTGTTGCTATGGCAGCCTGATATGCTTCCCATTTCCATGGAAACCACAGCTCCAAGGCTGTTTCTATGGTGATAGGAAGCTCTCGCTTTTTTTCCCAAGTCTATGCCCCCCCCGGCCCTAGGAAGAGGCAAGGCAGGACTCCTGTAGAAAATGGCTTTTTATTAAGAGCAGGAAGCCATTATGGCTGCCAGTCCCACGATAGCTGGGGTGAGGGGATGTCCAGCCAGCCCCGGCCTGGGTCCCACCACCTGTTAGACATTAAAGCAGAGAACCGTGTAGAAAAAAAGCGCCTGTGACTTCAAGAGTCTCTAAAGGGGAGTCGAGTGAAGGCTGGGGTGTCCCATGGAGTTGTCCCTTAAAAGAGCATGGCATAGAGCTGCTCAGGTTGTGGAGGAAAACTCCACACCTTTTAGGCCTCTCTTAAAAGGCGATGTTCAAAACAGCAGGCCGCTAGTTCCAAAATTGGCAGAAAGTCTTGTTTTCCTTCCGCAGCTGCGTGTCCTTGAGTCTGTGACTTTAAGAGCTCCTGCAGGGCAGGTCTGTTTTCCAGACAGATGATGCAGAAGTGGTCAAAGGAGGCGATCCTGGTTTGGTACCTTTAAGAGTCTCTCGGAAAGGAGAGCCACGAGTCTAACAGACAAAGAGTCCAGCGGGAAGTCATCCATGGCCATCTCCTCCCACCCTTGTGCCTTAAAAGGGTGTTAAAGTGGAGGACCGCAAACAACAAATCTACCATTCGCCCTTTATTGCAAATGGTGGATCAAGATGATGGCCTCAAAGGGTTCTTTAAAGGGAAGTTGCACATACCTGGAGGGTGCTAAAAAGTAATCAATTCCCTCATAAAGGAGACCAAAGTTAGTGACTTCAAGACTCTTAAAGGAGAAATGCACAAGTGTCCAAGGTAAAGAGTTAGAACTAATGTTTAAAACAGCTTTCAGCGTTCCAAAACACATTCTGAAGTCGGTGCCTTTAAATGCCCCCTTAAGAGGGGGTTTGAGTGCAGAGGACAAGAATAAATCCTCTTAAAGGTGTGGGGCATAGAGCTGGCTGTAAGTGTCCTGTCCAAAAGCCCTCAAAGGTGAGGGGTTGCAAACACTCATATGAAATAGGCCCTGTGTCTTTAAAACCCTCTTAAAGATGAGGGGTACAAAAAATAGTTAGGACCCCTTTAAAAAGGCAGGTGGATATTAATCATCACAAAAACAGCGACAATCTCTTAAAGGGGAAGGATACAAAAGTGAAAAAGAGTAGGTAACTCGGAGCTTGCTTTTAACATTCTCATAAAAGTGAAACAGCTTAAGAATAAACACACCCAGGACAAAAAAGGCCTCCCAGTGCGTCTCATTGATGCAATGCCTTTACGGCCCTTTAAGGGGGCAGTGCATACCTACAGAGGCCACATCTAAATCCAGTGCACTGGCTTCCTAAGTGCCATGGTTCATTTAAGACCTCCCCGCACTTAAAGGTAAGTTACATGAACCCAGACCTTCATGAGTGTCCAACTGTCCCAGCCCCCTTAAGTCTCTCCAAGAGGAGAAGCAGAGGACTGGAGGATGAAAACATTAATGCCAGGCTGTGATTACCTGGCAAACCAGATTGACCCAGGTGCCTTTAACATCTTAAAGGTGAAGTGCTTGGGTATGGCGGACACTGAACAGAGCACACCATACTGTCTTTAACATCCAGCAGCCCCCGTGGGGGTAAGATCTGTTGCAGGTGCAACACAGCAGCTGGAGGAGAACAATGGAGGACCAGCTGGCACATGCCCATGCGGAGGGCGGGGTGTGGAGGCAAAAGGGGCTTTGGGGCAAGACCACCTCTTAAAGGGGCAGTGCCTTCCCCCACACCACAACTCTCCTGAGAGCCTCTCTTAAAGGAGTGGCTCCCATCCACCCACTCCTCTCAAAGGGGCCTGCAACTGCTGGCTTGCCCTTAAAGGGCCAGCATCACAGCACAGACAGGTCATTGCAGGACTTGGAGCGCTGCTTGAAGAAGCGCCCGTTGCGAGGCACTAGGCTGGACAGGAAGCGCTTGGCCTTTTCGGTGAGGCTCTCGCGGCGCCCGCCGGCCGCATCGCCCCCCGGGTGGCCGCGGCGGAGGCGGATCTGGCGCACGGCCCCCTCAAAGAGCTCCTGCGTGTTGTGCTGCAGCGCGGCCGAGGTCTCGATGTGCTTGCAGCTCAGCATCACTGCCAGGCTCCGGCCCTCTGTGGGGGAGGGGGAAGCCGCAAAAACCCTGTCAGTGCCCCCTGCTAACTTGCCCAGGAAAAAGATCACCTGTGCCTTTAAGAGTCTCTTAAAGGGGAAGTTCTAATAAATGCAGAGTTAATAGGGGCCTCAGGAAATGGGGGGGGGAGTGGTAGGGGGGCGGGGTGGGGTTGGCAGGGCAGATGTAGAAGGGAATGATGGGAGCATGTGTGGCAGTATAGGGGAGGGGGAGGGGCTTGCCTCCACTCTTAAAGGGGCAGTTCCTACACTTCTCCTGCTTCCTCTCTCAAAGGATCAATTCCTGTTTACCCATCTGTAGCCTCTGCTCTTAAAGGGCTGGTCCCTGTTTGCCCCACCTTGCCCTTAAGGGGTGCAGTTCCTGGACATCCCTGGTCTCTCTTAAAGGGGCACTTCCTGCCCCCGCTAGCCTCTGCAGGGAGGAAGGGGGGCAGGGAGTGGGGGCACGGCTTACCCTCGAGGGAGACCTCGCGCGCGCGAGCCAGGTCACTCTTGTTGGCCACGAGGATGATGGGCGGGTCAGGCCGGGGGCTGTCTGCGCGGAGGCGGCGTAGGGCAGGTGCGAGGCGGGAGAAGCTGCCTCGGTCGGTCACGGAGAAGACAAGGAGGAAGGCATCACCTGTGCGCACACAGGACTCCTGCAGCCACCCGCCTGCCTCGCCCTGCATTTGCACACATTAGGGTGCACACATTAGGGTGCACATTAATCCTGGAGCCAACCTGGTGCTGCGTGGCCTGACCGAGTGTTGCACCTTGGCCTCCCGATGCTCATTTGCATACAGTCCCTTCCCCCCAAATATACTTGCATACTTCGGGACGGGGATGTTCCCTGTGCTGTCATTGCCACCCCCAAACTCCCCTCCATTGCCAGACCCAGTGTTGTCAGGCACCTTGGCCTCCTCTTGTTCATGTGCATGCATTTGCATAAGTTCCCCCGCCTCTGCAGCAGGCATTTGCATACATTATTCACTCAGCAGTTCTCCCCTGCACGATTTTTTTTTCACCCCCAGAGCTGCATCATTTTGCAAGCACTTGCAGATACAACTTACCTTTGCATAAGTTGCCTGCAGATGTGCATGCATTTGCATAGTATGGTTGTGCCTTTAATGCACGCCCCCCCCCCCCACTCCCCTTTCTGGGGGTTTTTTTGGGGGGCCAAAAAAAAAAAAAAATCTGTTCCACAGCGGGGTGGCGTAAACATGCAACTGTTCCCATAAAGTTGCATGCAATTAACCCCACTGGGGTCAGGAAACATCTCCCCCTCACCCCACAACAGTCAACCTGTTAATGATCACCTGTGGTGCTAATTTGTCATACCCATCCCTTCACTTGCATGAATCTGCATGCCACGTCCTCCATGCTGCCCCGTGGGTTCCCTGCTTGCACCAACACTGACCCGTCTAGTCGTACCTGGTTTGCATTCATTCTCCCCACCCACCTGGTCCCCAATGTCATAGACGATGAGGGTCACTTCCTCGTTATCCACCGAGAGGCGCCGCTCATACGAGTCCTCTGGTGGGGGCAAGAGGAGCATTAGGGTGGTGCCCAATCCCCCTGTATGTCCTGGGGCAGCAGACAGGACCCCCCCAATATCATGGGGCTCAAGGAGCGCCCCCCCACAGACTCTTCCAAATGTGGCCCTAAGTAATGCCCTGCACAAAACCCATAGGTAAAAAGCCCCCCACCGCACTGCATTTGCACCCCCAACCCCAACAGGCAGCCATGGCATACCCCCAGGCTGCCCGCCACATCAACCCCCCCCAACAATTGCTCCCATGTCCCCCTCAATGAGGAAAGCACTGGCCTGTTAAGAGGAGACAGCAGCCCCTACAATCACCACCCCTTATTTGCCCCCCCAAAAGTGTCCCCCCACAATTACTCCCCCAAATGCCCCTCAATTACCCCCACTTAATTGCTCTCCCCACAACCTCACAACAGTTGCCCCCAAAAGCAGTCCTCCCCAAAGCCTCCCCAACAAGAAACCACCCCAAATACCCTCCCAATAGCCCCTAAAATAGAACAAGATGGTGAAGTGCCCCTGCTAAAATTGCCCCCCAGCAGCCCCCCCATAATTGCCCCGTTCCCCAGGCCAAGGGAGGGAGGCAAGGGCTCTCACTCACCGTGGGGCTCCTCATCAGTGGAGGTCCCAGCGGGGGTCCCCGCGAAAGCCGTGGCGAGCGCCGTCTTGCCCACGCCACGCTCCCCCAGCAGCACCAGGCGGTAGGGGCCCCCGCGGCCCCCAGGCCCCGGGCCTGCATCCGGCTCCTCCACTGCCGCCTCGCGCCGCAGCTGGGGCTTGGGGGGCAGCGGAAGGCTCCCCCGGCGCCCCTGCGCCCCCGGGCCCCGAGTCAGCGCCATTGCCTGGGGCGGGCGGGCGGGAGGGGGCTGGGGTCAGACGCCACCCCACAAGCCCTGAAGACACCCCCAATCTCCTAGCCCTGCCCCACTGCCCCCCCATCTTCACCTCCCCGGCCCCCTGCATACTCCCCATCATCATCAGGCCTGGGCAGAGGCTGAGAGCAGGGACCTGAGGCCCTATGCCCCCCCATCCTCATGCACCCACCCTCTGGACCCCCAACTTCGTCCCCCCCCCAAAACCTGGCCTCACCCCCCTACACCTTCACTAGCTCCATGGTGTAAATGGGGGCAGGGGCTGAGAGCCAGGACCCCAGCGCCCCCAAACCCTGCCCCCATCCCTTGACCCATGACCTCCCACTCCAGCCTGTGCCCCTCCCTCACCCCAGCAACCCCCACTCTGCGCCCCCGCCCCCTCCCCCCAAGATCTCCCCCACCTCCTATCAGCCCCGCCCCCACAGTCCCTGGGACCCCTGCCCCACTGCCCTGCACCTACCCCCATGAGCCCCCCTTCCCCCATCTTGTCCTCTCCTCTCAGATGCCCCC
>JAGPOW010002190.1:2463-26344 GCA_030014935.1 Caiman crocodilus
CCCCCCCCCCCCCCCGCTGTCAGGGGGCACCGGGCTCTCACCTGCCCCGTTCCAGGCAGCTCAGTTTGGGGACCCCCCCCTTTGGATGGAAAAGTGGAGGGATGAGAGGGGCCTGGCCTCCAGGGAGGCTGAATCACAGGGGTCCTGAGAAAGGACCCTCGAAAGACCCCCCCCAGGGCCAGGCCTGGCTGCGGTGGCTGAACATCCCACGGTGTCGCGACCTGCTCTGGGGGCCACGACAGCTCCCCGCCCCCCATATAACATCCCGGGGGGCCCTTGCTGGGCTGCAATGAGCCGGCGACAGCGGGTCCTCAGTGATGGGTTTATTCTTGCCCTTGGGGTTACAGTGATGCGGGGTGCTGCAGCCCCCCCCCTTGCTCTGAGGCTGGCAGCAGCAGCCCAAGCCCCCCCACATCACTGGATCCCAGCCTGGTCGGGACATCGGGGACCTGGGGGGGGGGACAGGGAAACCAGGTGCAGGAACGGGTCGCAGGGGGGGTCAAAAGAGGTGGAAGGGGATGTCTGCATTCGCCTTCCCACGATGCACTGCTCCTTGTCCGTGGGGAGCATGGACCCGCACCCCCCCAGAACAGGTGCATGTGGAGGGTCCGGCGTCTCCCGGTGCTTCCCAAGAGCAGTCTGTGCCCCACGGGGGGGGGGGGGGGTGGGAGACGCGGGGCCCCCACTTTGTCCTGCCCCTGCTGGGCCACCGTAGATCTGGGCGGGGGGGAGCCCCCAGACATCAAGTCCACGTGGAGTCCAATGGGAGGCTGTGGCTGGAGCTGATGAGGGGAGGGGGCAGGTCTTCGCAGCCCCCTACCTGCCTCGGGGGTGCCTCCGGGGGTCACTGCTGCTTGGAGCGGGGCCAGAGGCGGCTGGTCAGAGAGCCCAGGAACAGCTGCTGCTTCTTGGTCCTGGACAGGTCGGCCAGACGCTGCTGCTCTTCCTGCAGGGAAGGGAGAGGAGGCTGGGTGGGAAGGGGGCTCCGGCACCAGGCTACCCCCCGCGGGGGCGGGATCAGTGTGGAGGGAAGAGCCATGACCAAGGCTGCTTGGGGAGTCGGTGGCAGAGATGTGACCGGCTCCAGAGCCGGGGTGGTGGAGTTCACCGGACTGGAGACTCCTGGGGTCTACTCTCAGCTCTGCCTCGGTTTCCCTCAACAGCCAGCATCACTGCCCCTGCCCTGCCGCCCCCGGCAAAGTGCTGCTCTGTGCCCCCCGCACACGAGATACACACCCCGCCCTCGCCCCGGGTGCTCTCACCTGCTCCAGCTGCGACTGCCGGCGCTTGAAGGCTTCCAGGGGGTCGTCCTCCAGCGAGTAGTTCTCCAGCACCGTCCGCACATCCTCCACGCTGCTCAGGGCAATGGCTGCAAGGTGACCGGGGCTGGGTCAGGCATCCCCAGAAGGGACCGGTCTCCCACAGCCCCTTCTCATTCCCGGGGGTGTAAACCGAGGCACCCCCTGCTCTCTCCCTGGCACCCCAGAGACCCCTTTGGGCAAAGCCCTGGAAGCAGCGGGGTGCCCCCATCCCTCACCTCAGCCCGGAGATGACCCCCTCCCCTTGCTGCCCCTAACAGTGACCCCTGGACAGTGGGGCTAGGAACAGAAACACCTCCCACCCCCTCCTGCCTGCAACCCCTGGCCCCCGTAGCTCACTCTTGAGGAAGGCAGTGAGGTCGTAGAGGGTCCTGTCCTCTGAGTTCCCGTCCCACTTCTTGAGGGCCAGGCCATTGAACGGCTGCAGGTGAAAGGCTTCCTTCTTGCAGTCCACCACCACCACCTTGGCCGGGTCCCTGTTCAGGCACGAGATATCCTGTGGGGTAAGAGAGATGGAGACACGGGGCAGAGTGAGCACCAGATCTGGCTCCGGGCACAAGGCCTGGCAAGGAGGTAGCCCCCCTTCCCGTTTTCTTGCCAGAATGAGGCATGGGGGGACACCTACCCCCCAAAAAGCCTCCAGCCCTGTGTGACCCAGGGCAGAAGTGACCAGGCACCGGAGACGGTCACAGCGGATTCAGGCCTCCTCCCCGGATGTCCTAGCTGGTGGGGGAGGAGGGGGCTGGCATCAGAGAAGAGCCTCTTGCCCAGAGATATGGAGGGGGAGGCCCCCAAAACGCTGGGCTGCCTGGACCAGGGCCTGGTGACCCCAAAAGATCCCTCCAGCAGTCAGATCAGCCTTGCCGAGGGCTTCCCTCCCCGCCCCCTCCCACCCCACCAGCTGCCCCCAGCCCCAATCCCTCACAATCAAAACAAGCCGGAGAGAAAAGGAGGCCCCGGAGCCCCCGACAGCAGATGGGAGGTGACGGGGGGAGCGGAGAGACAGACGGTTCGCAGCAAAGTGGAGCGGTCGGGCTCTGCTGAGGAACTCAAATGCCAGAGCCTGAGAGCAGGACGCTGGCAGGGGGAGGGGGTTTAGGCTCCCAAAGGCTCCAACACCCAGTGCGGGGGCGGGGGGGAGAGCCAAGGTGCAGCCTTTCACTTGGGAGGCATTCACGGTGACACTCCAGGCGCGCGCTGTGGAGGAAGGCCCCCCCTCCCTGAGGAGTCGTACCTTCACGTGGTGCCCGTCCATGTAGTGGGTGGCGTCCCGGAAGAGTCGGTAGGAGATGAAGCCGTGGGGGTCCACGTTGTCGATGAGGGGGAACGCCGTCTGCAGCGGGGGAGAGAGAAGGGGAAAAGGGGAAGTGCTGAGTCTGGAGAAGACCGGCGGGATCCGATCACACGACTCCCCAAGGGGCAGAACCAGCCTGGCGACTCTCAGCCGGGTGCCGCGGCACCTCACCGGGTGCACGGCTGAGGAAGCCAAAACTGCGACTCATGTGGCCTCCAAACCCTCTGGCCAACCCGGGTGTTCGTTCCTCCCTGCGGGCAAAGCGGAATATTGGGTCCTCTGACCCTGTTCCGGGTCCATCACATATGGGAGGTCCAGGGAGGGCAGCAAGCATGCTCTGTGGTAAGGATGGGGCTTCGCTAGGCGAGAGGAACGAGGCCAGGCCTGGCCAGGTCAGGAGAGGGATGCTGGAGAGGGACAGGATGAGGGTTTGTAACACACTAAGAGTCAGAGACTGACCTCGACCCTCTCTGGGAGCGGAGAGTCAGCTAGATCCACCTGGGGGCTGGGCTTGTGTTGGGGGGAAAGGGGCATCAGGGGGTGGATCCTTAATGGGTGCGAGAGGGAGAGAGAACCCTGCTCAGACTCAGTCACTCTCCCTTTCAGCGCCGCTCTCTGCCACCGTGAGACAAAGGAGACTGGGCAGGATGGACCTGGGGTCTGACCCGGTCCATGGCACTTATGTAACTCAATGTCTCGGGCCAAACATGGCAGTTTGCACCACAAACCCCACCCCTGCCCGGATGCCAACGAGTCCAGAGAGACTGGAAAAGTCGCAGGAGAGGAGCAAGGCAAAGGCAGGCACAGGCCTGGCGGCGGTTCTCACTTCCACGCAGAGGGACGCTGCAGCTTCCCCAGCGGTGGCCAGATGCCAAGGTAATGCCGGCTCTGTTCACAGCAAACCCCAGGCACCTCCAGCAATGCAGCGAAGAGGGAATCTCAGCTCTGCCTCCGGCCAGGGTGGGCCGCTTCTAGGAGGTCCCAGCCCAGACACGCACTTCAGCTGCCCGGCTTTGGCAGGTGCCCTTTAGTGCCACCAGATTAGCACGGCAATAGCTCCGATTAAACAGGCTCAATGGAGAAGCTGGGGTCCATACATATTCAAATAGGCAGGGGCACACTCCAGCACAGCCACCCGCCTGTGAGCTGTTCAGGGAGGGGTGTCCAGAGAGACGTAACCACCCCCAATGCTGGGCTGAAATCTCAACGCTCCTAGGAGCTGGAAGGGACCTCGTGACATCACGTCCAGTCTGGCCCCCAGCTCAGGCAGCTTCACCCCGGCTAAGCCACCCCAGTCTGTCCAGCCAGCTCTTGGACATGTCCAGGGATGGAGATGCCCCATTCCCATGCTGGACCACACTCAGAGGCAGGAAGTTCCTCCTCCTCACCAGCCTCAGTTTCCCCTCCTGCAGCTCAGGGCCACTGGCCCTGCTCCTGTCCCCTGCAACTATAGAGAAAAGCCTGTCTCCATCTTCTCTGCCATCGCCCTTGAAGGCCAGGTTCAAATCCCTCCTCAGTCTCCTCTTCTCCACACTCAATCCCTCGAGCTCTTCCAGCTTTGCACCCCCTCAGGCCCACTGTCCCATTTGACACTCTCTGCTGGACTCTTTCCAGTCTGCTCACCTCCTCCTGGAAGTGCGGGGCCCCAATCGGACCCAGCACTCCAGTGGAGGCCTCTCTGGTGCTCGATAGAGCGGGAGAGTCACTTCTCTCATGTTCCCCAATGAGGAGAGACTAAAGAGGCCAGGTCTGTTCAGTCAAGAAGAGACGCTTGAGGCGGCACAGGACCTGTGCAGACTCGCATCCCCACACCCCGCAGCCTTCTCTGGCTGTTACGGAGACACGCAACAGCTCTGTTCCCTCCCCCCACCATCAGCAGGAGCTGCCGGCTGCACCCACAGGAGGACTCAACTCCGGCGGGACCCCGGGGCCCTGCCTCACTCACCATGCCCGTCTCGGACGTGAAGATAACGATTTCGTACAGCGGTGCCAACTGCTGCAGCAAGCTGTCGATGCCAGGCCGCTTTTTGAAGCGCCAGCCGGTGCCAAGCTGGGGGCAAAGGAGGGAAGAAGAAACACAGAGAAGAGGCCGTGAAAAAAGACGGCACTAGGTCCAGGAGGATGGGAGCAAGGCTTGTGCTGTCTGCCAGGGAAGCAGCCAAGAGCTCGTGACTTGCAGCTAAAAGGCTGGAAAGTAGGGTCACGGGGCGGGGAGCTTCATTACAGACCCCCCACCCAAACAATACAAGCCCTCAGTTATACAGAAGAGCTGGAAGAGGTCCAGAGGGGGGCCACAAGGATGATGGGTGCTATGGAGAGGGTTCCCTGGGAGGGAAGACTAATGAGGTCAGGCCTGTTTGGTTCAGAAGGACAGCAAGGATGGTTCGCGGCTTCCCTAGGAGGAGAGACTGAGGCCAGGCCTGGGCAGGTTAGAAGCAGATGCTCGAGGAGGGACAGGACAACATCCTAAGGGGTGAAGAGAAAATCACTAAGGATTTATGCTGGGCTGTCTCTTGCCAGGCAAGAAAGAGGGGTCATGGTGCAACACGAGCAGGGCGACAGTTTAATGCCAGGACGGTCGTTTCCCCCCAGCATGGAGGAGCCCGTGGGGAGAGGAACAGGGGAAAACCCTGGTCAGACCCAGTCACTCTCCCTTCCAGCCTCCGCTCGCTGCTGGACACAGGAGAATGGTGGGGCACACTTGAAGAGCAGCAGATAGGACAAGAGGCACAAGGTAGGGAGCAGAAAGCAGAGCAGGGCAGCAGGTGGAGCAGGGAACATAGGACAGGTAGCAGAAAACAAAGCAATGGACCCGGAAGGTGGCACACAGTATGGAGCAGAAAGCAGAGCGGTGGACTAGGGATGAGGCACAGGGCAGGGAGCAGAAAGCAGAGCAGCAGACAGGGCAGGAGACATAGGACAGGGAGCAGAAAGAAAAGCAGTGGACCAGGAAGGTGGCACAGGGCTGGGAGCAGAAACCAAAGCAGTGGAAAGGGCAGGGGGCAGATAGCAGAGCAAGGAGATCAGAGTGCCACCCAGGGAGGGCGCAGGGCTAACAAGCAGCCCACCCACCAGACAGGTCGGCTGCCCGCTGAGCTACAGCCGCCTCCCGCGGAGCGGGCAAGGCCTTACCGACCACTCAGGGCGCAGCAGGACGTCTATCAGCTCGATGACCAGGGTGTAGGGGGGCTGGTAGTATGGCTCCTTGAGGGGGTCCGGGAGCAGCTTGGGACTCATGGGCTCGATGATCATCTGAAGGGCAGAGAGGCCGGGAGGGGGCGTCAGGGGCCGGTTGCTTCGGCCCTTCCCCTTCACCCCACGGCTGGCTCATCCCCCCGTGCGCCCAGCCACCCCCCATGACCGGCTGGCACAGCTCAAAGGCTGAGAAGACCCCTGTAAAGCTGCTGCCCTCCCCCGGCTCCTGTCAGAGGTAGCCCAATAACCAGTACTTCAGACCCCTCTGAACCCCCCCAGAGACCCCAGTGTCACGGATGTCCGAGGATGGTGGAAGCCTCCTGAGCTGATCAGTGTTTGGGGGGTGGGGGGTATGCTGAAGGCAGGACCCCTTTCTGACCCTATCTTTGGCCCCCAGAGGAAGGCAAAACCCCCAGTGCAGACCAGTCTGAGCAGAGGGGAAATCCCCTCCTGTCCCCAGTGCAGCATTGGGCTGAGCCTGAGTGCGGGGGCAAGACCCTCCGGCCAGGACCCTGTGGGGCTGGTGCCAGCGGGAGCACTGGCAGAGCCCAGCCGCAGCCCCAGCCTGGGCTGCAGCCCACACCCTTGTGGGGGGAGGCTTGAAACCCCCTGATGCGTGGAGCAGAAAGTGGGGGGGAGGGGGTTGGGCTAGATGTGAGGAAGACCCCCACCCACGTCAAAGTGCTTGGAGATGACTGGAGGGAGCCAGCACCACACAAATCCAGTACAGTATCCCAGCTGCTGTGCTCAGCTCCAGCGCGGGCAGTTTAAGCAGAGAGGGGAGGCAGGATTGCGCCCCCTGCTCCCCATCCAGGGAGGGACCCGGGGCCTGGACTCACCTGCCAGTAGTCTTTGAAGTATTTATGCGTCCTTCGGAACTGCTGCAGCACCACGGGGTCTGCAAGACACGAGGGGAAGCTGTGGGTGAGGTGGGCTCTACCCGTGGCAGGGAGGAGCGTGGAGGCCTCTGGGGTCCGGTCGCAGCTGCCTTGCAGGTGATGGGTACCACGCTGCCTACGCTGCCTCATTTTCCTCCTCTGCAACCTGGGGAGCTGGCTTACATTCCCTGTAGCTGGGAGCTGCTCAGGTGACGGGGGGATGGAGACCTTACACAGTAACCAGGTGACCAAGTGCGAAGCCTTGAAGCCTCTTAGGGCTGTCTGCTCTTAAATGATGCTTACCCCCAGCCCCAGAGACCCAATTCAAGCTCCCTTCCAGCCTCCGCGGGACACAAGACACTGCACATGGCTGTTACGAGACAGCTCTCGTTTCACGCATGCCTTCGGTATCTACAAAGCAGATGTCTAGGAAAACACCCCTCCCAGGCAAACACAACCGCTATCTCCCGATGTGCCGCACACGAAGCGTGGGACGCTGACTGGCAATCCCAGCCAGCTGATGCACGCGCGGAGCGTCCCCCACCCAGCCGCCACGCCACCGGATTACTAATGGATTCCTTAATCCCCGGCCCTCCAGCTCTCCCGAGGGTCCCGGGCAGGGGTCAGGCCTTGGAGAGCGTGCGACTGAAATGCTTAGCCACCCCTTGGAGACGAGGGCTTGGCTGTCGGGGCCACGGCTGGGGTTATTCAAACAGAAGTTGTACAGTGAATCAATCACAGGCCAGCACCCTGAATAGGACAGCGTTTGGGGGCGATTGTGATGATAATGCAGGCGAGCAGCTGGGCTGGATGGTGCTGGGGGGCGGCAGAGAGAGCAGGATTCAGGCATCCGTTCCAGAGCCAATCCAGTGGAATCTGATCACAGCCCCGCTCGGGGAAAAAAAAAACAGTTTAAAAACCCTCCACAGGGAGGGAATTAAACAAGTAAGGATGCTTTTTCTCTTTGAAATGCATCCCTGGAGTTTATTCAGCCAAGTCGGGCTCAGCTTTTAAGGGGGGACTTGGCTGCTAGCTGACCCCTCACTGCAAAACGGGACAGCGCTGTGGGAGTGAGAAAGAACGACCTTTTGGGAACAAACAGGGCCTTTTGCACACCCTGGTAGCATTTTTTGGGGATGTCCCCGGGGCTCGGGAGACTTCGAAATATAGAATCACTGACAACAAAGGCTGGAAGGGACCTCAGGGGGTCACATCAAGTCCAGCTCCTGCTGCAAACAGGACCAGTCCTAACTACATCATCCCAGCCAGGCTTTGTCAAGGTTAAAACCTCCAAGGATGGAGACTCCACCACCTCTCTGGGGAGCCTGTTCCAGCACTTCACCACCCTCTTGAGAAAGTTTTTATTACTATCCAACCTCAACTTTCCTTGCTGCAACTTGAGCCCATTGCTCCTTGTTCCATCTTCCAGCTCTGAAGCTCTAAGCCAGCGGCTCTCCATTTTTTTTTTTTTATACTCAAGGTCCCCCCTTGTTAGGTGCCAAGCACCCCTCATTAATACTCAACTCTTTGAGGGAACGGGGCTTAATTAGTTTGGGGAAGAGACCAAGGGGGATTGAATAGCAGCCGTCACCTCCCTGCCGGGGGGGCTGCAACGAGGATGGAGCTGGGCTGGTCTCAGTGGGAGCAGACGACGGAACAAGGAGCAATGGGCTCAGGCTGCAGCAAGGGAAATTGAGGCTGGATATTAGGAAAAACTCTCTCATGAGGAGGGGGGTAAAGCACTGGGACAAGTTACCCAAAGAGGTGGTGGAGTCTCCATCCTGGGAGGTTTTGAAGACCTGGGTAGACAAAGCCATGGCTGGTATGATGGAGTTGGGGCTGGTCCTGCTTGGAGCAGGGGGTTGGATTAGATGCAACCTCCAGAGGTCCTGTCCAACCCTCATGTCCTGTAATCCCATGAAGGGGCGATGGCTGGGGGTGGGGGGAAGTTAAACAACTTTCGCCCCAACCCGTTGGGCTTCAAAACCAAGGAGAAAGAGCTTGGCGAGCTAGCTGTAGATTTGGAGAGCGCGAGCAAGCAAGAGAGGAAAGGAGGGGGGTGCAGGCTCTATTGTGCTTGACAATGAGCCACTGACTGAAGAATGGCTTTTAAATCGGGACATATGCCAGGCCGAAGGGAGCAGGTGAAAAGCGCCTGCAAGCCCCTGGCTGGAGCGCCCCCCCGGCACCCTCGGGGGTCTCATGAGCAGACAAAGCCCCCCTGATGGGCTCTGCTTCCCAGCCCTCAGGCCTTGGAGATGTATTAATGCCGACTTCCATCTGCCCTTCTGCTTTTAGGGGCAGGAACACACGTGGGGGATTGATGTGCTGAGCACATCTCAGTCCCTCTGATATGACCCCCCTTCCTCCCCCCAGCCAGGTCTCCAAGAGCTGGCACCATGAAGCCAGAGGATCTCGAAGGACGAGAGGATGCTCCCAGCCGAAGGCACGTCCCTTGCATGCACCTGCCATGGCTGGAGGCAGCTCCTGGAATCGGACACTGCGGTCTCGGCGCAAGCCAGGGACAGAGACAGCTGCAAGCCAGGGCCTTTCCAAACGGATTGGGGGGTGGGGGGGGGGTCCAAAGGACCGATATGGGGAGGGTAGAGACAGAAACCTATGCACACACCTCTGCCCCCAGGACCCACACTCCCTTCCCTGCTCCAACGCCCCGCTGCTCCATTCCCACGGGCATCGGGAAAACTGACGGCCTTAGGGGTGGGTTGAGGGGCCTGGCACACCCCCAGCACCGCATTACACCCCCTTCCAGCAATGCCTGGAGGACAAGCACGGTCCCCCTCCGGCCCCCCTCCCCTGAATCCCTGACACGAGCCCGGAGTGACCTCTCGGCCTGGACACGAGATGTATGCCCCCCCCACGTACACAACGTGTTGCTGCATCTGCTCAGGGCAGCTGGTTCCACTGCGGCCCCTTTTCACCAGCGGGGATTGCACAGCAGCTGGATAGTCCTCCCACTTCTGTAGCCAGGGGGGCTCAAGGAGACCCGCGCAGGCCTGGCCTGTTGCCACCGACTTCAGGGCTTCAACAAAGCGTTAACATATTGTCGGGCTTTCCCCGGCTCACGAGCTTCTTGCCCAAAGCCGTGAGCCTGGGGAAGGACACCCGGAAGTGCAGATTTGAGACTTGAAAGGCTTTGGCCAGGCACAGAGAATGCTCTTCCCCAGCTAGGGAGCAAGGGCTTGGAGATGTCCACAGCTGGGATGAGGAGCAGAAAGCAGACTCACGGCCAGGGAAAGAAGGGCCTGGGAGCAATTTCCTCGCGGAGCACTGAGGCGTGGCTCATGGTGGTCTCAGAGCCTCCCATGAAGTCACCCCCCCACCCTGTGCCCGCTGCTCAGACACTCGCGCACTTCCAGCTGTTACAGAGCGGGAAAGAAGAACAAAGAGTCACTGATGCAACTTGAGCCCATTGCTCCTTCTGTCATCTGCCACCACTGAGAACAGCCCAGCTCCATCCTCTCTGGAGCCACCTTGCAGGGAGCTGAAGGCTGCTACTAACATCCCCTGCCCGTCCTACAGCCCGGTGCCCTTGGGGGCTGCCAGTCTACAGCAGACCTCACCTATGTCCTGTGGACCCTCACGCTCCTTCCATGGTACAGCGCTGGCCCACATTTCAGTGGAGGACAGCGTGCAGATGTCCACTGAAATCGGGCCTCCAATGTTACATGCCTCTGGTTTAGCTGGTCTATAAGGTGCCAATCTGCCCTGCCCTGCAAAGCCATGCAAGTTGGGCTTGCTAAAAAAAGCGCTTGTTAACCATTAAATAAAGATGCAATTAGCAGGGGTTCAAGGGGATGAAGAACTTCTTAAAAGGTCTGGGGATTGGGAATCACCCCACAGGGTCAGCAGAGATTCAGCAGTTGCTTGACTGACAGGTGTCACCCCCATCATGGCTGTCATTGCCCCTGGCCAAGCGCATGTCATGGATGTGTTTGCAGCTGGCTATAAAATGGGGTGATGGAAATGGGTGGGAATCAGTGAGCTGCTCTCCAGGCAGGAGGCCCCTGGCCCCTTACCAATTTGTCTGGGGTTAACGAGGACATTAAACCAAAACTAATTAACGCGGGAACAGCAGGGCACAATGGCAGTGATGCTGCACCCCAAGGCTTAGGCTCACAGACAAATTGGGCTGGAAGGGACCCTGCAAGGACGTCCAGTCCAGTCCCCTGCTGGACACAGGACATTTCTCTTCCTCTCCAGCCTCAGTTTTCCTTGCTGCAGCTGTCCCCAGCAGCCACAGAGAAAAGCCTGTCCTCACCCTCTCTGCGATCACTCCAAGGCTGGGATCAAATCCTCCCTCGGTCTCCTCTTCTCCACACTCTTCCAGCCTTTCAGCCCCACGTCCCTCATCACTTGTGTCCCTCTCTGGTGGACTCTGTCCAATGTGTCCACCTCCTCCTGGAAGTGAGGCCCTGAACTGGCCGCAGGGCTGGGAGAATCGCTGCCCTGGATTTGCAAGGGACACTTCTGCAGGAGGCTGCTGCCTTCTCTTGCCATAAAAGTGCTGGGTTAGCTCACAGCAGGCTGGCCTTGGCAGTGCGTTGCCTACTCCGGGGCCCGTGGCCACGTGCCCGCTCTCATTCCCTGCAGGGTCTGAGCGTCCACGTGGGCAGTTACCCCAGGAAGAGCTGGAGTGCCGGCTCCACCAACAGCATCACTCTCCAGTGCCCAGTAGGTCAATCCCTCTCCTCCCTTCAAGCTCTCCTTGCTTAAACAGGGTTTTGCTTTTCCCTGGACTTCAGCTCCAGGCTCAGAAATCCCCTCCAGGCACCAGTGGGCACGGCACAGATCAGGGGATAATGCAATGCGCGGGTGGGGTCTTGTATAAAGGCTCCAGAGGGGTTTTCCTCCAGCCCTGCCACAGGTGGCCAGCTGTGAAGGACAGTTTCCAGGCTGCCCAGCTCCATGCTGGGGAGGGGATGGGGGTGGGAACGCTTCCAAACAGCAGCTGCAACAGCCCGTGGAGGCTCCCAACCCGCCCAGCATCATAAACCCAGCAGGACGACCCCCCTCCTCTCTCCCAGACCCATGAGCAGGTGAGAAAAAATCAGCCCCAGGGAAGCAAGCAAGTTTTGCCTCTGGGGGAGGGCAGCAGCTCAGCTCACAGCCTGGGCAATCCATCATCACCAGTCCACAGCTGCCAGCTGGAAGCCCCTGGCCATGGGTAGTGAGATCTAGCAGTTAGAGCAGCGGTTCTCAAGCTTTTGAGACTCACGGTTCCCCACATTAGACTTGAGGCCCAGAAATACTGGCATGGGGAAATCATTTTGCCTTTCTTCAGGTTGCTCCTGTTCCAGGTTTCAGATGGAACTGAGGATTCATTCATTAGTGCATTGGTAACAGTTGTTAATTAGCCTGGATTAGACGAGCCCGTGAGGTCTCTTCCAGCCCTGCCTTCCTATAAGCCCACGGTCCCTCCAATGCAACTTTCTTCTAGACAACTCGCAGCTTCTTCCATGAAACTTTGGGCATGCTGTGCCCAGACGCTTGGAGCTATGAAGTCGCGGCATGCTAATAACCCGGCCTGATTCTCCACACAGATGCTGGCAGAGATCTCTGCTTTCAAAGCAGAGCCAAGGACCTCAAGCTGAGACATCTGGCGCCTGCCAGAGATGGCGCAGAGCACCTAAAGCATAGCAAACTCCCCTCTCCAAGTGACTTCTCAGGCAGGCGGGCCCGAAGTGGGCTGGAGGAAAAGCCGGTGAGTATTATGGCAGTAACCCATCACGAACCCAGCCCAGGAGAGGAGACGGCACCAATGTTTGGGAGAGAGGGGAAGAGAGCGAGACTGGAAAACAACCAGCAGTGTTTCTACTGCTCCGTGTTTTGGACTGAATCAGCTTTGCGGTCAGTCTGCTCCCGAAATGGGGACCTCCTGCTTCCACTGAGGACAAACCAAAGCTGCCAGGCCCAGAACCAGTCAGGGGGCCTGGGTTCCCACCTATTTGTTCAGCTCTAAGGCAAAAGGGATTTGGGCGCCTCAGTGCTTTATGGGAGCAGGCAACCCCGACATCCTTCCCAAGGCACTGCTACATTACAGATGGGTCCGGCAAGGGTCTAAAGCCCAATCCCAGGGGAACGGAGCCTGTTCTCTGGGAAGTATACCCAGCCTGGGGCTTCTGGGCTGTGCCCATGCCCACCTGCACACGCGTGTGCATGGGTGTTTCCCCAGTCGGTCGCTCCCTGATCAGGAGCTGCTGGGGACAGGCAGGAGGTGCATCCCAGCTTGGAGGGTGAAGACCATCATCCCACTCACCTGTCACTTTGGGTGTTCTTGAGCCAACACCTATAGAAGCAACAAGCACCAAGTCCCACCCCTTGTGCCCCCCCCCCCAATTTATCAGCCAAGAAGAAACAGGCTGAACTCAAGCTCTACTCACCATTATCGAATTCGTCTGGAATCTGCAGGGAAGAGAGAGAGAGAGAGAGCGGGTTAGTCCCGGCCTGACGGCCTCCGTGATATTCCCCAGCATGGAGGGACAGCAGCAGGGTTGCCCCCAGAGGTCACGTCCAGTCCGACCCCCATCATCACCCTGTCCAAACCAGCCCAGACAAATCCATTGTCCACCCGCTTAGTACAACGACCATCCAGCTTGACATGACGTCAGACAACACAGAGGGAAAGCAGACAGGGAAGTCACCACCCGTGGAATTACTGCATGCAATCACAGCGGAGGCCTGACCTGGAGGGAAATATATTTGAACTAACCACCAGCCAAAATTACACCTGTGACAATACAGCAGCGAGACACGGGAAAAGCAGAGCAGCATGGGAATGCCCTGGAAAAGCCAATGACTTCCACCATCGCTCCGCCGCATTCATACAATGGGAAGGGCTGGGGAACAAGGAGGAGAGCGGGGTCCTCGGGGATGGGAATTCACTGCCCGGCAGGAGCAGGTCCAGGGAGGTCTGGGCTCCCCCTGGTCGGCCCTACAATGGGGTCCCACTGATGACGTGGGTTTCAGGGGCTGGGAGAGAGGAACCAGGCATTGATATGCGTGCCCTTTGGCTGCCCCCAGCTAGGCCGAAGGGCAGGGGACCATCTCCTGGTCTGTGCAAGCTCCAGTCACCGCTAGCCCCAGACCCCTCTTACTTGGGAAGCTAGGGCAAGATTTAGGAACAGACAGTCACCGACCTGTCACAATGGAAGGATTAGGGCTGGGCTGGGAGTTCAGCCTCTACCCCCCCGCCCCCACTCTCCTGGTCCAGCTACAGCAATGCATGCCACGCTCCTCTTACAGAAGAAGACAATCCCCACCACCCCCAAGTCTGTGTCAAGCTGGACAATTCCTCCCTGCCCCCAATGCAACATCGGTCTGAGCCCAAGCGCAGGAGAAAGACCTTCCAGCCAGGACCCTGTGGGGTTGATCCCACCAGAAGCATTGGCACAGCCCAGTCGCCATCCCCTGCCTGGGCTGCAGCAGCACCCAGCACCTCTGGGAGGGGATTTAAAAACCTGACACCTGTAGCTGCAAAGGGAGGGGGCAACCAGCAAAGCCAAGAAGCCTGGGAAATCCCTAAAGTAGAGCACAGGCATCACCACGCCAAGATCATCCCGCACCAGTTACCATGCCCCATCCTCCTGGTAGGGCAAAGGGAGCAGGGGAAACGAGGGGAGTTGAGACAAGCCAGCTGCACAACCCATCTGCTCCCACGATGTCCCGTGGCTGCCCGGTGGGATCTCATCAGCCTTCAGACACCTTTACAGCAAGGGGTTTGTTTGCCCGCAAGCTGGGAGGGGGCCCAGGGCCCAGACAAGCGCAAGGCGGTATGATGGCACCATCTAGGGAGAGGCACTGGTGAGGCAAGAGGAAAGCCAGGCGCAAATACCAGGAGCCTGCCTCAGAGCAAGGAGGGGAGCCAGGTTTTCCAGCAATGATTCTTAGCCGGGGAGGGAGAGATGCAGCACCCTGGGGTGCCTTGAGACCCTTCCATGGTCAGCACTGCAAGGTGCGCACAGATCAGTCGCAAGCTAAACCTAGAGATTTGCAAAAGGAATCCACATCGTTCTGCCCTACTAAGGTCTTCCCCAGCTCTTTGCAACAGATAAATCATGTTATTAGTTGTCCTGTAGTAAAAACAAAACAAAACTGGAAACAGAGCTGTTTCCAAAAGTGCACCTTGGGTCTACAAAGGTCAAGAACCGCTGGTTTCCAGAGAGCCCCGTGTCAATCTGGGGAGACGCAGCCTCTAGCAGGAAAAGGATAGAGCTGGGGAGACCCAAGCTACCCCCTAAGCACGCAAGGGTCCTGGTAGGCCAAGACGGGTCAGCTGCAGGGAGTAAGCCCCTTCCCGACTTCCAGCACACTAGCCTGGCATTAAGAGCAGTCTCTGGAAGACGCCGAGGAGGTGGCAGGGGACTAGTCTGCCCTAGATCCTAGCTGAGTGCAAGCCCTGCTATCAGCACTGGCTGGGAGAGCCCATGCAGGACCCTTTCTGGCTCTGTCTGGCCTGTCGATACCTGTCCACCCGAGATGCCGCTGGCAGAGGCAGCTCCTGCAAGGCTGGGAACCTAAGGGAAATCCTCAAACAGAGCAACTCCGCTCTTGGGAGACAGCGGAGGGAGAGAGCAATAGGCCCAGGATGACTCTCCAGAGAAGGACAAGAAAAGCCAAAGCAAGTTCCTCCAAACCAGATGCTGGTTATTGGGATACCACCAGCAGACAACACACAGACATCCTCACTAGTGGGTGGGAGGTCTCAGGCCCCTCTGAATCCATCCTCATGGGGCAAGACAAGTTCCAGACTCAGCCCCTCTTGTCGTGGTGTGAAGGAGTTTTATACAGTTCCGGTCCCAGGGTCTGTATTCCCGCCCATGTCTCTGAGAGAACGATCTCTTGGCCAAGAGAGCAGGGAAACTGAGTCACGACTGCACCCCTTGTTCTTTCCTGGGGTCACCGAAATAGACTTGCACATGATCCATGGCCTCTGCATCCCTGCTCTTTTGAAACTGCCCCTCGCCATCCACCTTCTCTCACGTGCTGATGGTTGGGATCCAGACTGAGCCGGTGGGAGCAAAGGATCTGGGAGGAGACGTGTTGTGCTGGGGATGTACGACAACGGGCGAGGGGTGTTCAGGAATCCCCAACAACCCTGGACAGCTCTGGGCATTCAAGGGAATGAGGCGACTCTTCTCTGAACGCCTGTGGAGCGCTGGGGAAAACCTGAGAGTAGTTAACTATCACTCCTTTGCTTTCCCGCATCTCGCCGCATTGAGCCCATGGCAGATCTCCCCAGCTGCGTCCATCTTACCCTTAAGAAACATCCTCTGCTGACTTTCACAACCTTGACTACTGAGTCCCCAGTGAAGAGGAGGAACAAAGACAGCACAACGGGGACAAAACTCATCTCTCTCTCTCTCAAGAGCTTGCCACAATCAGAAACTAGCCTTAATGCAAGGGGCTGCATGCAAGACTGGGCCAGGGAGAGAAACTTCCCCAGTACCAGAGGGAGCAATGATAACGGTGACTTCGGGACAATGGTTTCCAGGTCACCAGGAGGCTCCCATCTTGGTTAGTCGATAAATCACAGCAGCAAATAAATATGTAGGGTGTAACTGCTGCTGTAAGGACAGGCCCATCTGTGGAAGAGCCCCTGGGATTCCTCACATGCCTTTCCCTGCTTTTCTGGCACTTCCCAGGCTTTTCTGGTGTTGTTTTTCCCACTCCCGTACCCCACTGGGGAGGGAGTTTGTGCCCTGGCTGCCACCTCTCCACATCTGGTGGAAAGATCAGCTCTTCCTGCTGCTTCTCTGCTCTGGGGTGGGGTTCCTCCCTGCATCCCCCCGCCTCTTCAGTGCTGTCGTCTTTGCTCCTGCGAACCATCTTTTCAAGTACGCCGGGTGTTTGACACGTGTGTGTGAGGTTTCAAAAGCTCCGGTGGAAAAAGGAAGCTTTTCTTGGGGCCTTAACAATGAGACAGAGGAAGCTCAATCTACAAGCCACGTGAGAAAAGCAGCAGATCAAAGCTCTCCCTGTTTATAGCTCAGAGGGCCCAAATTCACTCAGGCGATGCCATGCGCCTCTCGGAGAGGTGCGAAGTGTGCCTGCAGCAGCCCCATTTGCTCTGTGGGGAAGGCATGAATGTGACACTGGAGGAAGCAGCGCTCATTAAGAAGGGTTTATAGAGCAGGAGGGCAAAGGAGCGACAGCCCAGAGAGATGCAGGTCAGCAGCTGTGTCAAAGAGCGGCAGACAATGAGCGACTGGGGGATTGAAGCCATCCGCTGCCTCTCTCTGTGAATAGCTAGACGGACCCAGAGAGGACCAAGGCGGAAGAATGTCAAGATTATTCCTTCTCAGAGTCACAGTCAGAGAGAAGTGGGGCTGGAGGGGGCCTCCAGAGCTCATCTTATCCAACGCCTGTCTGAGGCAGGATCAGCCTGGGAAGTACTGTCCAAATTACCCCAGGAAGACCAGAAATTCGCTACGCAGCCGAGATGCCCAGAGAGGAACCCGCTTCTTCATCTGGAGTCAGAAGAGCTGCCGTGTTCTGGGTCAGACCCTGCCCGGTCTCCCATGTCGCACAGAGGCTGGAAGGGAGAGTGGCGGGTCTGAGCAGGGTCCCCCACCCCATTCCTCTCTCCCTTGCAGCCATTTAGGGCCCAGGATGTTCCGATTCGGAGGCCATGCCCCGCACTCCCCTGCTCACTAGCTCCCGATGCCCCTTGCCTCCAAGAAGATGGCCAGCCCTTTTCTGAATCTGCCTGAACTCACAGCTGCACCCACATCTGGTGCCCTCGAGGTCCATCCTTTAATTCCATGCCAGGTCCTTGTTCATTTTAACTTGCTACCTACTACTGTTATGTTGTGACCCCTCATTCTCATCTGGTGAGAGACAGGCCATAATAATAAATCCCTACTGACTTTCTCTTCGTCATTCAGTAGGTTGTACATCTTTATCACGTCCCCCCTTAACCATCGCTTTTCTAAACTGAACAGGCCTCATTAGTCTCTCCCCCTGCGGAAGCCCCTCCGGAGCACCTGTCACCCTTGCTGCCCTTCTCTGGTTTTTCCGTCTCCTGCTGGAGGTGCAGGGACCAGAGCTGGGCACAGTATTCAAGGTGTGGACACACCAAGGGTTTATAAAGGGACATCACAATCCTTTCTTCTGTCTCCTAATTCCCTTTTTAATAATCCCTAGCAACAGGGTTATTGATAATCCCTAACTGGCTGTGAACCCTTATTGTGGTGTCCAGAGAGGCAGGGATTTTTGGGGGTTGATTTCTTTTATTGGACTAGTTGCACAGCTGGGATAAGAGTTAGCCAAGTTTTTCAATGCAGAACCTCCTTCTTTGGGTCCAAGGAGAAAAGAAAGTAGTTAAGAAGGGCTGGTAGATCTGGGAAGATGAAGTGGGAGGGAGAGAAACTCCCAGCAGACAAATCATTAGCAGACAGAGAGAGAGGCAGGTCAGAATATCCACCCTGCGAGCCCGGAGGCAGGATCAAGGCAGTATGTAACCATCTCTAATGACACATCCTGTCACTTTATGGCTGCAAGGGGCTTGTTAGCATGGCTGCCTCCAGCAGGTACAGAGCACACGGCATGTGCCCTCACCAGGGAAACCCGCTGCCTGCCAAAGTGAGAAGGGCCCTTAACAGTGAGGTGAGAGAAGTGTGTAAGGTGTAAGACTTCCTAGCAGTGAGAAATTGCTCACCTGAGGACATGGGGGAGTGTGCCCAGCACTTCCCTTATGACAATTAGCTGCTATTCACAGCCAGGTGAGGAACGGGGACATCAAATGATGCCTGAACTGAAAGAGAAGCTAGGAAGCCAAGAGGCACTTCAAAAAAAAAAAAAATCATAATACCCCTTCCATATGCATGACCAGCCCAGCAATTTGCACCTAATTTCCCCAGCAGCTTTTGGTGCATATCAAACACTCTCCCATAAAACAGGGGAGAGGAGATCTGGGAATCAAGAGGAACATCGCTCTGGGAGGGAAAGAGAAAAGCCTGCAAGGTGAACTCCCAGAAATGGATGGTGGATTTTTTTTGGAGTGATCTCTTTTATTGAGGTTCCCTGAAGACAAATGCAAGGTGTTTCACTGCGGGAGGGTAATCAAAAGCACAAATACCAAATGCAGGCCACCTGGCTGGATGGTAGTGCTTTGGGAAAGCAGAGTTATTAAACAAAACTCTCCCACTAGGAGGATGGTGAAGCACTGGAACAAGTTACCTAGAAAGGTGGTGCAGTCTCCATCCTCAGAGGAGTTGAAGACCAGGTAGACACAGCCTTGGGTGGGATGATGCAGTTGGGGCTGGTCCTGCTTGGAGCAGGGGGATGGATTAGATGTGGCCTCCTGAAGCCCCTTCCAGCCCTCATTTTCTATGATTCTGCTCAGCCTTGGTCAGACCTCGTCTGGATACCGTGTGCCGTTTTGGGCTCCACATTTGATAAAGGACGTGGAGAAGACAGAGAGGGTACAGAAGCAACAAAGACGATCAAAGGCTTAGAAAGCAAGTCCTAGAAGGAAAGCCTGAAGGACCTGGGCACGTTCTGCTGGCAGAAAAAGTGTTTAAGAGGAGACACGAGAGCAGGCTTCAAACACCTGGAGGGCTGCTGTAAGAAGAACGAAAGCAGCTTTTCTGTCTTGCTGCAGAGAGGAGGGCGCAGACCCATGGCTTGAAGCTGCAGCAAGTAAGCCTGGGTTGGATATCCAGAAACACTTCTTCATTGTCAGAGCAGGGAAGCAATGGAACGACACCCAGGGAAGCTGCAGACTCTCCATCCCTGGAGGGGTTCAAGCAGAGGCTGGACAGCCACTGGTCAGGGTGATCCAGGCTCAATGATGCCTGTGTTCTGCTACGGGGTGTCCCAGGCCTCTGGGCTTTGCTGGTTGCTCCCCACCATCCTTCTGCTCCATGTATCAGGGGGTTTTTAAGCCTCCCCCAAATGTGCTGGCTGCAGGGGACGGCAACTGGGTTGTGCCAAGCTTCCTGCTGGCACCAAATCCAGAGCGTCCTGGCTAGAGGGTCTTGGCCCCTCTGCTCAGGCTCAGCCCGACACCATATTTGGGCCAGGAAGGAATTTTATGCCATGCTCAGATTAATATGAACTGCTGGGGGAAAGGGGGGGTGAACCCTCTACCTGGGATCCCTCGAGCATCTACTGACAACATTTCATAGCAGCGGGACATTGGCTGCAGTGGTCCCCCTGCTTTCCCTGGGGCAAGTTTGGGTGTCAGGTCTGTGCTGTGTCAGGGCTGACAGTCGTCTCACGTAAAGTGTAGATGATGGATGTGTCTGGGGTGGTTTGGACAGGGCTGATCCTGCCTCAGGCAGGGGTTGGACTGGATACGAGCTCTGGAGCTCCCTTCCAGCCCCACTGCTCTATAGTCTACTGCACCAGTTGGCAGCCAAGTGCTTGAAATACAATGGGGAGAGACCTAGACACAATGTCCAATGCAAAGCATCCTGGTTACATCTCCCCGATGCTACCAGAAAGGGCTCGACAGGTTTCTACCCAGTCCTCCAAGCAGAAACACCGCTTCCACCAAAAAACAAAACAAAAAACCCCACCATACAGGAGCACTCAGCTGCTTATAAATGTTACATGCATTTTCAACCCAGACAACGAGCAGGGTTTTAAGACCCTCTAAGAAAGGAAATGAGACTGAGAAGGAGAGGCCGGCGCTAATGGGATGCAGGGATCAGAGGGAAAAACAGCAGTGAGGGCGAGGGCAAAGTACCGAAAACCTGTTTTGATAGAAGCTGAGTCCAGAAAGCACAGATGTGTCATCACCGTCTCCCACCAGCATTTCGATCTCTTAAGCAGGGATCCTGGTTTTCTGTTAACCCCTCAATTTTTGGATTTAAAAAAGTATACCCCAAAGCCACATTTTCTCATGATTAAAATTAAATGTCACTAATATATATCTACATCTAGCTACCTACGTATCTATTAGTGGCGTTTCATTTTAATCATGGAAAAATGTTGCTTTTCAGTTACTTTTTAAATCAGAGAAGACCAGGATCCTGGCTCTTAAGGAAGGTGTGGAAAACCTACCCTATGAGATCCTGGCTTCCCCAGGCCTCCCCTCATTCCCAGCTATCCTGCGAGCCCTGTCCTCAGCCCTTCAAAGGAGGGAAAGGAGGCATCAGGATAGAGATGCCCGGAGGTAAAGCCTCAGAGTCAAAAGCCCCAGAGGGAACAGCCTCTGTGACCCCACAAAATCCTCTTTTATCATCAAGCAGCAAAATGCAAAGGAAACAGAAAGCTCCTTACCTTAGCCCCATGCTCATCCAAGGAGTTGCTGCCTGTAAAATGGGAGAGAAAAGCCACATCAGTCACCGTGTCATCACGAATGGCTGCAGAGGTCAGGAAAAGCAGGTGGCTGCCACACAGGTACAGGTGTGAAGCCTCCAACCTAAAATCAGATAACTAAGGGCTGGAGAGCAGTGATGCTCAACCACGAGTCCAGGAGCACCCCAGGATGCCTCAAGAGCCTCTCTGGGCTGCTGGGGCCTTGTGAGCATTGTTGTATGTGCCAACACAATACACGAGACTGAACCCTCTGGGTCTAAAAGGAATCCACAGGGTTAAAAACATGAGAGAAGCGGGGCTGGAACAGACCACCGGACGCTGCATCCAGTCCAACCCCCTGCCTGAGGCAGGACCAGCCCCGTCCAAACCATCCTTCTCTACGCAGTTGTAAGCAGTGTCAGTGGGGGCATCCGTGTTCCCTGCTGCTGGGTGGTTTCTCCCTTGTTGCACACACAGTGGTTTTACTTTGAAACTGCCACTACTTTCGGAAATGCCCTTGTATACTTGTCTGCATGTACATACATATGTAGATACACACACGTGCAGCCACACACACAATTCATGGCGTCATGCTAGAAACCCAGCTGGGCAGTCCAACAGAACAAGACAGCGATTTGTGGCGAGGGTTACATACAACTGCTGGAAGGGAGAGCGGCTGGGTCTGAGCAGGGCTTTTCTTCTCTTCCTTGCAGCCTCCAGCTTTGTAGGTCCAGGGCGCCCCGATACAGAGACATGCTCAATAGCCCGATGCCCCTTTCCTCCAAAAACGGGTCCGGGCCCTTCGTGAACCTGGCTAAACTCTCCTTTTCCCCCACATTTGGTGCCCACGAGCGCTGCTCCCCACTTTTATCCCACACTGGATGGAAAAGCTACAATCTATAAAAGAACGGCCTGGTGTCGTTTTAAACTGCCGGCCTGCTCCTTGCATGCCGTGACCCCTTGCTCGTCTGGGAAAACACAGCCCAGAATACATCTCTGTTGACTCTCTCCCCGGCCATTCACACGCTGTCAGCCCTCATCCTGTCCCCATGCTGTAAACTTTCCTGCCCGGAGCAGGGGGCTGGACCCGATGATCTCACGAGGTCCCTTCCAGCCCTAAACTTCTGTGAATCTCTCTTCTGATCAGACCAGGCCTGGCCTCATTAGTGGCTCCCCATAGCACTGATCAACCTTGCTGCCCTTCTCTGGACCATCTCAACCTCTTCTATTTCCTTTTGGAGGTGCGAGGACCAGAACTGGGTGCTGTACTGGAGATGTGGGTGCATCGTGGGTGTATAAAGGGGCACTGTGCTACTTCCGGCTTTGTTCCCCGTTCCCTTCTTAATAATCCCCGAGTCTGCCTTTCCGATGGCTGCCCAGCAGAGCTGAAGCTTTCTCCTTCTGTGTCCTCGCTCTCTGCTCGACTGCAGCCCCCCAACACCCAAACTACAGCTCCGGAAGGTGGGTGGCACAGGTCGTGCAGAGATCAACGCTTCCGCGTGTCCACCCAGCAACTACACAGTCACCTCAGCCTGTACAGCCGGGACTTACCGAAGATATAGATAATGGCTATCCCGCTCCCGGCTCCCATCAGCCCTGCTAGCCGCAGCACAACCTTCTTGGCGTAGGCTACGTTTTCCTTCCTCTTTTTCTCCTGCTGCTCATCCGAGCCGGCGTCTTTCCCATCTCCTCCCTCTGTTGTCTGCCCCCATTGTGGCGGGGAGGAAAAAAAGGAAAGAGATCAAAATTAGCAGCAGTGAGAAGCTACATGACTCCCACGCTAGTCCACGAACCCCCTCACCAGCCTCAAAACCTCTATTGGGGGGAATCCCATTGGCTTTCCTAGGTGCCACTCAAAGGCAATGGCAGATCCTCCCCTAGAAACCCTCGTAAAAGGAACGAAAAGCAGTTAGCCCCTACGGGTGCCGGTGAGCAGACCCAGCGCATCGCCGGACCCCTCGCTGACTCCAAGCAGGAAACTCGCCAGGTTTGGCAGCGCTTGCGACATCCCCGGGTCGGGAATCGATGCAGAAGCAGACAACCCGGTCCGCAGGGTGACGATACAGGGAATTAGCTGCCCCATTCAAGCAAGTGGGAGCTTGTGTGTTAACCCAGGGCCGGGCCGGGCCCAGCCCCCCAACACATTCAACCCGGCCTGCGGGTGGACGGCCACCAACTGACTGGGTCTGGCCTAATTTCATCTATAATAACCTAATTTGAGAGCGAGAGAGAGAGGTTTCATTCTGATCAAGGAAAAATGTGGATTTTGGGGTTTTTTTTTTTAATTTGAAAATTGAGGATTTTTTTTTTTAAATCAGAGAAAGCCAGGATCCCTGGCGATGACCTCAGCGGTCCCTTCTGGCCCCCCACTTCCACCTTCCGCAGCCTCAGGCCCCACCCCTGTGGTGAAGCCAGGGTCCCCCATGCCCCGCCCCCTCAGGCTCCGCCCCCCGGACACCCATCATCAGCCCCTGCCCATTGGGAAACCACGCCCCCCCTCAGGCCCCAGCCTCAATCAGGAAGCCCCTGCCCCAGTTTGCGCCCTAGGCCCCTCAGACAGCCCGTCACTGCCCCCCCCGGGAAGCCCCGCCCTCAATCAGTGAGCCCCTCCCCTTCCAGCCCCGTCCCCAAGCAATCAGTTCCCTTCAGCCCACGCCCCCACGAACACCCCACCATCAACCCCCCCATGGCCAAACACGCCCCCTCAGGCCCACCCCCACGAGACCAATCAGCCCCTCCCCCTCAGGCCCCGCCCCCACCGAGACCACACACCCCTCAGGCCCCGCCCACTCCTCACCTGAGGGCGCTGGAGCTTGTCTTGCAGCACCGCCTCCGTGAGCCCCGCGCCCGGCGCCACCGCTGGTCCCACGTGCGCCGCGCCCCCCGAGCCCGGCGGCGGCCCCGCGCCCCCCGCGCTCAGCGCCCGCCAC
>JAGPOW010002190.1:26444-42925 GCA_030014935.1 Caiman crocodilus
CCCCGCGCCCCCCGCGCTCAGCGCCCGCCACGGCGCCGCCCGCCACCGCCGGCAGCAGCCCCTCAGCGCCCGCGCCACCGCCGCCGCCATCTTGGCCCGCGCCGGCCCACACAGCGCACGCGCCGCAGGGCCAATCAGGGCGCGGGCTGCCGTGGTTGGGCCCGCCCCTTCCCGCGGCGCAAACCAATCCAGGAAGCGGGAGTCGCGGCGAGTCTCGCCCCTCTGGATTCACCGGGCCAATGGTGAAGAAACTAAAGGGGCGGGGCTTAAGGGAAAAGACGCACGCATCGTCCAATGAGGATGCGGAAGGCCGGGGAAACCGACCAATCGCGGAGTGGGGAGGCGGGACGAAGGGCGCCCGGGCCAATCAGGGAAGGGGATAGGAGGCGGAAGTGGAAGGCGGCGAAGGTCAAAGACAGCACGTGGGGCAACTGCTCTGGCTACAGTCGCTGGCTCCAAGGGGGCACTGGCCCGCACTCCCGGCGGGCTTTGCGCCTTCCACCAGCCCCCAACATGCTTCGAGGGTGCTGCGGTGAGGAGACACGTGGTTCTCATGAAGTTAACCCTGAAGCCTAATGACAACACGCTGCGTAGGCACGTGGTTGGGTTATGCATGTGTGCATGCACAAATGCATCTGCACAAGAACGTGTGAGCATGTGTGAGAGTGCTTGAGCGTGTGGAATGCAAAAAATGCGTGCATGTGCATGTACAAGTACAAGTGTGGGCATATGCATGCATGCGAGTGGGCACATGCATGTGTGTGCATGAGTAAATGTACATGCACACAAGTGCACAAAAACATGCATAGAGGAATGTACAAGTTCCTGCACAAGTGTGGGCATGTGTTTGTGGCAGTGTGCATGAGTACACAAAAGCACATGTACAAGAACATGCATGGACATGAAAGTGCATCTATTTACACAACTGCACATGCCCGCACAAGTTCGTGAACGTGTGTGAGTGCGCAGGGCTGGATGAATGGAAGCTGATGCACAAGTGAATAGTTGCATCTGGGTGTACACAAGCATGTATGTGTGACCGTGTAAGACTGCATGCATGCATGAGGTGCATACAATACTGAGTGTGAGAGTGTGCAAGAGAGAAGCACTGCTGCTGGGTCAGCGCAGCCTGCGAGGCTCACACACCTCTGTGCGCCAGGACAGCAGGCGCTGCCCAGTCTAGAACTAGGGACGCGAGGCGTACTTCCAGCGCAGCCGCGGCTCAGTCCCCTCCCACAACACCCCACGTGAAAACACGAGGCCGGCAAGGGTTTGACACAAACCCGCTCCAGCAGCTCGGCAGGCAAAGCAGCTGCCAGCCCTTGTGGACAGCAGCCCAAGCTCGCTCTCGTGTGGACAGCGGAAACATTGGACTCAACTGAATTTTTCTGCAATGGCTGGGGGTGGGGCTCTGATCACAAATTCCAGCTGCATTTGCTGATTTAAAGGCAAGTTGAGGTTGGATATTAGGAAAAGCTCTCCCCGGAGGAGGGCAGTGAAGTGCTGGAACAGGCTCCCTAGAGCAGTGGCGCAGTCTCCACCCTGGGAAGTTTTGAAGACTTGGGTAGACAAAGCCTCGGCTGGGACGATGGAGTTGGGGCTGGCCCTGCTTGGAGCAGGGGGTGGACAGGTCCTTCCAACCCTCCTTGTCTGTGATTCTACGAAGAGGCCGTAGTCTCCACCCTGATCTCTGCCCACTGCACTTAAGGCGAGACCCAGAAAGGCGTAAGCAGGTCTCACCCCCTCACAGGAATGTCTGCAAGTCGAGGACATAAATACCTTCATGAATCAAAAACGTAAATACCGCGGTGACTCCGTCTTGGCTCTCAGCCCATCTACCTAAGGTGCACGAAGCTGCTTTGAAAGCAGGCTCCCGGCTTTAAACACTCCAGCTGCCGCTTGCCACGTGCAGCCCAAGCCCTTCAGTATCAGAGCATCCCTCACGGCCAGCCCCTGCTACCCCAGCTCCTACCCCCTCACCCCCAGAGCACAGCCTGTGGTTCCTCCAGGAGGCACTGCAGAGGTTAACAAACCGACTGCAAGAGGCCCTGGTTCATCCAGTGAGTGTCTGGTCTTCACTGCCAGCCTCTGAACCCAGCTCTCCTGCCCAAACCTGGCTCCCCTGCTCCTTTCTGCTGGGGACAGATGCTCTTTGAGCCCCAGCTTCTCAGCTTGCCTAGAGTAAAACCCTCCTGCGCCCCTCAGGGGTGTCAGGCCCATGGGGAAGCAAAAGACCACCTCTGGCTGCCCAGAATCCATAGGGCATGACTGCGTAGCCCTTCCTGTGGCTCGAGAGCCCACCAGTCTTCCCCGCTGACATAGACGGAGGGCATGGGTGCAGGGGGGGGAAGAGAGAGGTTTATTTGGACATGGGCAGATGAAAGAGTTCCCCAAACAGAAGCCAGTGAAGCGTGGTATGTGCTACAGCCTCTACCCTCGCCCCCTCCCTTCCCTCCCTGTGGCCCCAGCTTTGCTAAGACACACACCTGCCAGACTACAACTAAAACCCACCCAAAAAAACAAAATACAGTGTGGAAAAGAACTAAAAGCAACACCCCCCTCTCCCTGGGAGAGCTCCTTCCCCTTCCCCGCGCCACAGAGGCCAGTCTTGGGGGGCTGCCAGAGGCTCCCGTGGGCCCTACGGCTCCAGCAGCTTGCCCAAAAACCGCAGGTTCAGGATCTTGAGCTGTTCCTCCAGGTCCATGCGCACAATGCCATCCTCGCCATCGATGCTCAAGAGGACACCCGTGGCTTCCCGGTCTTCCCCGAGGATCACCTTCACCTGGGAGGGAGGAGCGGGAGATGCAGGGTCAGGCATGGAGAGGCTGAGACAGGTGTGGGGAGCTTGGGCCATGCAGGTCCCTTGGATGTGCCGCGATTGGGATGTAGGCTGCGATGCTGAGCTCGGGGGCCAATTGTTGCACAAAGCCTCAAGCCTTCCCACGTGCGTCACAGCCAATCCAAACGCGAGGCAACCAAGACCGGCCAATTGGGGAAGATGAGCCGGCAACGCCCAAGGGTGATGGAGCAGGGGGTCCTTTCCCACCCTGACACCTCTCTGCTGTGGGTCAGTATGACCCCTGCATTAGCTACGTGACACCCCTCCAGTGGGGTTCACGCTGCTCCGGGCCTTACAATGACCAACCTCCCTGTATCTCCGAGCCTGCCCGATGCCCCTCAGCCACGTACCTTGTTGTTCTTGGTAGGTGTGACCGGCTCCAGGTGCTCGCTGGAGATGCTGACGACCTTCTCGCTGTCCTTGAGGTACACGGAGCACATGCCGCCCTGGAGGGAAGGAAGCAGGGAAGTCAGGCCCCAGCGTCAGCTGGGGAGGCAGGAGAGGGGGGACCTTGCTAGGGAAGGATCTGGTCCCTTCTGAAGTGGATCTAAGGGTTGGGCCTCTCTGCATCCCACAAGCAGGCTTGAGGCTTTGTTACGAGCATTTGAGCAAACTCCCAGCCTCATAGCAACAACCTTTGCACTAGCAAGGGCTCCTTTGTGCCGGGCGTGAGGCCTGGCTCCATAGCTCGGTGGTTAGTGCAACAGGTTTGTGAATGAAGAGTTCATGTCGCCCTCAAGCATTTTGTTATATTACTTGGGGTGGGAGAGCTGGAACCTCAGAGCTGCTGTGGACTTGGTCAGACCCCAGGTCCCTCCTGCCAGGTCTCCGTGTCACATGGGGGCAGAGACCGGTGCTGGACAGGGGAGTGACAGGGTCCGGGCAGGGTTTCCCCTGTTCCTCTCCCCCTCACAGCCATCGAGGGTCCAGGATGAGGCAACCCCGAGGCCATGCCCCACACTCCTGCGCCCCAAAGCCCCCGATGCCCCTTTCCCCCAGCACAGGTCCAGCCCCCAGCTGGATCTGGCTGAACTCTCCGCTCCCAGTGCCCACAAGTTCCCCACTTTCACCCGACGTGGCGGGGGGGGAAACAAATGTCTGAGAGTAGGGGGGAGCATCCCAGATTAACTGCCCAAACCCCTTGGTAACTGCCCTGCACCCCAGAACAGCTCCCAACGCACCGTCACGCTGCGAATGACTCCGGTCTGCCCCACCACCTGGCTGTCCAGGTAGGTGTCTCGCACTTTGACCTGGATGTCGGTGGTGACCCAGTCGCTGGAGCTCTGCTCGATCCCGGACCCGGGGGTGTGTGGGTTGTAACCCCCCGGGGATGGGGCTCCTGGTGTCATGGGGCTGTAGCCCACTGGGCTGGGGCTCGGGCTGGCCTGCGTGACAGGGAGGCAAAAGAAGCTGAGTTAGAGGGGTGGCCTCCGTCTGTAGTACATGACAGATGGAGCACAGGGCAGGGAAAAGGGGATGAGAGTGGCACTCAGGGAGGGTCCCCCTCCACCCCAAGTCGGGCAGCTCCGTGTTCCCAAACATGAACCCTTTGCTGCCTAGAGCCACAGCCCCTATCCCCCGCCTACCTGGTATGCCATGGGTGATGGTGTAGGGTGGTAGCTGGCTGGCGAGTGGGTGTTCTGGTAGCCCACAGGGCTGGGGGCTACTTGGTGGTAGCTTTGAGGGCTCGGGCTGGGCTGGTAAGAGCCCTGCGGGGACGGGACAGCGTAGGGGGAGAATTGATCCGTGTTGTACCTGCCGTAGGGAGAAGGGTTAGGAGAGGAGCCAGCAGCCCAGCACTGTCCAGCAATCTCCTCCAGCTGGTAGCCATTCCCCCCGCTCCCAAAGCATGAACTCACATGGCCGGCGTCCCAGGCGTCTGTGGGTTGTAGGGTGGGTTGACCTGTGGCGATGAGGGGTCGGGGTAGCCGGGGGTCTGGGGGTTGGGGGTGCCCCCGTAGCCCTGCGGCGAAGGCGTGGGCTCGTCGTCAAAGCCATAGTCAAACTCCTCGTCCGCCCTGGCATGGGGAGGGGGAGGAGAACATGGCTGTCAGGGGGCTCCAGGGAAGCTGCTACCCTGGTGCCGCCCAATCCTCTCCTAGCACCCGCTCTGTGAGGCCTGCAGGGAGCCCGGGGCAGTCTGTGTGCGAGTGTGTTAGTGTGTGCGTGTGCAGGACCTGGCCCCCTCCTGTCTGTCATGGGGCCTCTTGCATGCATGTTATGTGGTACCTTGTGCCTCTGGGCAGACTCGAGTTTGTCATGTGGCTTCATGTCCGTTACGTGGCTGCGTGCTCCCTGTCTGTGCATGTCACACAGCCCCTTGCATGTGGTTGTGCACATATGCATCTCATGTCACCACTTGTGTCCATCTCGTGGCCTTGTGCATGTGTGCACACAACACATGTATGTCATGTGGTCTCTCAGGCCACTTGTGTGAACGAGCGTCTGTCATGTGCATCACCCGACTGCCTCACCTGCATCCCACAATGCCACCAGCCTTCAGCCCCACAGCCCAGAGTGGCCATGGGTGCCTGGCCTCCTGCCTTGCAGCCCCCTCCCCACCCTGCCCCCCACAATGGGCAGCCCATACCTGGACGGCGTGTTGGGGTTGTTGGGGTCCCAGGCCCCACTCTGGGCAGGTGTCCGGCTACCGTCATGCAGAGGCGTCTGGGAGCCGTAGTGTGGGGTCCGGCTGCCTGCAAAGAGCCCAGAGCGCGCAGCCGGTCAGTGCCCAAATGTTTACCCACAATTCCCAGGGCATAGGGGCCAGGGGCACCTCCCAGCACACCCCCATAGGGTTCCCATGTGGCTCCACTACAGACTGCCCCCCCAGGCTCTATGACCTCTGCCCCACCACAGGGACCCCCCATTGGCCTGCCCCAGGTCAGGGGGGCACTCACCGTCATGCAGCGGGGTCTGAGAGCCGTACATGGGTGTCCGGGAGCCTGAGCCATACATGGGGGTCTGGGCACCGTACATGGGTGTGCGCCCGTAGGTGGAAGTCATGCCACCGGGTCTGCGTGAGCCCCTGTCAGTAGGAAGGAGGGGGTGTTAGGTGCCTGGGGTGGGGGGGTCGTGGATGGCTCATTCTTGCCATGGGAGCAGTCAGAGATCCCCAATGCCAGACTTCCTGTCCCAGCCCTGCAGGGTGCTCAAGGCAGGGGACAAAAGGGGTCAGGCCCTGTCCTCCCCCCCAGGAGGTCCATGCTCTATTACCTCTCCTCATGGCAGCTCCATTTCCTGCCACCCCTGCCCCCTTGTGCCCCCAGGACACTGCAGGATTCCCCCAAACTGGCTCCTGCCCTCCAGCTCTCCCCTTCCCTGCTAGGCTCTGGGTGAGACCCCAGCACAGCAAGTCCCCAGCAAGGGTGGGGGCTGAGCCAGATAGAGGTGGGGAGCACTGGTCAGGAGACTACAATGGTTCCTAGAGGCCAACTCTGGGCTCTCCCCCCACAGCCCCGGACTTACACTGTGGTTAGACGCTGGCGATCCACAGAGATGGTCTGGCAGGTGGAATGCAGTTCCACGCGGGCCGTGGACTCGGTGGCATCCTTCACCACCCCGATGTAGCCTGCAAGGGATGGAAGCACATGTCACTGACCCCACCACAGGCAGCAGGAGGTGCTGACACCCCGTGGGGTTGAGGGGATGGACTCAAAGGGACCACGAATGGGCTGCGATCCACTGGCCCTTGCTCAGAGGGAAATTGTGGTCAGCTTCTTCCCTTGCCCCCCGCCCCTCACTGACTGAAGTGTTCCCAGGGGACCCCCACTGCCTGCCCCATGAGAAAGGAACTTAGGTGTCCTGTTTGATCTAGCCCCTCCATCTGTAACCACTAAGACACGTGTCCACAGACAGGGCACCGGATGCTGCCAAAATTCCCAGCCATCCCCACCCTGACCCACTGCCACGAGGGGGAACTAGAGACCCTCAACTTGCCCTGAAACTTGTTAGGCTTGCGGACCCAAAGCTGGGTGACAGCTCAGGAAGGCCAGGACAGAGCAAAGCCAGGGAGCACGGTGACCACCTAGGAGTGGGACTTGAACCCATGGCCCCCTCTTACCTTTGTATGGCCCCTGGGAGATCCGGACCGTCTGCCCAATGAGGTCATTGTCTCGGCGCCCACGGCCTCGGCTCATGCCGCCCCCGCCGAAACCACCACGCTGGCCTGCAGTTGGGGAGGAAGAAGCACTCAGCACCCCGCCCAACCTCCCCCACATCCCAGGTTGCCTCCATACTCCCTCCACCCACTTCTTGCTGTAGCTGCACAGACCATCCCCCGCAAGCCACGTAGGGTGAGCCAAACATCACAAGACCCCAGACACCCTCCCCCCAACCTACCCCCAGGTGCTCACCTGCCCCACTGGGGTGCATGGGGCTGCTGATGCGAGGGCTCATGGGGGCAAAGCCTCCAACAGTGAAGTTAGTGACGTCCCGGGGCTGTGGGGGGCAAAGCCTGTGAGGGCAAAAGCAGGGTGGGGACCCCTCCCCCCACACTCTACACTAGGGATGTGATGATAAAATGTGGGGCAGGCACAAGGAGGCGCTGTAGCACCCCTAGAGCCAGCAAGGGGGCAATAGGCAGGTCCTTTCCGCAGCCCAAGGAGAGGGGAGGCTGGCTGGGTCCCTCCCTATCCACCACGGGGGCTATGGGGGTACCCCCTTTGTCCCTCTCTCCCCACCCCTGGGGTGGGTGGGCACCTCTATTTTTAGCTAGGGGGGTGAGAAGGGGACACTTGTGAGCCAGGAGAGTCCAGCTGGACCACACAAGGCCACAACACTGCCTTGGGCTGGTGATCTCTATGCTTCATAGCACTGGGGGTCAGGAAGGAGCTGGGAATCTCCTGAGGCATGATGGCTCTGGGCAGATACCCCATCTCCTGCCAGGCTGGGCCAGAACCACAGTACCAGAAAGCCCTGGTCCCAGCCCAGAGCCCTCACCTTGGAGCCCCCGGCCAGCACCAGGTGCCGGGTCTTGCAGACGAACATGCCTCCGTTCTCCACCAGCTTCTTGCAATGCAGGAAGGCAAAGCCACGGAAGAGGTGGCGGATCTCACCCTCACGGCCCTGCCCGGGTAAGAGAGGCTGTGAGCACCACACTCAGGTGGGTACGGGACTCCCAAGTAGCCAAAAGGTTCCCTGAACCAAGAACGAGGGTTTTGCCTGGCACAGAAAGGCAGCTGGAATTAAGTGTCCTCTCTGGGGGTGTTTGAGACAGGACGTTGCCCCCCAAAAATGCATCTGATCTCAGGAAGGGAGATTGGCAGAGAGGATACGGCCACATAGAAAGGTTTAAACCTTCTGCCACAATATAAGAAGTTAACAAGTCTTTAAAGGAGCCATGCCTGACAACCTCCGGGAAGGGGCAGGGGGTTTGCGGGTGCAAGACGGCCCCTAGCTCCATACCGAATGCGGCCCATCGATGACCTTCACAATGTCCTTGACGTGGATGTTGTTCTGTTCCGAGTCCAGGGCCACGGCAAAGCGGTTGTCTTTCTTCCGCGTCACTGCCTGGTGCCGGACAGTCACCACCTTCCCATACATGTTCAGCACCTAGAAGAGGGCCAGGAAGGAGTGGGGCTCAGGGAAACTGAGGCAGGCTGGGACCCAGGTCAACAGTAGCCTTAATTTCCCTGGGGGGGTCCCCAAAACACCCAGAATCCCTCTAGCTCAGAGGGATCATGGCAGGGCCCAGACCCAGGTTACAAAGGACCATTTCCCAGGCTTTGCTGGTGTGGGGGAGACAGAGTTAAGCCTGATTCAGAAAATAAATAGGACTAATTCTTGAAGCAAAAGGGGCAGCGGGAGCTATTGAGCATGGATGCGATGGGCACGGCCTCCAAACCAGACCTTCAATGGCTGCAACGGAGAAAGAAACGGGAAAACCCTGCTCGGACGTGTTCACTCTCCCTTCCAGCCACCGCGTGACACAGGAAACCAGGCAGGACGGACCTGGGGTCTGACCCAGTGAACAGCAGATCTTGTGTTCTGACGCCTGCTGAATCAGCAGCACCTTTTGGCCCCTTGGCCCGAAGTGACAGCCAGCTCAGCAGTGACTGAGAAAGGTTTAAAAATAGCAGCAATGCCGAAGACCTCCTTGGAGCTGGGAGAGGACAGCCCATGGCAGGTATGTACCATGCATAGTGCCCTATGCAGCCATTACAGTGTTTCCATGCTTCTATTCCAAGGGGGAAAAAAAAATCACCTTCCCTGCTTAAGATGCACCTCTCAACTAAGGAGGGTTGGTTTTTGAAGGTATGGGGGCATGCGGTACACGAAGAAATACGGGATCAGCCTTGGGAGCAGCTGTGCCCGCACCAAGCCCCCACCCGCACCTCACCTGGAAAGTCTCACGCTCCAGCCGGACGATGACACCCACAGTCTGGGGGTCCAGCTGCACCAGCTCCCCCCACTCATGCTGCCCGCCCACATCCACACCCGAGGCTGTCTCCGAGCAGAGCTGCAGGTCCCGCGGCAGCACCTTGAGCTGGAAGAGGAGGGTAGGCATGAGGGAGGGAGGGAGGGAGCAGGGGCAGACCATTCCCCACTGCCTCTTTCCCACCCACAACTGCTGGGGATACTCTCAGAGTATTGCAAACACAACAGAAAGTATCAGGATGCCCCATTCTTAATCCAGGGTGCCTCCACACCTTGAATACTGTGCCCAGGTCTGGTCTCTGCACCTCCAAAAGGATATAAAAGAACCAGAGAAGGCACAGAGAAGGGGAGCAAGGGCAATTAGTGCTATGGAGGGGCTTCCCAGAAGCTAAGGCCAGGCCTGGTCAGGTTAAAAGAGAGACACTTGAGAGGAGACAGTACGGTGTAAACCCTTGTCCTAAGACAAAGCATCTAGGGACTGATTCTTGGCTCTCTTGCCAGACAAGGATGAGAGATCATGGCATGAAATGAGCAGGCCGGGAGTTTACCACCACCAGAATGGTCATTTCCTCCTAGCGTGGGATGAAAGTGGGTGCTCATGGACACGGGACACAGGGGAAGCTGAGAGTTCAGCCAGATCCACCCAGCAACTGGGGACATTCTTGGAGGAAAGGGGCATTGGGGGCTGTGAAGCATGGGAGCACAGGGCATGGCCTCCAAGCTGGAACATCCTAGACCCTCAATGACTGCAACTGGGAGAGGAACAGGGAAAAAACCCTGCTCGGACCCTGTCACTCTCCCTTTCAGGTCCGCTCTCTGCCACTGTGTGTCCCAGGCAAGACAGACCCGGGGTCTGACCCAGTCAATGGCAATGATTATGTGCTTACAAACACACCGTGCCACAGCAGCCTCTGGAGACTTTTGGTTAAGTCCTTAAAGCACGTGAGATTTCCTCCCCATTCCCCTCCACGCACATCCCCTCTACTCCCCTCCCTTCCTGCTGCTGCTGCTTTCCCCACTGTCCAGAAAAACTTCAAAGTTTCTCTTGCCCACTCCAGCTGGGGTGTGTGCAGACTGGGAACAGTAACAGCTGTAGCAGTGAGATGGGCAAGGATTGGGAGGGCTCCCTGCCCTGCCCGGTCCCCCTGGGAGCAGGCGTGGGAAAGGGGAAATCCCTGCCCGCAGCCTCTCCTACTTTCACTGTTCTTAGCAAAGACTTCCAGGCTGGATCCAACTCGAAATGGGGTGGGGAGCAACACTTCACCTACTCCAGATCTACCCCTGGGACCCCTGCTAACCTCGTGCATGGTGAGGTCTGAGAAGAGGATAACAAAGTTCTCCTCCACGCGCACGATGAGCCCCGTGTCGCCCTCGAAGCGCCCAGCGATCACCTTCACATGGTCGCCCATCTTGAAGTACTTGCGCAGCTCCTGGGCTGGGAACTCCAGCATGTCCTGGGCAGAGGAGAAAAGAAGGGCATGAGCATAGGGGGTCAGAGCAGCAGGAGGGCAGGTGCGGGGCATGGCTGGCTGGCAGCAGAATTCACAGCACTGCAGGGAAGTCAGGCTGGAAGTGTCATGCCTAGTCCTGGCTAAACCATCCCAGCCACAGGTCTATCCAACCTGCTCTGGGACATCTCCAGGGTTGGAGATGCCCCACCTTCATTCAGTTCAATAACAGCCTTTTGGAAATTCTTCCCAGCTCCAGAACCATGTTGGAGACCAGAACCGTGCCCACCCCCAACCCAAGCCTTGACAGCTAGACGCCCCCACCCCCAGCTGCCAGTGATGAGAAGAGTAGGGGGTGGTGTCCCCGTCACCTTGAGGTCCTCGTGCTTGGGCATGATGGTGATCTTGTTGCCATCGACGCTGAGGATCTTGCCCTGCAGGTTGATCAGCTCACCTTCACACACCTCCACGTTGTCCCCTGGCTGGAAGTTGTGCTCCCGCTCCTTGCCTGGGAGGGAGAGAGTCATAGAATTGGACAAAAGTGGGGTGGAAGGGACCTCCAGAGGTGACATCTAGTCCAACCCCCGCCTGAGGCAGGATCAGGGCCGCATCCAGGGATCCCCTTTGGTTCCTGCTCCACCCACGCTTTAATACCAACTGCCTAGGAGATGCAGCAGCATTTCTATCCAGGCAGCAAGGGAATCCACTGACTTCATGGCTCATTGTCATCTGATTCCTGTTAACCTCTCCACTGCAGAGGTATTAACAACTCTCTCTCCTTCTTAATGGTCTTGTTCCACTATTCAAACCATCTTTTATTCTGGACTGTTGCCCTCTACTAGCCGCTCCTGCTATGATCTCCCATCTGTTTCACAACCCTGGAGACTGTTTTTAGGTTTAGCCAAAAACCTTCACTGGTGTGTGGTCACATGAACTCAAGTGTAGAAAGGACTGACAGTCATGTATCAGAAGCACCATCAAGACACTGAAGGCGGCGAGATTTTGTTTTATGAATCTGATTTAGGGATAGTTCTCTTTGGTTTTGCTTTGATTTTAAAATCGAGGGTTATAGGGCCAGCCCCCTGGCATATTAAAGATTCTAGTTTCTCTAACTGGAGAACAACACATTGTGTTAGTCGCAACGATGGGCCATGGCATCTACGCTCCGGCATCTCAAAATACTAGATCCACCTATGAGCAAGATCAGAACTATCCAAACTATCCCACACAAATCCATACTCTAAACTCTTTGGAGAAGGTTTGGAATGGACAGGGGCTCCCCAGGAAAAACATCTCCTCCCCGCTGTGCCTCCCAGAGGGACCCAGGGGGAAGGAAGGAGCATGTGCCCCAGATATTGCTGGGAAAAGGCTGAGATGACCCAACCCATGGGGGTAAGAACCACACGTCTCCCAGATCCAAGTTGTCACTACTTACCGGTGCTCTCGGTCACCACTTCGAGGTCAATGCCCTCCGGCTGGTCCTCAAACTTCTCCAGCTCAGACAAGGTGGGCTTCACGCCTTCCGTAATCTAGCACACCCGGGGTGCAGGAAAAGGGGGAAAGACGTTGGGTGAGGGTTAATGGGGTTCCCTGCTGGGTGAATACATGGGCACCATCTCATGCTCCACCCCCACCAGCTCCAGCCCTGCATGCGCCGAGGCATCTCTCACCACAGCCGACATGGCAAAGCTCTTGAAGAGGAACCCCTTGCGGCTGTAGCGGTTGCCTTCAAAGATGAGGAAGTCCCCATCGGAGGCAACGTCACCCCCCAAGGACCTGGAGAAGGGAGATGGGGAGAAGCATTATGGCGCAGCAATGCTGACTGAGGCACTGCAAACCCAGGGTGAAGAGAGACTGCTCCCCAGCAATGTCTGGATCCTCTGTTAAGGCTAGTCCCAGGTGTCCAGATGGAGTAGACAGAAGAGGCAATGGAACAGCGAGAGTCCCTGCTACCCCCAACCCATACGCCGGTGTTATCCTCAGTAGTGACGTCCCCCCAACTCCCAGTGCCTGGACTTGTCTCACTGCCACTCACCGGATCTTCTCGGCATCGAAGAGCCGTTGTGGGGGCCTCTTGAACTTCTTCCGCTTGGCAAACCAGTCTTTCTGCAGGACAGGATGGAGGTGGTTAATGTTGGGCCCATGAAAATGTGAGGGTGAAGGGACTGGTGGATGCCAATAGGGAGTTGGGGTAGCATGGGGATAGGGCAGCTATGGAATCTCTCCCTGTGGCTACATCAAGGTGCACCTGGGGTGGTTCACCAGGGATGACCCTGCTGGGACTGAACAAGGATCCTTCACTGGTGGAGGATACAAGATAGCTGGATACAGTTGGGGCTGGTCCTGCTTTAAGCAGAGGGTTGGACTAGATGCGACCTCCTGAGCTCCCTTCTGACCCTCATTGTCTAGGATTCTATGAACCCGATTCCTGTCTGATGCTATTAGCAGGTCCCCTCTGGAGCATGGTTAGCCAATCTCACTGGGGCCATCACCCGTCACAACCAGGACAGCAGCGATGCCCTCAGAGCAAGCTCCTCACAGCAGGTCCGTGCTTTACAGCCCAACAGGCTGGGAACTGTGAAGATGTACGTTTTATATGTGTGCTTTTGGGGCAGGCGTGGGTTCTTTTAAGCTTTCCTTAAAGCACTAGGTGTTGGCTGTGGGCCAGGCTGTGGATGGGGACTGGTCCCCGGGCTGGGGATGGTCCTAGCAGGAGCACTGATGCTCAGTGCTCCTGCTAGGACCAACCCCACAGGGTCCTGGCTACAGGATGTTTCCCCTTCCTTTAGGCTCAAACCAACACTGCATTTGGGGTCAGGAAGGGATTTGACCCATTGGTTAGACTAGTCTGGACTGGGGAGGGGGGGTTTGCCTTTCTCTGTAGTGGAGACACAGCTTCTGCCTGGGATCTTGCGAGCATCTATGAACTCCCTTTAACAGTAGGACATTGGATGCTGCTTCAGCTGTGGCAGGTTCAGGTGTGACAGTCAGGACGACTGTCTAGTTTTGCTGGAGGCTGGATGATGGATTTGTCTGGGATGGTTTGAACAGGGCTGATCCTGCCTCAGGCAAGGGGGTTCACAGATTCACAGAAGTTCAGGGCTGGAAGGGATCTTCTGAGATCATCAGGGGTCCACCCCCAAGCCCCCCTCGGGTTAAATAACCCCAGCAAGGTGCATGTCTCGTTTCCTTTTGGAGACTGGGCTGGACTAGATGTGACCTCTGGAGGTCCCTTCCAGCCTGACTTCTCTATGATGTCTAAGGTCTTAGGATGAACGTGCCCAAAAGCCACCAGAATTGGAAGTGCCAGGGTCAGGACATGAGAGGTGCCTGCTGTGCCGATTCCTCCCGTGCATACCAGGCTCATGCGGGCTTTGATGCGGTCAAAATCGATGCGCGGGATCATCTTCAAGGAGATCTGGTTCTGGCTAGGCTCCACATAGTCCACCTGGCCGAGAAGAGGAGCAGAAGGGTTACAGGGCTGCCTACCAGAGACACCATCCCACAGGCAGCGGCTTGCAGGATGATGAGAGGCTCTGAGAGAAACGTCAATCACCCCCCTCCCCCATGGCTCTAATGGAGGCGGAGAAGCCTGTGATCACGCTCATCTGGCTTCAGGACAGAAGCACATATGAGCTACCATGGACCGGGTCGGATCATAGGCCCATCTTGCCCAGTCTCCTGTCACACAGTGGCAGAGAGCAGAGGCTGGAAGGGAGAGCAACTGGGTCTGAGCAGGGTTTTTCCCCCTTTTTCCTCTCTCCCTTGCAGCCATTGGAAGCCCACGAAGTTCTGATGCAGCGGCCATGCCCTGCACTCCCACGCTCAAGAACTCCCGATGTCCCTTTCCTCCAAGAATGTGTCCAGTCCCTTTGTGAATCCAGCTACGCTCTTAGCTTCCCCCACATCTGGTGGCCACAAGCTCCCCCCTTTCATTCCATGCTGGGTGGAAAAGACCTTCCTCGTGTTCGATTTAAACTTACTGCCTATTAGTTTCATGCTGTGGCGCCTCGTTCTTGTCTGGCAAGAGACAGCCAAGAATAAATCCTTACTGATTTTCTCTTCACCATTTAGCGTTCTGTAAACCAAGGGACTGAGGATGGGCTTTTGTTCGAGTTGCTCTGATTGTGGATGGTGTATTTGTGAGCAGGGGTTGGACCAGCCTGGTTTTCCCATGACCCCCTCATGAAGTCACAACAGCGGGGCAGAGCCAGAAACCCCGGACGCAGACTCCCAGTCCACTCTCCAAGCCATGCTGCCACCTGAAGCAGCTGCTAGGAGTCCAGGCATCCAGCTCCTGCACTACCTGATGGATCACATCTTGTTGGTGCCAGCTATGTCCCCCTCCCCCATGTCCCTAAGCCAGGCGGTGCCTGCAGCCCATACCTGTGCAATGTCATCCTTGTAGATGCCCCTCTTGAGGCGCACCCAGGACTTGGGCTTCAGGTTGGTCACCTCCTTCACCACCTTCAGCACGTCCGTCATCTCTTTGATGGGTACCATCTGCTGGTTCCAGTAGCCCATGCGCAGGTTGCCCACACCTTCGATGGCTTGCTTGACATGGGTCTGCTTGTAGGCCTCCACATAGATATAGCCTTTGACATGCTCAGGGGCTACCACTGACTTGATCTGCAGAGGCTGCAGGCGGAGAGGAGGCATGGTAGAGATCGGCAACGGACCCCCCCCAAGGCACCCACACGGACTGGAGCTGGAAGCTGTCTACATCAGGAGTCACCCACATGCTTACCGTGTCTGTGAACTGGTAGGCGATGAACTTCCTCATCAGCGCGATGGCCGTGGCGCGCTCTTCACCGATCTGGGGGAGAAAAGGATGCTAGGACTGGAGCCCCACAACTGGAAGGATGCCCCTTCCTGGCTCAAGGAGAAGTGGTTTGGTCATGCCCACCCAGGGGCTGCTTTGATGGCATCTGTGCTAGGAAACACTGTACCTTGCACTTCACAGTCCACAGGTTGGGGTCCCTGGAGGGGCGAGAAGGGAAGAGAAGGGCTGAGGGTCCCTGCTCGAAGATTGTTCCCACCCTGGCATCCTTCCCTCAGCCACCCCGGCCCCCCCCCCCCCCCCCCCCCCCGGGGGGCGGCCCCCGCCCCGGGGCCCCCCGCCCCCCCCCCCCGGGGGGATGCCACAACCCTGGCCAACCCTCCCACTGATCCTAGACCCCCTTTTATCCTCCCCTTTTCCCTGCCAGAGCCCAATACCAGGCACTTACTTCACACCGGGCAGCAGCTGCTGCTGTGTGATGTCGTCTGATAGTTCGTCGGAGCCGCCATAGACCCTACAAGGGAGAAACACGGCAGAACAAGAGCTCAGGCCAGAGGACAGCAGTGGGACCAGGGAAATTGGGGCAGATGGGACTCTTGACAGCCCAAGCTTGCTCCTCACACTCCAGCCTTTCACCCCAAGGAGGAGAGGTTACTGGCACCTCATGAAAACGGCAGAGCCAAGGGCAGCTGATCCATAGAGTAGAGGTCATAACCCCGATCGTGGTTTCATAGTACTTGGGGCTCAGAAGGGACCTAAATAGATAATCTAGTCTGACCCCCTGCCACTGGCAGGAGCACACACTGGGATCACACAATGCCTGGCAGGTGTTCATCCAACCTCTTTCTGAATTTACCCAAGGTACGAGCGAGGACCACTTCCCTAGGAAGTTGGTTCCAGATCCTAGCCACCCAAATAGTGAAAGAGTGCCTCCTATTCTCTAACCTGAACCTATTCTCCAGCAGCTTCTGGCCATTGTTCCTCATCACCCCAGGTGGTGCTGGGGGGAATAGGACCCTTCCTATTTGCTGCTGAT
>JAGPOW010002190.1:43025-75146 GCA_030014935.1 Caiman crocodilus
GCAGCTTCTGGCCATTGTTCCTCATCACCCCAGGTGGTGCTGGGGGGAATAGGACCCTTCCTATTTGCTGCTGATCTCCCCTAACAAGTTTGTAGGCAGCCACCAAATCCCCGCTCGGCCTCCGCTTTCTGAGGCTGAACAGGTTCAGATCCCTCAGCCTCTCCTCATAGGGCCTGCCCTGTTGCCCTCCAACCAAGCGGGTGGCTCTCCTCTGAACCCTCCCAAGGCAGGCCACATCCTTCTTAAAGTGCGGTGCCCACAACTGGATGCAGTACTCCAAACCCCATGGGCATTAGGTCCTCCCCACAATGGACCCAGCCCAGAAGACAGGTCACAGCCCTAATGGCAGCCGTGGGACTTAAAAATGTAAGAGCTGCAGTGTCCTGGTCAGACCCACTGGAGGTCCAGGGCATTCTAATTCAGAGGCCTTGTCCCACACTCAACAGCTCCTGATGTCCCTTTCCTCCGAGAACTGATCCAGTCCCTTTTTGAATCTAGCTAAACTCTCGGTTTCCCCCACGTCTGGTGTTCACAAGCTCTCCCCCCTTCGTGGGTGGAAATGGATGTCCTGGTGTTTGTTTTAAACTGCCAGCCTGCTCATTTCATGCCATGACCTGTTGTCCTTGTCTGGTGACAGACAGCCAGGGATCAATCCCGAGTGACTTTCTCCCCACTCCTCTTTGTATGTTGTAAACCCTTGTCCTGTCCCCATCAAGCATCTCTCTTCTGAACTGACCAGGACAGGCCCTGCTAGTCTCTCCTCCTAGGGAAGCCCCTCCATAGCACAGATCATCCTTGCTGCCCTTCACTCTCTCTAGTTCTCCTATATCCTCCTTCTACACCCTATCCATTAGACCCTTAAATCACCCCAAACCCAAACATGAGTTGTGGTAAAGAACATCCACAAATCAAGGGAATGCTAATTTATATCCTTTTCAGAGGTGGGGTGACCACAATTTGACCATTGTTGGCTGGATTCAGCCCCTCCTTCCCTCCAGCTTTGTGGGAAAAAAGGACACTCATTGTGCCCCATGTCCTCGAAGGGGCCCATCTGCAAGGGTACTATGCTGCTCTCAGAGTCCTGGAGGGGCAGGGGCAGGGCTGTGGCCCCGGGGATCTGACACTCACGTCTCTCCCACTGAGGACTTGGCATACTTCTTCATGTAGTACTCGCCCAGCTCCTCCTCCCGCTGGTCCCTGTGGGGAGAAGAGAAGGGAAAGTGAGCAAGAAAATGGGTCAGAGCAATGTGTTGGAGGAAGGAAAACCCACAGCTCCACCTTGATGGATTCACTCCCAAGAGCTCATGGAGCTTCTGGGACCAGCTCAAGGGTTGGTTTCTCCCCACTACCATCTCCCTTCTCCCCTCCAAAATGCTGAAGGATGCAGCCATGGCTGATCAAAGGGGCAAGGGGGGTATCTCCAGCCCCACATCTGACATGGCAGTAGGGTGGACCCTAGCTTTCAAGCAGAGCCCCAGGGTCAGTGTACTACGCTGGATGTGATCACCCCTGCCCTGGATTCCTCCCAAGGATCCAAGCCTTCAAACTGCAAATGGGGATTCCCTCTCCTCAGTTCTGCCATGGGGGCCTGGGCAGCAGGTGGTCTCAGGTCCCATCCCCTCACTGCTCAGGATAGTATCCTGCTGCCGGCACCAATCGAACCCTCCTTCCCCCCACAAACCCAGCCATGGCAGACATCACCTCCAGAGGTTCTGCAGGCGCCGGGCCCCAGAGCGATCCTCATCCAGCACCACATTGTCGATGTTGGAGGCTGCGAGAGACACGGGGGTTAAACACCCCCCTCTGAGCACAGCAGGACTAGGCCAGCCATGAAGGGAGGAGGGGGTGGGGGGAAGATGGGGAAAGAGGAGTTTGGGGGCCCCAGCTGTAGCATGGCCAGAATAGGAGCCAGTTGAGAGGGGACCCCGCGAAGGGTTTGAGGCTGGTGTGATGCTGCCCACAGGCTCGTCGGCTTCGAGGTAGATCTAGCAAGCCTGCCCCACGCCACGCAAACATGGCTGTAGAGGCAGGCCCTTGAAACTTTGTGCTCACATACGCATATGGCCACGTAGAGGCGGGCCATTGAGTTTTTATGCTTGCACAGACACAGGGATGCTATAAAAGCAAGCCATGAAGTTCACACCCCCCCTCCTTCTGAGTCAAGCTATCTAGACTTCATCCCTCCCATGCACACGAATCCATACCCAACTGAGCTTTCCATGAAGAAAAGCCACTGCGACTTCACCCACACAAATGTGTATGTGTGTAAACATAGCAGCCATTAAAGCCCCCACCACACACACACTCTCTCTCGCTCCCTCTCCCTCGGTGTCTGGGACACGGACACATGGCTGCTGCAGCCAGGCCACAGCTAGCCAGCCTGAACACCCCCACAGCAGCAGCTGGAAGAGAAAAGAGCACCCACTCCACACTACATCTACCACCAGGCAAGAGAGACAGAAAAAGAGAGAAGGGGAGAGAGAAAGAGAGATAAGAGCAGGAACACGTGGGAGCTCACACGCAGCCCTGCGTGTGCCTGGCCCTCCAGCCTGCATGCAGAAGACAGCAAACCCCCTGCCCTCTCCCGCCCCATGGCCGAGGGTCAGTGGCCTCTGGCACCCCTGGAAGCAGAGGAAGGGGAGGTTTATAAAAAAAAGACCAGACAGAAAGGCAAGGCTGAGGGGAAGCAGGGCAGTGAAGAGGTGGGGTAGGCTGGAATGAAGACAGGTTTGACTTACCTTCGATCTCTTCTGCTCAGGAGCAGGTGGTGATGGTGGAAGGCAGACAGGATGAGCCAAATAATAGCATCAAAACCAACCATGGGGTGGGGAGGGAGGGGTTGGAAAGGGGAAGGGGAAAAACAGAAAATGGGAAGTAACAAAATTAAGATGCGGCAGAAAAAAAACAACAACCAAGCAGGAGCGAATGAGATGCACGAGGGAAGTGAACAGGAGGGACGGTAAGGGGCAGCACGGGGCAGCTGTAGGACCTGGGTTACACCAGGGGAGGGTCATGAGATAGATCTGCCCCCACCCTTGGCTGTAGCATCTATAAAGGAAATAGCCCCTTTATCCAATCCCCCCACTATTTTCAACCACTGGTCAAACCTCAGGGCACTTGTCAGCCGGGCAGAAGGCCCAGCTGGCAGGCTGCAAGGAGCATTATAGGGCTAGGGGCGGGAGGGAAGATGTCCTTTCCCAAGCCCTCCAAGGGCCATGGCTCCGTAGGCCGTCACTCCAGCAAGGGTAGCCCCAGGTAACAAGCTTGGCCAAGGCAGCACTGTAGAGAGGTCAGTGAAGCGGAGAGGTGGAGCTGTGCATGGGACCAGTGAGCGTCTCCTGGAGCTCAGATGCTCCTGACATGTCTCCTGCCCGCAGCTGCTGCTCTCAGGAGCTGTCAGAAAAATCACTGACCGGCTGCAGCTGCAAGCCTGCTAAGGAAGTTCCTCTGGGAAGGGCCAACCCTGCGCTGCAGCCAGTGATTCCCCCCGACCCTGCTATCAGCAGCACCAGAACAAGAAGTCTCTTCCCTCGGGTTCACCTCAAGGGAAACTCCAAACCATGCAGCCCCAAACCCCTCCAGGATTGGGGTGCGGGAGATCTGATCCCATCAGGGTTCCCCGGGGGGACACCAGCGTTCCAAGGGCTCCAGCGGCAGATCGGAGCCGGGCAGGAGCACATCCACCCCGCAGCAGCTTTTAACAAACCTCCAGCTCTGAAAACAAACCAGGGTCAGATGACTAACCCACTGACGAAACAGGGCCCTAAGAAGCTCTGTGGACTGTAGCCTCACACAGCCACCATGGCTCATGAATCTGAGACATCACAGGCATCTCTAGCAAAGATGAGTCTCAGAGATGCATCTTGTCCGACTCAAAATGCAGCCAGAAACAGACTTTGCGACCAAAGTGGGAAGTTTTTGTTATCTGGCTCGTTTTTCAGGGGTTTCCGAGACACCCGGTCTCTTTTCCCACTGATTCTTCCAAACGTTTGTCAATCTGAAACTGGTGTTTGAAACAAAGGGATCGACCCAGGATCAGGCTCAGGGGGTTTTCCTGGTGCCGGGTTCAATCGGCTGACTTAACTGCATAATAGGAGCAGCTGAAAATAAAAATCATGGTTTATAGAACTGGAGGAAAACAGGGTGTATCTCAGGTCACACTGGTCTATGCCCTTGTTCCAGACAGCATCAGCCCTGCCCAACCCAACCCAGCCACTAGCTATGGAGCTGCTTCTACAATAAACCCGTCTTGGGAGCATTTTAAAAGTATTTATTGGAAAACTGGGTTTGGGGATTTGGCCAGCAGTGAGCTGGCTCTGACAGCACCTCCACTGACTCAAAGTTCCCAGGACTTTCTGGCACTAAAGATCTCAAATCTGGGCCTGGCCACTAACTGATGTCTGGCTCTGGTACATAACTAAAGCTATCAGCAGCCAGGGAAAATTCCATCCTGTTGCAAACAAGAGGGCTGATGCATTCTGTCACATACAATAAGCTCCTACCCGACTCTCCGAAAGAAATCGGTGCCGGAACCTGGTGGGTGTATTATAGGTGAGAAATACAGTAAAGCAGAGTTCTGCCACCGAAATAGGGAGGAAAATCTGCAGAGATGTGCAGGAAACAGGCCTGGCTGCTGCTACTCAGTTACTTACTATGAGGAAAGATCTTTTTTGCCCTTCAAAAACAAAGGCGTGTTGTAGGTCAGAAAATACAGTATTCTGACAGCTCTAGGGGCCTTGCTACATGTTCATATTAAATCTGGATAGAAACCAGCTATAAAGTTGTCCCATGTTTTCAAGCTAACTTTGTAGCTGGACAGACATTTTTTATGGTGTGGTAATCCCTTTGCATGTGTGGCTGGTCTGCATTTACTGCACAATTTGTCAAGTTAATGGTGTTATATATGTAATGTGTGGTGGGGGCCTGGGATCGAACCAGGCCAGCTGGCTTCCAACTTGTGGATTGATATTACATGCGCTGCAGCTACACCTAGAAGCTCTGCTTGTGGGGCAAGACCCCCATGCAAGGTGCTGTACAAACGCTGAACCCATGCCCCAGAGAGCACAGCAAGCCCCTACCACACCAGTGCTAAACCCTTTGGCCCCATGAGCCAGGGGAGTGGTGTGAGGACCCCGTGCTCACCTGGACTGGGTGCTGGTGCCACCTCCTGAGTGCTGGGACTGGGCCCCCAAAGAAAGGGTTTTGCTAGCCCCTCACCCTCACAGAGCTCAGTGACATTGCAGTGCCCAGGCCTCTTTGAGCACCACGAAGAGCACTGGGGGGGGCTGGGGGGATGTGTGAGGGGTCTGTGAATGCAGGGACACAGCTCCAGTGGGAAGGTGCCAACCCAAAAGCTCTGGAAGGAAGAGTCTGGAGCCTACCGGGAGCAGGGCTCAGGGGTGCCTGGCCTTACCTTTCTCCAGGATGTCCTCAGCTCCGTCTTCCCACTGATCCTCATCTTCATACTCGTCATCCACGTCTGCAGAAGGGGGGGGGGAGGGGGGAAGAGAGGGGAAAGAGACCCACAAGGTCAGGGGGGACCTGGCCAGTTATGGGGCAAGGGGCAGCTCCAATGCTGCCTGCTTAAAGTCCCCAGCAGCTCCATCTGTTCAGGAGAGACCCCAAGAGAAGCCTCCTTCCTCCACTGCTCAGGACAGCCAGAAAGTCCCTACCCAGTCTGCTGCTCTGCTTTCTGCTCCCTGCCCTATGCCTGCACCTACAGCTTTGCATTATGCTCCCTGCCCCATCAGCTGCTCTGCTTACTGCTGCTACTTTCTTCTCCCTGCCTCGTCTGTTACTCCCCTTTCTGCTCCCCACTGTGTGCCTCCTGCCCTATCTGCTGCTCAGCTGTCTGCTCCCTGCCATGTGCCCCCTGCCTTATCTGCTGCATGCCACACACAGAGGCTGAACCCCCCCTCACTCCATGGTGCTGTGCTGCAGGTGTTCCTCCATCCCTCCTCCCAAATGCAGCTCAGTCTGGATCCCAATGATTAGCACGTGAGAGAAGGCAGAGGGCAAGGGCACTTTCAAGGGAGCTGATGGATAGTACCCCAACAAACTGCGGTATTGCTGAGAGAAATTTGCTTTGGCTTCTCCTGTCCTTCTCTGGGTGAAATCAAATTCCCTAGCCACCCAGGGAACCTGCCCCAAGAGCAGGCTTCACCCCCCATCTCTGGTGCCCCCTTACTTACCAGCTTCATCCAGGATGAAGCCGCCATGCCTGGGCTTCTTGGCTGGCCGGTCATCATCTTCCTCCTCCTCTTCCTCATCATATTCTTCCTCCTCCTCCTCTTCCTCCTCCTCGGCCTCCTCCTTCTCACTGCCTGCTACACTGGCATGTTCCTCCTCTGCCTGCGCATTGCAAAGTGGGGGAGGGGGAAGGGTTTAGGGCCCTCTGGCCTGCCTAAGGGTCTCCAAGGGGCTAGCTTCACTCCTCCCCGGGAGAAGAGACTGTCCAGCACCCCACCACAGTTGAGAAGGCCACAACAGAGGTAAGGAGGGGGGACAATGTGGCAGGAAGCAGCCAGTGATGGGGACATGGGTCCTGCTTGACAGACACCAGCCAAACTCATTTCCCCAGCAAGGATGCTGTGTTTACCCACATACCCCTAAGTACTGCATTTTCTCACATACAGTGCAGCCCAGTGTGAGATGTGCACCTTCTTTTTGAAAGGCAGGAGCTAAAATAGATAGGCCTTTCCTTGTAGCAAGTTCCTTGAACTTGGGGCCTTGGCTCATCTGGCACCTAGTCCGCCACCTCCTCAGCAGAGCACTGGGGCAGACACAGACAACCAGAATCTGATCACTCGGCCCAGCCACCTGCCCACTCCCTGCTACCAGAGTGGCCATCTTGGGTCAGTTGACCCTTGACTCCTTCCTAAACAAAACCCTGATCCCGAAAGGGAAGGGTCTGGGCAACAAGGCTCAACTCTTGCACCCAGGCTGCCTCCCTCTTGGCTTGTGCTTTTACTGGCTCCGGTGGATTCTCTGGATACCTGACCCACGGTCCAGCTTGCCCACAGACCTGGAGTTTGGCCTCACCCGACTCTGGTTTGATCTCCTGGATACCTGCCCCCACTGGTCTCCTAATCTAGTGCCCTTCCTGACTCTCTCAATCTCTGACGTGGTTCCCCACATGGATCTTCTGGCTTCCTTACACTCAGATTCTGAACACTCCCCTCCAACCTCGGCTGCTTCTTCTGACCCTGGGTGACCCCCGACCTGACTGCCCACGACCCGGCATGATAAGCGGGGGAGCCGAGTCTGCTCACCTGCCTAGTCCCTGAGAATTCCATGCAGATTTTGCTGCTGCTTTTGCTCTATAAGCAGTAGAAATGGCCCTTACCGTATTTGCAACATATAACGAACATTCCAAATTTCCAGCAGCTATTGGGGAGAGCACGTATACTATATACTAGCAAATATGGTGAAACTCGTGCCTTGAAAGCAGGGTGAAGAAATAAAAGATTTTTCTTTTACGCTCCACTGCTCCGAATCCATATCCTTCACCCTAGTTTTCGGGTGCTAAATTTTAGGGGAAACGTGAGTCTGATACGTGAATAAATGGGGTCAGTCTGGAACCAGTGGCCTGGGGCTCACACCCAGAGCTTCGCACCTGCAGCACTCGGGGCCCCAAGGCTCAGAGGAGGGGGAAGTGATTTGATCAAGGCCCGAGGCTGAGCTGGGGACAGAACCCAGGTGTCCAGACTCCCAGCTCAGCAGCCTCTCGGGGTCCAGACCCTAGGGCCACCTCTTTTGTTCATCAAGCCATGCCCAAACATCACCCTGGGTTATTGTAACTGTGCACAAACCCAAGGGGCCCCTTCAGAGCAAAGGCTCCTTCCCTCCTTCAGCCTCACCTCATTCTCCTCTACCTCCTCCGCCTCGCTGCTACGCTCGCTCTCATCCTCTGAGAAGTTGCTGTCTTCGCTGTCCGACATCTTTGAGCTGTTTCTTTGTTTTGGGGGGTTGGGGTGGCGAGTGACTCTCTCACTTGAAACACCTGTAAAACCAGAAGACAAGTTCAGAGACAGGGTTTCACCTTCCACTTTGCATGTGGATTGTATAGTCATCAAGGAGACTGCCAGGCTTGGATTATTCCCATTTTATAGATGGAAAAACTGAGACATGTTCAGCTTAAAGCAATCTGTCTATCGCAGGCACCCACAGGGACCCCTGCAGCAAGCGAACACCTAACTAGCACACAGGGGTTTCTCTTATTAACGATCCACGGAGGCTTAGAAGTGTTATCCCTTTCTTAGGGAGGGGGAAACTGAGGCAGAGACACACCTTATGCAGCAGCATTTGGGAGCCAAAGGGAATTGCAGTGTCCGGGCACCCAGAAGCCTAAGGAACATGAGTATTGGGGGGGCAAAACATGCTCCTTAGATACATATAGAGACCCCTGCTTGTTTCCTACACTGATGACGAGTGAGTAGCTAGAACTGCTCAGACTTTGCTTCTCTTAAGTCCTGCTCCTGCAATGCTTCACACGTGTTTCCACACTTGTGTTTTCACACTGGCTACACACAGCGAGGAACGCACACGTTTCAACACCGCCTCCTCCATAAAACGAGGCTCTACAAGGAACTGAGAGTCTCATATTGATCCACTGTGGTACGGAGTCAGACCACAGCAGGGCTGAAAGGAACCCGCATAGGTCACATCCGGTCCGACCCTGGCCCTGTCCAAACCAGCCCAGACAAACCCAGCATCGAACCTCTGAGCAAAGTCAGCCCTGGCGCCACACCAGGCTTCGCACCCAGACCTGCTGCAGGGAAAGCCCGGGGGGGAGGTCATAGATACTGCGGAGAGCCCAGGCAGAGACTGTGCCCCCGCTGCAGAGGAAGGCAAATGTCCCCCAGTCTGTACCAGTCTGAGCAGGGGGAAATCTCTTCCTGCCCCAGTGCAACAATCGGTCTGATCCTGAGCGCGGGGGCAAGACCCTCTATCCAGGAGCCTCTGGGTGCGAGCCCCGGTAGGAGCGCTGATGCAGCCGCGCTGAAAGCATCCCAAAGCACATCACTTCCCAGTAAAACAGACGATGGCGGCTGCAAGCCACGCAGCGGGGTCAAGGAAGGAAGTAGGAAGCACCACTAGCTGAAGCTACGCGGAGGGTAGCAAGGCCAAAGGCACGGCTACCTACCAAGCACAGATCCCAGTTTGCTCCGATTAAAAAGAAAAACAAACAAAAAAAATCCCCAATTTTTGGATTAAAAAAAGTAACCTCAACTCTGCACTCTTCCGTCATCAAACTGAAACACCGCTATAGAGATACCTGGGTATATCGAGAGGGATCAAGTTATACCGAGATCCCGAGAGAATTATAGAGAGACAGAGAGTGGTGTTTCGGTTTGGTCACAGAAAACCGTGGATTGGGGGGTGGCTTGTTTTAATCTGGAAAAAAAATTGAAATATATTCCTCCGAAAAAGATCTAAATAAAATCTGGAAAAAACCCCAGTACATGAGCTAGGTATCCAGGTGCATCCAGATCGATCTAGAGGCAAAACTCATGGTTAGAGGGGATCATTTTTATTAAACCAACTAGATTTTTGCAATAAAGACACTTTTTTAAAGCAAAAAATCCTGTTGGTTTAATAAAGAATGATATCACGTCTGCGGTGAGATCCGATCCCTAAATGCATCAGTGGCATGTCACCTCCATCACAGGAAAAAATGTGCCTTCTGGGTTACTTTTTTTCATCCAAAAATGTGGGATTTTTTTGAAACCAGACAAACCAGGAGCGGGGGCCTGGGGGCGCCCAGGACGGGCGAGGAAGTACCTGGGGGGGTGGGGGGGCCACACCTGTCACCTGGCTACACAGAGCAGGGCGGGGGCAGGCAGGGCAGGGGTCACAGCTCAGGCCCTGGGGGACTGGGGTCATAGGCCAGGGGTCACAGGTCGGGGGGGGCTTTCAGTCACGGGGGCTGGAGCCTCGAAGCCAAGAGAGCCCCCCCGGAAGCGGAGGAGGGCAAGAAGGCAGGACAACTTCCGAGCCAGAGATCAGCGCATCCCCCGCAAGGCCTGCTACCCCGCCCCGCCCCTTACCGGCCCGCAGCCCCGCTCCGCTCCCGCAGGCCCCGGCACGGCCGCCGCTGCCGCCTACCTCGAAGCACGGGCACCAAAGTCTCGCGAGAGTGGGGACGCCACCAAGGTCACGTGAGGGAGGAAGAGCAGGTTCGCCTGTACGGTGTCCGGGATGGGACAAGACAGGGGCGGGGCGGGAGGGAGGAGCGAGCGGACAAAGTGGGGCGGGGCCCAGGGAGGAGTTTTAAGGGGGCAAGCCAAGGGAGGGGGGGCATTAAAGGGGCAGGTTCTGGGGAGGTGGGGTAGCAAAGGGACGGGGGGGGCATTCACCGCTACACCCCAGGGATGGGGCATTAGAGGGGCAGGCTCTGGGGGGACAGGTGGTGGGGTATTAAAGGGGCAGGTTGTTAGGGGGAAGCAAGTGGGGGGGTATTAAAGGGACAGCCCCTAGAGATGGAGCATTACAAGGGCTGGCTCTGGGTGGTGGTATGAAAGGGGCAAGTTCTGGGGAGGAGGGGCAGCAGATGGGGTGTTAAAGGGGGGACCATTAAAGGAGCAGCCCCCCTCGGTGGGGGGGGGCTTGAAAGCAGCAGGGTCTGGTTGGGCCCCCCCCGCACATGCCCAAGACAAAAGCCCCAGCACTAACGAGCTGGTAAAGGTGACTTTATTCAGCCCCCAGCCTGCTGCTCCCCCCACACACACTCTCACCCCCCAGGTGCCCCCCTCCGTGCCCCCCCGGGGTAACTCCGCGCTGCCCCACCGCTCCCCGGCTCGGGAGGCAGCAGCAATTCCCTGCTCTCCCAGCCTGGTCTCAGAGGCTTGGGACCCCCGCGACCCCCATGCCCCGGCGCGGGGGCACACAGAGGGTCCCAACCCCCCCCCACCCTTTCCTTGCCCCTGGAAGCGTCCGTCCGAATCCCAGGGATCGCGCCCGCGGCTCCATCCGGCGAGCGCGAGGGGGGCCGGTCGTGAGTCCGGATCCCCGCTCCATTGCCTGAGCGATCACCAGGGATCCTGGGTTTCTCCGAATAAAAGCAAATCCCCCATTTTCAGATGCAAAAAAGTCATCCGAAATCCACATTTTTCCCTGGTCGAAATCAGGCACCACGATATCTATAGAGATCTGTCGCTGTCTACGTATCGCTATCTAGGCAGAGATCGCCAGCGATACGTAGATGCAGCTATCGACAGCGATACATAGGTAGATCTCTATCTAGATATCTCTATAGACATGCATCTATACATCTAGATTAGTGGCGGTTCATTTCCATCAAGGGAAAATGTGGCTTTTGGGAACTTTTTTTCACCCGAAAATTGGGGATTTTTTCGTAAATCGGAGAAAACCAGGATCCCTGGTGCGTGCTCTTGGGCGGGAAGACGGGTATTTGAACCCGGGCTGTATAGGCCGCGGAGGCGGGGGGAGTCCGGACCTGGCCGCGACCACGAGGACGGACCGGGAGGGACCCCGAGACCGCTCCACACGGCAGCGAGGACATACGTGTGCCTCTGGCTCTCGGTAACGTTGCCGGGTGAGTCACTGCCCCAACAAACGAATTCAGTTGAATTCAGTCTAGTTCATAGGAACTCGCTTTGGCTTCTCTTGGGCTCCTCTGGATAAATCCCAAAGCCCCAGGGTCACCCTGGGTGTAGTCCTGGCGCCTCCCCAGGCAGGGAAACTGCGCTGGGATCGGTCCTCTTTGCTTCCCGAGCCTGGCAGGACTCGCCAGAGCACCAGGCAGCCATCAAAGGAATATGACACATTCCAGCCCGCGCCGGCCTTGCTTTCGCCTGGGAAAAAAAGCCCAAGAGGAAGCTGAGGTCAGAAGCTGGGAGAAAGGTTACATAGCTTGAGCCGCAGGGCAGCGATTGCCCCATCCCCTGGACGGCTTGGCGCTGTGGGCGGAAAGAGCAGGACAGCGGGACGGGTCAGAGCCCATTTGGAGGGCAGTGAAATCAGCCCCTCTAGGGCCAGGGTGCCCAGACGCACCCCGGCTCCGGGGTCACCCCGGTCCAGATACCCGGTGGGCGTGCGAGAGGTCACTCTCCTGTTGCTGCACTTCTGGACCCCGGGGGTCAGATACCAGCGCCCGAGCGCTACATGGGGGCACCCACGCGAGATCGGCGCAGGACCTCGTGAAGGGGCTACCAGCCCCCCGGCATTCATCCAGCCCGCGGGGCCGGACGGTTCAGCACCGCTGCTCTTGGCAGAGGGGGAGCTCCACCCCAGAGGGTTTTAATGCACCTCAGAGAAGATTCAAACGGGCAGAGAGGAAAACCCGGGGATGAGACTATCGGACTAGCCTAGGACAGGCGAGACGGGAAAACGCCGGCTCCAAAAAAGACACCCGGGATTGCCCCTCGCGGGCGTGCGCCAGCTCCCGAGCCACGGCCGAAACGCCCCCGCTCCTGCCTTACCTCCGGGCGGGGAGGTGTGGACGAGCGTCGCCTGGGGCAGGTCTAGTCGCAGCCCCTGGGAACGAGGCAGGTTTTGCAGGCGACCCGCGAGGCCTTCCTGCCCCGCGCCGTGCTCGCTGCAGTCTCCGATAACAAACTCCCCCGAGCGAGCAGGTGACGGAGGCGGCAGAGCGCGGGAGCTGGCGGCGGAAGCAGAGGGTGGTCAAGAGAAAAGTGGCGGCGTCTCCATCCCTCGGGCGCGTTGCAGAGCAGGGGCGACGCGCGCGGGCGGAGACGGTTTAGTCCAGGTTGATCCTGCCTGGAGCAGGGGGTTGGACCAGGTGTGGGGTTGTTTCCAGCCCCGCTTTGCTGTGATCTGGCTGGCACCAACCCCGCAGGGTCCTGGCTGGAGGGTCTTGCCCCTGCGCTCAGGCTGCACTGGGGCAGGAAGGGATTTCCCCCTGCTCAGACTGGTTTGGACTGGGGTGGTTTGCCTTCCTCTGCAGCAGTGGCACGGCCTTGGTCTGGGGTCTCTGCAGCATCCGTGACCTCAGGATGTTGCCCCCCCATGCTTTCCCAGGGGCAGGGGCGATACCCGGTGCGGCGTCAGGGCTGACGGTCGTGCTGCTCAGAGGTTCGTCGCTGGGTTTGGATGGGGCTGATCCTGCCCCAGGCCGGGGCTTGCCCTGGATGTGACCTCCTGAAGTCCCTTCCACCCCGACTTTCCTCTGACCCTAAGATCTAACGCAGATCTAATTATCCTCAACCGGGTCCCCTGGACGGCCACCGACCCTTTGCAGCGTGCAACAAGAGCGCTGGTAAAGCGAGCCAGCACCTGCATGCAACGTGCAAGACGGACCCAGGGGTTTCCAGGAGGAATCCGGCGTGTGCAACCCCGCTCCCTTGCAGAGCTCTTTGCCACACAAGAAAGGCTCTGGCTCTTCTCCAGAGTCAAAACCAGGGATCCTGGTTTTCTCTGATACAAAAAAAAAAAAATCCCCAATTTTCGGATTAAAAAAAAAGTAACTCAAAATCCACTGGGGCTGTGGCATTTCTATCCAGGCAACCCCATTTTTCCATGCTTGGAATGAATTGCCACTACATCTATATCTACATACACATGCACACATATACACATGTACATACATCTCTATACACGCAAACATGTACACAGACACATGCACACACACGCACATATATACGCGCGTGTGCGTGGGTATTATGTATAGTGGTGTCTCATTTTCATCATGGAAAATTGTGGATTTTGGATTACTTTTTGAATCTGAAAATTGGGGAAATTTTCTTCAGCGGAGAAAGCCAGGATCCCCAGTCAAAGCCAAGAAAGCGAAGGAAGCGCGGACGTGGGACTCTCGGGCCACCCGCCTGGGAGGGGTTCGCTGGGCCGGTCCCTCCGCACCGGGTCTCACGAGACCCTCGGGCCCAGCGCCTGCGACAGCAGAGCTACCGAGATCCTGCCCCGCTGCTGATTCACCACAAAGATGGTTTTTTGGCCGCGGTTCCCACGCCAGTGAGATCAGCCGGGGCTCTCTGCCAGCTGCTCCATTCTGCACTTGGACACCCCGGTCTCTCGCCCTCCTCCCAGTCTGTGTCCTCCCACGGATCAGTCATGCTATGATCTCGCCGTCCCGGGCACTTATCTGCTCAAACCCGCGTGGTCTCCGACCAGATCTCGGCAAAGGAGCCACGCGGCTCGGCACAGGGGAAGCAACCTGTCTGGACCTGGGTGGGGGGAGCCCTCCCTAGCCCTCAGATCTGGGGGGATCTAACGGATCCTTAGCACGATCCACCTGCCGATAATGATTCGTAGGGTCAGGTGTTGCTGGGGGTGGGAGCGCTGTTGCAGCCGTGCCCCACTTTGGGAGGGGCTGTGGCATTTCTATCCCGGCAGCAGAGAGTCAACTGACTCCATGGCTGCCCGTCATCTCCTAGATGCGCGCTAATCTCTTCACAGGTGTTAACGACCCTCTCTCCTTCTTGATGGTCTTGATCCCTCTTCAATCTACCCTTTTTCGGATTCCTGCTAATCTCTTCACCCCACGGGTGTAAACGACCCTCTCTCCTTCTTACCAGTCCTGATGCTCCACTGTTCAATCTACCCTTTTTCTTCTGCCCCCCCCCGGCCTGTTAGCCATGCCTGGAAACCTCCCTCTTCTCTTTCCCAGCCCTGCAGCTAGCTAAAAACCTTAACCCAGGTGCGATCGCATTAACTCAGGTGTAGAAATGACTGACTGTAAAGTGTTGGAGGCAGGATCAGTCCTGCCCAAACCAGCCCAGACAAACCCAGCGTATAAACTCTGTAAAGTAACTGTCAACCTGACACCGCACCAGGCATTGCGCGTCCCCCTGCCCTGGGCAAAGCAGGGGGACCACGATGGGCAACGTCCTGCTGCTGCCAGGGCGGTGTGGGCACTGCAGAGCCCCCAGGCCCAGCCCGCGCCCCTGCTGCAGAGGAAGGCAAAACTCCCCAGTCTGGACCAGTCTGAGCAGGCGGGAAACCCCTTCCTGCCCTCCGCCGTGCGTTTCGATTCCTTTGATGTAAATCAATGCGCATTCCAATAGTGCTACTTGGATTTTTTTATTTAATACATTTCGCGTCGCAGGTCAAATCAGCCGAATCAGTTCCGAAGCATACTGATCGAGCAGAGCTCAATCGTTCCAAAACCCGCATTGCCTGAGCAGGCAGATCTCACATCGGTCTAAACCCCAGGCACGGCGCTACCACCCGCGAGCATCCTCCGTCCCAGGCTCTCACCCTGGGGCTTTAGCTGCTCCCAAATCCATCAGCAGGCATCCTGTGTGCAGGCCCGCGCCCGGAGGTCTTGGGATTCGGATGCCCCCAACGCTTGTGGTGAGCCAAAAGGCCAGAAGCAATAATCAGGGATCCTGGTTGTCTCTGTTTAAAAAAAAAAAAAAGAAATCCCCAATCTACAAATGAAAAAAAGCTAACCCCAAATCCACATTTTTCCATGATTAAAATGAATCGCCATTACTATGTAGCTATAAGTGGCGTTTCATTTTGATCGTAGAAAAATGTGGATTTGGGGTTACTTTTTTTTAATACGTAGATATACACCTATATTTAATACGTAGAAATACATATGCAGAGATATACATATATATTTAATTGTATATATTTTTATATTTTAGATAGATAGCTAGATAGACAGACAGACAGACGTACTTTTGAAATATGCCGATAGACATGTAGTGGTGTTTCGTTTTGATCGTGGAAACAATGTGGACGTTGGGTTACCTTCATTCGAAAACGGGGGATTTTTTTAATCGGGCTCCCTGGTGATAATGGAGCGCGAGACCCCTCCCACCCCCCAGCATCTCAGCAAACCTTTCGATTTCTGTTTGATTGCAGAAGGACGTGCATTGTGTTATACGGGACGACGCAGCTCCTGCGCCCCCTCCTCCCCATCCTGGATCCGGCCCTGGGCGTGGATCTCGCCACCTTGCAGACTGAGCTCCGCGGCGCTATCTCGACAGCTGGCCCAGGGCCTGCCAAAGCAAACAGAAAGGGCGGGAACACGCTGGGGGAGATCTCTCCCCCCTCCCCAACCTCTAGCCACTTCTTAACAATAGGCCTTAGGGCCTGGCAGCTGATCTGCCCGCATGGCCGGGGGTGCTCGGACGTGGGCAGAGGGGCGCGGGGCACCACCACCCTTGTCTCCCCGCACCGCAGCTCCAGGCGCGGGGGGAAAAATCGAGCCCTCCAAAACTAGAGGCTTTAAGCAGGGAAGCTGACTTCTGCCCCGGAATAGAAGCATGGAGACGTGGTAACGGCGACCGAGGGCTCTGCTTCTCTCCTTCTACCTGCGATGCCCAGCGAGGGATCTGGGTAGAACAGCAGCTGGGATCCACCCCAGAAGCAGCTGCATTTCCCTGCCCGCTCAACACAGCAGCCACCCTTGTCCCACCCAAAGCTGGCTGCAGGTCTCGGCCCTGCTCCCTGGCCCAGAGTCCCCCCGCCTAGGGAGACGGCCGGGGCTGCAGACTCAAACTCTGTCCTGGATTTGCAGCTCCCAGCCAGTGGCTCCAGCCTGGCTGGATGCAGGGGAGAGAGCAGGCCATGCAGGGGAAACTGAGGCAGGGCGCCCAGAAGGATCCAGGTGTCTGGGCTCTGGGGAGGGCAACAGGGCAGCTCCTGGCGCCTGGGTCCTTTGGGGGCCCGACCTCCGTTTCCCCTGCACGCCCAGGAGACGGGGGCAGGCAGGCAGCCCCAGGGCTGGGGGGGGGAACCCGACCTATTCCCCAGGTGCAGAGGCCAGTTTTAACCCTCTCACGGCCCGTCAGTGTGGTCCCGTTCCTGGAGGATGCCGGGGCAGCGGCACTGAACCCCCCCGGCAGCTGATCCAACCCCATCAGCTCTTCGAGTTACTGGCAGAGCCAACACGAAGTGGGACCAGCTGCTCACACCTCCTTCAGGCTAGAAGTCCGGCACCACTCGTGCCCATCTCCACCCGGTCGGCTTTGGAGCGGCTACAAATGCAGCGCTGCCCGCGCGGGGCATTTCCTGGCAGCCCGCCCGCTCCTGGGGCAGGCGCGGGGCCAGCACGGAGGCAGGATTAGGAGGGTCCCCACCTACCTCATCAGCGTGCCACCACTGCCTGCCTCCGGGTCCCAGCACCATTCGCAGACTTTGCGATACGGGAATCCTCAGCGCGGAGGAGCCATGCGAGCCCCTCCGGGGGCCGGCACGCGCTGCAAGCGAGTGACAACGTGAGCAACCGCTGCCGGCAGGTCGGAAGGGAGCAGGGCTGGAAGGGACCTCACGAGGGCAGGTCCGGTCCGGCTCAGCGCAGGGCTGCCCCGCGACCCCGCCGCGCCCGCGCAGCACGATGTGGCCGTGACCTGCCCCGGGTCTTCCACGCCGGCATGGTCCCCTGCTCCCCAAGGAACCCCCCCTCGCTAAAGTGCCTCAGTGACATCCTCCTGCCTCCCGCCCTAACCACGCATCACTTCCTTTCATTGCCACCGCCATCCCAACTTCCCGCTTAACCATGCACCGCTTCCTGTCCTTGCTGATGACATCATCCAACCTCCCTGCGTAACTGTGCATCACTTCCTTTCATTGCTGCTGACATCCCACCTAACTACACATCACTTCCTTTCATTACCACCATCATTCCACATCCCTGCCCAACTACACATCACTTCCTGCCACTGCTGCTGACGTCATCCTGCCCAACTACACATCACTTCCTTTCATTGTCGCTGACATCATCCTGTCTAACTACACATCACTTCCTTCCACTGCCGCTGACATCATCCTGTCTAACTACACATCGCTTCCTTCCTCCTCCCATCTCCCGCAGGGCTTTTGCCCTGCATAGCCCTTCTCAGGCAGCTCCGAAAATGAGCAGCCCCCTCCTCCCGGCAAAGAGGGGTGCGGCTGGCCGCTTCCCCCGTGCGCGAGCCCAGGGACTCCCCCCAAAGGGGCGTTCGGAGGGGGGCTCCGAGGGAGACAGCGGCCGGATGCCCATGACTCCCTACACCACCGATGGGGGCGGTGAAAGGCTGGAGCTGAGCGGGGCAGGCCGAGGTTCCCGCGATGGCGAAGGGGGCGGTGAGGCTGGGTGACGTCCGGACCGCGGCAAGGCTGCTGCCGTCGAGGCAAGGAGCTTTGCTGGGAGACCTGCGGGGCCTCCGAGACGGGGACTGACCACCCAGGGACGCCACAGCGACGGCCTGGCGGGCGACGTGGCTCCCCAGGGAGCTGGAAAGGAGACAGCTGGGAGATGGACAGGCCTGGGACCCCCTCCCGAGCACTCGGCCAAGCCAGGGCGCGCCGCCCTGGGCATCGCACCTGCCCCTGCCCCGAGGAACATCCTGCTGCTGCGAGCGGGGTCGTGGATGCTGGAAAGACCCCAGTCTGAGGCCAGGCCCCCACCGCAGAGGAAGGCAACCCCCCCCCCCCAGTCCGGACCAGTCTGAGCAGGGGGGAAACCCCTTCCTGCCCCAGTGCAGCGCGAGACTGAGCCTGCGCGCGGGGGCAAGACCCTCCCGCCGGGACCCTGCAGGGCGTCACCCCTGCTTCCCTCCCCTGAGAGCCACACGGGGAGCAGGACACAGAGCCGCTCGCCCGGGTGCAGGGCAGCTGGGACCAGCCCGATCGCCGCCCCCCGCCACGCGCTGGCCCCGCTCCACGCACTTCCCTGCGGGGATTTCTGACCCGCAGCCGGCTCCTCCCGGCCCCAAAACAGCTTCTGGCTGGAGGAGCCAGGCAGGGATTTTCCAGGCCTGTTTGCTGCGGAGACGGGATGGGATCAGGGCCCAGAATGCGGCCTCCAATGGGAAAACCCAGCCCGGCCCTGCCCGCGTCCTCTGCTCCCGGCAGCCGCTACGTTCGTGGCACGGAGTTTTGCTCGCCCCACGTTCGAGCCTCCGGGTCCACCCCGGTGCATGGGGATGGGTGGCATCTGGGGTGCTGTTTGGAGGCATCTTCAGTGGCGGGGGGCATCGTTGCCACAGTGCTGGGGCAAGCTGGGAAAGACAGCGGGCTCCAACCCCCGGGACGTGGGCTCCGCTCGGAGCAGCCCCAGGAGCCCCGGGCTGGACTCTTTCCCACCTGCCCCTGAAAGTGCGGGACCCTGGACTGGACCTGGTGTTGCACGTGCTCACCAGGGGCCTGGCGCCGGACACAGCTGCGCTCGGCGCTGCACGCGCTCACCAGAGCCCTGCTGCCAAATGCAGCTGCGCTCGGCGCTGCACATACTCACCCGAGGCCTGGTGCGGGACGCAGCCCCGGCTCTCCTGGCCAGCTGGGGGCCGGAGGGGGCACAGGGACCCCCGCTCAGGCGGGCACGTAGGGCGGCAGCCTGCACTGCCTCTGCAGCAGCTGCAGCAGGCGGTCCAGGAAGCACGGGGCCGGCTGCTCCGGGTGAAGCTCGCAGGCCTGGCAAGGCCGAGCCGAGGCCCGGGGGCAGGCCAGGCATTCCAGCCGCTGCTCCAGCTGCTTGAGGTACCGCCGGAGGAGGTTCACGGCTCCCCGGTGCTCCGGGCGCTCCCAGCGGATCACGTCCAGCTCCGTGTGGAAGCAGTTGAGGTTCTCCACCGTGCAGACCTGATGGGGGGCAGGAGGAGAGTGGGGTCCCCTGATCCCCCGCCCCAGACACCCCAAAAATCAGGCCTCTCCCCCACTGCACCCTGCCTCTCGCTTCTGGTCCCACCCTGCCTCAGTTTCCCCTCCCCATGCTCTGTGCCAGGGCAGGCCCCCTGCCCCCCTGCCCACCCGGAGCGCTATCCTTGGGCTAGAGGGGAAACTGAGGCACCAAGGGCAAGGCTGCCCCAGCTCCGGGGCCGCTGCCTGCACACAAGATCGCGGCTCAGGAGTGGGGCTGAGGGATGCGACGCGTGCAAAGGAGGGGGTGGGCAGGGACATGCCCCCCCCCGCGTTGAGCAGACATGACCGGGGCCACGCAGGGGGTCTGTGGCGGGGGGGGGCTGGGGACCCACCTACCGTGATGTCATCGGGTGTGTAGAGCTTCGGGTCACTGGCGTCTCCCTAGGGGCAAGAGTGATGCAGTCAGGGGAGGGCCAATGCCCTTTGACCTTCCCTGCCCCCCCACATCTGGGAGGGGAGTGCAAAGAACCCATTGGCTCCCAACCAGCACCTATAAGAACCCTCCCTCCTGGGGAGGGGGCGGAGCCGCTCTTTGGCCATGCCCACCAGCCCCATTGGCTCCCAGCCGGCAAAGATCCACCCTATCAAAACCCTCCTTTGTGGGAAGGGGTGGGGCCTACCAGCCACACCCACCCATGCCATTGACTTCCAAGCTGGCAAGGATTGGCCTATCAGATGCTTTCTCATTGGGAGGGGCTTGCCTTAGCCACACCCACCCATCCCATTGGCTCCCCAACTGACAGGGATCGGCCTATCAAGAGTCTCCCTCACTGGGAGGTGGAGGGGGAGGCATGAAACCTATTCTTAGCCACGCCCAACCATCCCATTGGTTCCTGGCTGGCAGGGATCAGCCTATCAGAGGGATGCAGAGGTGTGGCCAAGGGAGAAGCCACACCCCCTCCCCAACCACAGAGGTGGCAGATGTCCCACAGTAGGGGAGACCCCAATAAATGAGGGGGGCAGGCTGGAGGGATGCCCCAGGCCTGGGGGGGGTGGGGGGCAGGGGTTGGGACCAGGACTCCCCCCACCCCCCACTCACCACCAGGCGCGTGAGGTTGTGCAGCAGGCGGATGCCCTCGCGGCACCCGGGGGGCTCGCGGCCTGGGACACACAGCAGCAGCGACACCAGCAGCAGGGTGCAGAGCCCCCGGGCGCCCGTGGGGGGGTCCCCATCCAGCCCCGCGCCCACCCCGCACACCGCCATCCCGGGGTGGGGGCCGCCCTGCAGAAGAGCACAGAGGGAAAGGGGAAGCTGTGGGGGGCGGGCAGCACCTAGGATTCCCCACCCCAGAGCAGGCTGCATGTCAATGCCCAGAGGGTGAACCAGGTGCAACACCAGCTGGGATCCACCCCAGACCTGGCTGCGTTTTATAATGCAGAGCACCTCGCCCACAGGGACTGCTATGTTGCACCCCAGACCTGACCGCATTTCAAAGTCCAGGAAGTGGTCGAGGCGTAACAACAGCCAGGATCCTCCCCAGAGCTGACTGCATTTCAACACTCAGGAAGTGATGCCACTATAACGCCGCCAGGCTCCACCCTGGAGCTGGCTATATTTTGATGCCCGGAGGGTGACCCACGCGTAACACAGCCGGGACCCACCCGGGAAGCAGCTGCATGTCATTCCCCACCCCAGAGCCAGCTGCTTTTCAGCGCTGGGCGAGCCATGGAAGCACAGAGCAGGGCTGGGTGTCTGACCGGTCAAGCAGTTCAATCAAGGATCCCAAATTGCCAAGACTTGCAAACCCCACCAAGAAAAAGCACCTGCTTTCCATAAAAAAACGTTAACGAGTCCCATTTCTGGCAAGAAAAAAAGGAGCTTTTTTTGGTCCAGCGGCTCCCATCTGCGCCCAGCCCAGAACTACGCAGTCAGACCACACTGTCCGAGCGGCCCGAAAACTGGACAGCAAGGGCAGGGAACGACCTCGGGGGGTCACATCCAGGCCGACCCCCTGCTCCCAGCAGGACCGGCCCCAGTGCCATCACTCCTGCCACGGCTTGGTCCACCCAGGTCTCCCAAACCACCGGGGACAGAGACCCCCCCACCGCCTCCCTGGGGAGCCTGCTCCAGTGCTTTCCTGGTGAGAAAGCTCTTCCGAATAGCCACGCTCAGCTTCCCTTGCTGCAGCTTGCACCCATTGCTCCCTCTGCCACCACTGAGAACAGCCCCGCTCCATCCTCTTTGCAGCCACCCTTAAAAGCTGCTAGCAACCCGCCTCAGTCTTCTCTTCTGCAGACTCAATCAGCCCAGTCCCCCATCTCCCTTCTGCAGTGGGGCGGGGGGGGGCCGCAACGGGACTCCAGACGTGGCCTCCCCTCCACCCAGAGCTGGCTGCATTTCACGGCACGGGAGCCCATGGCGATGCCCAGGTTGAACAGCAGCCGGGTCCACCCCAGAAGCAGCTGCATTTCCAGGTCCAGGCAGCGGCCACCCTGGTCCTCCCCGGAGACAGCTGCAGGTCCCGGCCCCCCGGCCCCGCTCCCCCCAGGCCGGGCGGCTTCACTCACGCTGTCGTGGGTTCACGGCTCCCAGCCGGATGCAGGGCGGCTGCTTCCCCGCGCGCGAGGCCGGCCCCGGGGCGGGGTTTGCGGGGGGGTGCGAGGGGGAAACTGAGGCACGGCCCTGAGGGACCCGGGCGTGGCCAGGGCAGCGGGGAAGGGGGGGCCAGGGCTGGGGAGGGACCTGGGTGTCCAGCACCCCCGGCTGAGCAAGGGGCCCCACCCGGAGCCAGCCCCTGGGCCCCAGCCGCCGGGCTCGACCCACCAGGGCCCACTGCCCTCTCCGCCGCCGGGCCCGTAACTCCCGGAGCTGGGGGAGAACCAGAGGGCTGGGCTCTGGGGGGCACACGTGTGTGCAGCGTGAGCATGAGACCTGGAGGGGAGGGTCCCCAGCACCCGGGTGCCAGACGTGTACGCGCGGCACCTGGAGGGCAGGAACCCAGACACATGTGTGTCCCAGATGTCTGGGTCCTGTGGGTGCACCTCACACACCTGGGTCCCAGACGTGTGTGCACGTGCGTGTCACACCAGGAGGGGAGGGTCCCCAACACCTCTGTATGTGCGCACTTGTGTGCACCCAGGCACATGGGTCGCCCCGTGCGTGGCACACGCAGGCCCAGACCCCGGGTGGAAGGAGGCGCGGAGGCGGCTACAGAAACAGCTGCTCTTTATTGGCCGGGGGGAGTTTTCCCCCTTTCCAAAACCAATACAAACCCGCCTGGGCCGTGAGCCCCCGGTGCCGCGGGGGTAGGAGCCGGGCTGTGCAGGGGCTGGGGGCTGAATGCTGCCGGGGGGGACAGCGCCAGCTGTGGCACCCAGGAGTCCAGGCTCCCAGCACCCCCCAGCCGCTGGGCCTCGCTCCCTTCCTTGGGCTTGCAGCTAGGAACCGGGGAGTCTGGGCTCCATGCTGCCCCCGACGCGCGCTCCTGTCTTGCTCCGGCTGGAAGAACCCGGGAGTCCCGGCCCCAGGCTGTAGCCACGAGGCCACACACGCCGGCCACAACCCAGGCGCCCTGGCACCGTGGCTCACCGCTAGACCACACAACACCCAGGCCTGGGAAAAGAACCCCGGAGCCCTGGCACCGTCGCTCACCACTACACCGCACAACCCAGGCCCGGGAGAAGAGCCCAACCCACAGTTGTAACCTGCTCCCATTGCACTTGGAGGCTCGATTAGTCCATGAATTATGGTAGTGCCCCCCACACAGCCACTACGGCCCCCAGGAGCCTAGGAAACTGAGGCAGGGGAAGAGGGGAGGGGCAAAGATTCCTTCAGCTCTAATTGCACCGTGAAGCACAGCCCCCCCCCCCCGGACCAGACCCCCAGTGTCACTGCATCGGGAGGTGTAAATCAGTGCAGCTCCATTGGCACCCACAGAGCCAAACCCTCAGTGTATACTGCACTGGTGGGAGCCGTGGGATCCCCACGGCCTACACGGGGCCAAATCCACAGGGGGGAGGGGTGTCAGTTGGCACTGCACCGGGAGAAGTGGTGGGAGCCATGGGATCCACATCAACCGGCACCCGGGGGCAAGGCTGCAGAGGGTGTAAACTGGCATTGTACCCATGGTGTCAATTGACATTGCACCAGTAGAGCTGGTGGCACTATTGGGATCCCCTCCTGTGGCACCCACGGGCCCCACTGCACAGTGGAGCATAAACCAATGTCACACCAGTAGCATTGGTGTCAGCTGTGGGAACCCCACTGACCTCCCCAGGGCCAAATCCATGGGAGCAGAGGTGTAAACTGCCATTGCAGCAATGGCATCGATGGTGTTAGCAGTAGGATTCCCCCCCTTGCACCGGGCAACTCCACAGACAGGCCTAAACCGGCACCACACCACGGCAAGTGGGTGTAGGGTGGGATCCCCGCAAGTACCCCCAGGGCCAAATCTACAGGAACCAATAGTGTGAACAGTTATCACACCAGGACAACTAGTGTGAGCAGGAGGACCCCCTCCTCCCCCACCCCAGTCGGCATGCAGGGGGGCAATCCCACAGCCAGGGGTAAACTGGCACCACTGCAATTGGTGGCAGGAGCTGGATCCCCGCCACTTGGCACTCAGAGGGCCAAACCCACCGCTGGGCGTAAATTGCTATCACTCTAGTAGAATTGGTGCGAGACATGCGGTCCCACCCCCCCCATCCCTAATTGGCACCCAGAGGGCCAATCCTACAGCTGGGTGTAAAGTGGCACCACTGCAACTGGTTCCAGAGTGGGATCCCCCGCAGTTGGCTCCCGGGGGGGGGGCCAAATCCACACCCAGGTGTAAACTGACACTGCTCCTCAGCAATCGGTGGGAGCCGTGGGATCCCCACAGCCATCTGCACAATGCCCCACCCCACGCTTAACCCGAGGTGAGATCCGCCCCCCTTACCCCCCCTCCCCGGCCTTCCCTTTGGTCCTGGTGCCCCCATGGGGTGGGGCAGGGAGGTCACGTCTTGGGGGGCCCCTGGCAGGCACCCAGGCGGCGGGCGCCGGGGGGGGCTAACGGGGGAGGGGTGAGGCTGACCTGTGCCGTGCGGAAGCCAGCAACGCGCCCGCCCCCCCCCAGCTGGATGTTGACGGTGGTGGCGTAGCTGGCGCGGGGCAGAGTGGGGCTGGGGGTGCCGCCCCCCCCCGGCCGCTTGGCCAGGCTCTGGCTGATGCAGGAGGCGGCGAGGTATCGGGACAGGGCCGAGGGGCGCCGGGGGGCCAGGGGCGGGCCCTGATCCGGGCTGCCAGGGTGGGCGAGGGGCACCGGGGTGCTCCCCTCAGCCCCTGGCAGGGCTGGGCGCACGGCCCTGCACGGCGGCGTCTCCTCCTCTTCCGGGCCTGGCGGGTCCTGGGGGACAGCCGTCTCCGCCGGGGGCTCCTCCGTGGGATGCAGGAGTCCGGGTGGGAGGAGGGGGGCGATGGGCACCAGGGTGCCCCCCTCTGTCTCCAGTGGGGCCGTGTGCACGGCGCTGGACGTCTCCTCCTCTGGGCCAGGGGATTCCAGGGGGCTGCGGGCAGCCCCTCTCTCCGGGGGGCCCTCGGCCGCAGGCGCGAGCAGGGTGGTGACGGGCACGGGGGTGGCGACAGGCACAAGCGGGCTCCCGTCAGCCCCTGGCGAGGCTGCGCACACGGCGCTGTACGTCTGTGTCGTCTCCTCCGGGCCTGGCGGCATGGCGGGGCTGCAGGTGGCAGTCTCTGGCGGATCGTCAGCTGCGGGACCCAGGCGTCCGCGTGGGCGTGGGGCGCCCGCCGCAGGCTCCAGCGGAGCTGGGTGCACGGTGCTGTACATCTGTGTCCCGTCCTCTGGGCCTGGAGACTCCCCGGGGGTGGCAGTGGTGGGACCCAGGCGTGCGGGCGGGCGGAGGGGCGGGGGCCGGGCAGCACGGAGGTCGCGGGTGCAGCCCCGGGCGGCGCTGAGGCGTGGCACTGTCTCCTGCACACAGCACACGTGGCGGGGGGGGTCCCGCACCAGCACGTGCCCGTAGAGCCGCGGCTCGCCTGGGGAGAAGGGGGTGGTCAGCATGGGGGAGGTGGGAATACCCTGGCCTGCCCTCCCCTCCCCTCTTCTCCCACTGCCTCTGTCCAGCCTGCAGGTGTGGAAACTGAGGCAGGAAAAGTAGGAAACCCTCTACCGTGTATGTGTGCGTGTGTGTGTGTACGTGTGTGCATGTTTTAGATACCAGGGCCCCGTGTGCACATGCATGCATGTTCTGGACACCTGGGTCCTCTGCATGTGCATGTGTGTGCACATGACCTTGATGCCTGAGGCATGTGTTGTAGACACCTTGGCCCTGTGTGTACATGTATGTTCCAAACACCTGGATCCTGCGTGCGTGTGCAAATGTGTGCACACATGACCTGGCTGTGCACACCTGTCAGTCCCTGCCACCCTCTGCTGGCCAGATTGACAGCTACTCCGAGTCTGCACCTGAGCTTGTTTGCCTGCTTGCATGTTGTGTGTTCACTCCTGCAAGTGTGCGTGTGCACAAGTATGTGTACATGGACATGTGTGTACATCTGTGGGCCACCCCCCAGGTGACGGGGCAGCTGGTGACAGGGTTTCTGGACCCCCAGAGCCCTCCCCTAGCGCATGCTGGGGAAAACCTGGCTGAGCCTGGGGCTCCAGAAAGCAATGCATTGTGGGAAACGCACTCCCCCTAACACCCAGCACCTTTTTGCCCCAGGTCTCCCCTGCCCCGATGCACGCTGTGAAAGCTCCAGGTACAATGCATTGTGGGAAACCTGGTCCCCCAACCCCACCTACCCTGGTGCATGCTGGGAATGCTCCAGGTACAATGCATTGTGGGAAACAGTCCCTCCCAACACCCACCTGCCTCCTGCTCCAGCTACCCTTTGCCCTGGTGCATGCTGGGAGGGCTCCAGACAATGCACCGTGGGAAACCGTGGGCTTCCAGGCACTCACAGGCGGGGGCTGCGGGCAGCTCCGTCTCCCTCTCCGTCTCGGCAGCGGGGGCGGGCAGCGGCACGGTGCAGGGGGCCGGGGAGGGCCGGGGGGGCCGGGCAGGCATGCGCAGCCGTCCAATCCGCTCGCTGTAGAGCTGCGCCAGGAGCTGCACGTTGCTGCGTGCCAGGGGCGGGAGCAGTGCCAGGGGCGGCCCCTCAGGCCACGGCGCCCCGGCCGTGTCCGAGTCCTCCACGATGCGCAGGGGCTCTGCCCAGGGGGCGGGGTCCGGCCTTGGGCCCTGCCCCCGGACCCGCCCCCGCCGCAGCATTGGGGGCGGAGCCCCAGCAGCCCCCAGCCCTCGCTCCTTCTCCTGCCAGGCCCGGCGGATCTCAGCCCAGGACTGGAACTCGGGGTCCGGTGGGGGCGGGGCCAAGGGCTGGCCACACCCCTTCCCAGCATCCTCTGGGCTCCGGTCTGGTGATGTCCCTTGGTCACGCGCCTTCCCAGCATCCTCTGGGCTCCAGTCTGGTGATGTCCGTTGGCCACGCCCCTTCCCAGCATCCTCTGGGCTCTGGTCTGGTACTGTCCCTTGGCCATGCCCCTTCCCAGCATCCTCTGCACTCTGGTCTGGTGATGTCCCTTGGCCACGCCCCTTCCCAGCATCCTCTGCGCTCTGGTCTGGAGATATCTCTTGACCACGCCCCTTCCCAGCATCCTCTGGGCTCCAGTCTGTAGAGGTCCCTTGGCCACGCCCCTCCCCAGCATCCTCCAGGCTCGGGTCTAGCGATGTCAATTGGCTCCGACTCTTCCCAGCATCCTCCGGGCTCTGGTCCCTCGAGGTCCCTGTGCCATGCCCCCTGGCAGGCTCCAGGGGGCGGGGCTTGAGTGGACAAGCCCCACCCCCTGGGGCAGGGGGGGATGGAGGGCAGCTGCAGGGGGAGGGGGGGTCCTTGCTCTCCTCCAGCGCCCCCTGGGGGTCCCCAGCGGGCGGCCAGGCCTGGGGGCAGTGGGGGGGCTGTCTCAGTGTCCAGGGCAGGGTGGGGGGACGCCAGAGTCCAGCCCCCCTCGCTCCCCCCAGGGAAGAGCCCAGGCGCCCCCCACCCCTCCCTCACCTGCTCCGGGGGGGGCGTCCCGGCTCCCAGCCCCCGGCGGCTCAGCAGCTCCAGGATCTCGTCGGTGATGGAGAGGGGCTCGGGGGGCAGCCCCAGGGGGGGCGGCTCCGGCTCCGGCTCCAGCCCCGGGCACAGCTCCCCCTCGCTGCCGGCCTGGGAGCGACGTGGGGCAAAACACGCGGGCAGCTCGGGGCAGGGGAGCCCCGGCGTCCGCGCTCCCAGCGCCCCCCCGGCTCCGTACCCCTGCCCAAGCTGGGCACGGCACCCCGGGTCCGGCCCCCCCGACACTCACCTTGAGCAGCGCTGGGCAGAGGCAGGAAGGAAGGAAGGAAGGAAGGAAACACCCGGGTTAGAACAGACACACGCGCGTGTGCCCCCAACCCACCCCAGCGTGACCCCGGACCCCCCGCCCAGGACCCTGAAGGGGGCAACAAGGGGCTGGGGGGAGCACTTGGGAGGAGGGGGCACTCACCGCTGGGCTCCGGCCCCGGGGGGCTCCTCTCCGTAGCCGGCTCTGGGGGCCGAGAGCCGATACATCAGTCCCGGCTCGTTAAGAGGTCCCGGCTCGTTAGGGGTGGCGGGGGAACCCGTGGGGGAAGCTGGGGCCTGGGCGCGTGCGAGGCCGGGGACGCAGGCATCCTGCCCCCTTCTCCCGGGACGCCCGGGTTCCTCCCCCCGCCCCCCGCTCGGTCCCTGCGCGCCCCCCCGGACTCGGTTTCCACGGCCGTCGTGAACTCACCAGACTGGCGGCGCCCGTGGCGCCCGTGAGTGCCGGGGTCCAAGCTGGAGCAGCTGCGGCGAGCGCGCTCGGGGCTGCACACGAGCGGCGGCGGCTCTGCAAGGAGGCATGGTGCTTGCACGAGGGCTCGCACGACTTGGCCCGCGGAGGGCAGGAGCGCACGCACACGGGTGCCCAGGGGTGGGGGTCTCAGACTCCCAGGCATGAGGAGGGGGCTCCTCTGAGGGAAGCCTCAGTGCCAGTGCCAGTCCTGGGCACAACTGAGCACGTGCTAGTAGGCTCACACAAGGCCTGGTGCCACCACCTGTGGCTTGCACACGCTAGTGCTCTAAGTCTTGGATTCGCATACGTATGAGGGCAGTGAGACACTTGTGCCCTCACACCAGAGCTCACTCCCCGTATCTTTGCATGATGGTGTTAACACGCTAATGCCTTCGTGCCAGATCTCCTTCCCAATCTCTTTGCACAAGGCCATTCACACACCTGTGTCCTCTCATCACAGCTCCCTCATCTCTTTGCATAAGTGTGCCCACATGCTTGTGCCCTTGCACCAGCATTCACTCTCAATCCCTTTGCACAAGCATGTCTGCACGCTCATGCTTGCTCCGGCTCCCCCTAGGCACACGCGTGTGCAACACCCCTGCGCCCAGCACTGACCGTACCTGACTGGCGCCGGCCCCGTGGGCAGCTCCAGGGCTCCTCCAGCCGGGGGGGGGACGCGGGGCTCCAGGGCAGTGCGGGGGAGCCTGGGGACAGGGGGGCGAGTGTGGGGGGGGGAATGCCCCCTGACACCCCCCCAGCTGGGGGTGGACACCTGGTCTCTCTCTCACTTACCCTGGAAGCTGTTCTCCAGCAGCACCTGCTTGGCCTGGAAAAAACGCAGGGTCAACCACTCGTGCAATAGTGCCCCCCCAGCATTGCACTCCCCCCCGCCCCCGGCTGCTGCCAGTGGGGGCGCCCTTCCTCCCCCAGGCTCCATGGAGCCCCCCCAGCCCCCGACCTTCTGGGGGATGGAGGCCGGGTGGTTCTCCACGATGAGGCGCTGCAGGTAGTCGGTCCACAGGCGCTTCTCCTCCTGGTTCCTGGCCTGGGGGGCAAAGGGGGGATGCAGCCACCCCGGGGGCGGAGTTTCAGAGGGATCCCCCCCCCATGCAGAGACTGACGGGGGGGTCCTGCCCCCCAGCCCCCACCTGCAGGACGAGCTGCTGCTTGGGGATCGTGACGTCCCAGAGGATGAAGCCGAGCGGGTCCTTGGTCAGGTACAGCATCAGGTTGCAGCACTGGGGGGGCGAGGGGGGGCTGTGGGGCACAGCAGGCTCCGCCCTCTGCCCCCCAGGTTCCCTCTCCCCTTCCATGGGCCCCCCTGTTTGGGGCCTCCCAGACCCCCCCAGGTGCCCCCCCACCTTGAGGAACACCCCCCTCCCAGCCCCTCCTCCCTCTGGGGACCCCCCCTAATTTGGAACCCTCCCAGCCCCCTTGTGCCCCCCCACTTTGGGGTAGCCCACCTTCTTACCCCCCAGCCCCCAATATAGGACCCCCCATTTGAGATCTCCCCTCTGGGGCCTCCCAGCCCCCCCATTCCTCCCACTTTGAGGAACCCCCCTTCCCATCCCCCACCCCCAATTTGAGGACCCCCCCTTCACTTAGGACCACCCCAGGGCCTCCCAGCCCTCCCCCACTTTGGGGCACCCCCCATATGGGACCCCCCCCAGAGCCTCCTAGCCCCCTCACTGTAGAGAAGCCCCTCTGGGGACCCCCCCAATTTAAAGACCCCTCTCAGCCCCCCACTCTGGAGACCCCCCATGCAGCAGTCACCTCTGGACCTCCCCCCAATACGAAGACCCCCCTCTGGGACCCCCAATTTGGGGTCCCCCCGAGCGCCCCCCAGTGTCGCCCCCCGGTGCTCACGAAGCTGTGGCTCTTGTAGTGGAAGGCCGGGGGCCGCGGCTTGGCCACGAGCAGCACCGTGCGGAAGAGGAAAAGGGCCCGATCCCGGCCCCGGCCCCCCCGGCCCCCCCGCGCCCGGAAGCGCCCCTCCAGCACCAGCTCCCCAAAGGCGCCCAGCTCCGGGCCCTGCCACCCCCGCAGCAGTCCCTGCAGCTCCTGGGGGGGAGACAAGGGGGGGCAGTCAGGACCCCTGGGGGGCAGGAGGGAGGTGGAGGGGGTCACAGGAGTCAAAAGGGGCAGGAGGGGGGTCTAGCCCTCACAGCTTCTGGGGGGGCAGGTCATAGGGGTCAGGGGTCACAGGAGGAGGCTGAGAGAGTAATGGGGGGGACGTGAGCGGGGGGAGGTAAGAGGTGAAGTAAATCCAGGGGTCACGAGTGTTGGGGGGGTCAGAGGGGAGCCTGAGGGGGTCACAGGGTCAGGGGTGACAAGAGGGGTGGGGGCAGGGAGGGGCAGGGGAGGTCCAGGGGTAGAAAGGGGGCACACGAAAGGGTCACAGGTCAGGGGACACAGGGGTCGGGGTCAGAGGGTACCTGGGTGGTCAGAGGGGTCACGGGGGGGGTCGCAGGGGTCCCCGGGGTCAGGGGATATCTGGGCAATGGGGGGGGTCACAAGGGTCAGGGGTCGGACCTGGAGGCGGGCGGCCTGCTCCTGGCGCCGCTTGGTGTCGTTGATGCACCAGGCCACGGCCGTCATGGTGGCGCTGGCGGCCTCGACCTCGGCCGCCCCCGCGCCGTCGCGCCCGCACTGCTTGGCCAGCTCCTGCCACACACGCGTCACCGCCAGGGGGGCACCACCGGGGGTCAAGGGATTCGGGGGGGGCAGGGGTATCGGGGGTATCAGAGGATCCCGGGGGGGTCTGAGGGGACCTGGGAGGATGTCAGGGGGTCCAGGATGGGATCAGGGGTGTCAGAGGATGCTGGGCGGGGAGGGGGGTCCATGGCAGGGGCAGGGGTACTGGGGGGGTCCCGGGGGTCCCGACCTGGAGCAGCAAGTGGTACTTGAGGATGCGCTGCACGGGCTTGAGCAGGTCGGCCTCGAGGGGCAGCCCGTGGCCCCGCGCCGCCTGGCGCTGCCGGAAGAAGGCGGCCAGCTCATCCTGCGCCATGCACTCCCGCAGCACCGCCACCGCCCTGCGTGGGGGCAAGGGTCAGAGGGCAGGGGTCGCGGCCTCCCCCCACCCCGGGGCGGGCGGCACTCACGTGGGGTAGTTCATGCAGTACAGCGTGTAGATCTCGAACTCGTTGCTCTGCAAGGGAGGGAGGTCAGCAGGGCAGGGGCCTCCGAGGCCAAGATGCGCCCACCTCTGGGGTGGGCAGGGCTGAGCGTAACAGCCCCCCGCCCCAACTCGAAGGCACTCAGCACTGCGGTGCGGCCCCCCGGGGGGGGGGGGGGGAGGGGGCTCCTCACCCGCTGCAGGAAGCACTCGGCGATGGCACCGGCGCTGCTGCTGTTCTCCAGATCCTCCAGGAGGTCGCTGGGGGGAGTCCGGCCTCATTTACATATCATTTGCATACATCACTCTGCCCTCCCCACCCTTCACAGGCAGGGTTTGAACCCTCCACCTTGAGGACACAGGTCAGGGCTCAGGACCCACCCCCGCCCCCAATCACAGGCCACGGGTTCAAATCTCACCCCGCTCCGCCCCGGCCCCTGCCTTCAAATCCTGCTCCCAGCTCAGGATCACAGGCCACGGGTTCAAATCCAGCCCCCCCCACCCCCCAGCCCAGAGTTCAACCCCCCCAGGGTCAAATTTCCCCTCTGTCCCGGCCCTGGGTTCAAATCCTGCCCCCCCACCCCCAGGTTCGAATCCTGGGCATCAGAGCCCCCCCAGACCCATCAAGCCCCCCCCCCCGAACCTGCTGAACTCGTA
>JAGPOW010002191.1:1909-17957 GCA_030014935.1 Caiman crocodilus
CAGTTCCGGGTGTCTGTAATGGTGGGCACAGTGGTCGAGTTGCTGGTTCTGCAGGGTCTTTTGTCTTTCAAATGCTGGGTTCTTGTCTCTGTTCCTGGGTGAGGTCTGTGGTTCCTGGATGAATCGATGCGAGATGATGGCCCAGTCATTACAGGCCATTCAGTAGAGGCCTGCTACCATTGTATTTCAATCATTCCCAATCAGTCTCATTCATCTGGGAACCAGTTTACATGGGAGGGGTACAACGAATCATACAGTTGCAACACAGGGGATGCCAGGCAGAGGACACAAGATGGAGGCTTGACATACAAAATGGAAACATGACATGACTTTGGTTCATTTACAAACACAGGCCTAAACCATACAATATGCACACGAAACAATAAAAATCAATACGAAAATGATAATAATACAATATACAACAGTAAACATCAATACAAACCTAACAATTATCCAATATAAAACACTGGCTATCCAAAACCAACAACTTGCTACCAAAAAAGAAAAAAAAAGAAAAAATGTTAAAGCCTATCCTAAGTCTGAGCTCGCTTATGCTTGTCTATAGGGAATAGAGAGGGAGAGAAAAAAAAGTCAGAAATAGTTGGGGAAGGGAAGGGAAAGCTGCACTGAGGAGTGAAACCCTTGTCCTTGAAACAAGAAAGGCTTTGTCAGCCCGGCGGTCCAGAGGTATGACATGGGGAGCCAGTCACGGTACTGCTAGCCTTAATCTCTCTCTCTCCAGCGAGCTGTGCAGAGAGGATACAGCTGCACAGACTTGTCTGTCCTGGAGGAGTTTTTGAAGGGACAGCTAATTCCCGTTATCATGCTACTTCTAGTGTCCTGGGAGTATTTGCATACAGGAATTCACATTTGCTCCAGGCTCACACCTTCAGAAACAGCATTCATCGTTGTGCCCTCTTGCCATAATGCAGGTTGCCTTAGATTTGAGAACTGCCATCCTGTCCCCGACAGGCGTTACTCCCTAGGACACTCTCTTGGTCAATGTCTCTGTCTGAATAAGCTGCCCAAAGAAACGGTATCGTGTTTGCAGTTTAATGAGTCTCTTCTTCCCTCTGTCTGTGTCTGGCTGATGTGGCAGGTACAACGTCACTCAGCTTTCAAGCACAGTTTAATGTTTCCATTCTGGGCCATCTCAGCTGTAACATCTCTCTTACCCTACCGCAGCACAGAGGATATCGAAATCCACTGCTTGCGGTGGAAAATCTGCAATCTAAAGAAAAAAGAAGCCAGACTACACAGCAACATCCTCTTGAGCCTGTGCCTTGCTGTGCCTCCCTGCCTCTGTGCAGATGCCTGAGGAAGAGTGTCTTGCATTTAAAGGCTTGTCTACCTAGTGGATCCAATAAAAGAGATCACCCTAAGAGCTCCTTGCCTCTTGCATAATCTCTGCACCATCACAGCTCGAGCATCACTCCACTATTTTTGGTAATTCAGTATTACAAATTAAACTAGTTAATAAGACTGAGTGTTCTCACACGTTAAAAGTCTGGCCTATCCTGCTGGTTCTGGCATGCACGCGCTACCCCGCTGCCATTGTGAAGGTGGGGAGAGGAAGCAATGCAGGCTTGGTGGTGTATCAGGGAAAGGCTTTTCACAACAGGTTGTGCAGGAAGCAAATCAAGGGAGCAGTGAAATGAGGAATTATGACATTTTTAGGATTTTTTCAGCAACCGCCACCTCTTTCTAGCATTTTTTTGCATGAAGGAGCTCCCTGGATTTTCAGTGAGTTTGTCAGACACGCCTCCTTCTGAAAACTTCTTATTTATGAGGGGCTTGCCCTCATGCTTGTTGACCACCTTACGAACCAGCTCCATCAGCTTCTCCACCTGCTTCTCCCGCTCTTCTCCAGTCTCTCTGTTGTTGAAAGCGCAGTACCGTCTCCCATGCTTTTTGATCAGCTTCCGGAAAGCTTTGTTTTCAGACTCCTTCACGTACTTATCCAGGGATCCATCGCCTAAGTCTTCTTTCCGAGTGAATAAGACAATTGTGAACTTCTTGGCTTTCTGACCAAAAATCTGCTTTACTTCCTTCACTGCTGCCTCATCTTCTTTAGTGTAACGGCCCAGCTGGGTCACCAGCACCAGAGCGTGGGGGCCCGGTGCACAGAGCCGGAGGCAGTTTTCGATCTCCGGGGAATCAGATGACTTATTTATTTCTGAATCAAAGATGTTGGCAGTGTCAATAAGATCAAAGTTTTGTCCGCGCCATGTCCCACTCTCCTTCCTGCATTCCACAGTGACGGGCTGTGCGCTCAGTTTGGACTCAAACGTTTTGTCCCCAAGGAGGGTGTTTCCTGTGGCACTTTTCCCAGCTCCGGTTTTACCAACCAGGACAATTCTCCATGTTGAATCCTCTGGCTCTTGGCTTTCACCCTCCTGTGCTGTTGGGAACAAGTGGGGCAGAGTCAGAAGAGCAGCGCACACAGGAAAAGGAGCAGTAGAGAACTGCAAGATTTGTTCATAATTATACTCACTGTATTCAATTTTCATGGAAGGACTTGTGGTGTGTTTGTTAATTAATGCATCACTGTATTGTGACATTGAGTGTTACCCTGGCCTCAATGGTTGCTCACTCATAAAAACTGCTGGAGTTGGTGTCCTCCAAGAAGGGCCCACACAGACAGGGCAGCAGAGGGGAGCTGGGTCCAAGGCCCAGGGATGGAGCTGTGCTGCGTGGATGCCAAGACCCGAGTGGCAGCAGCACCTTCCAGCAGGGTGGAGGTGAGTTTGCCATGCTTGCCCAGTGCTTGCTATAAGCAGGATTAACCTATGCAATGTGCAGCCAAGCAGTCATACTTGAGGGAAGCCTGAGCTGAGCAGAAAAGGGAAGGGGAGGTCTCAAAAGAGCTGCAAGCATCATTTTCTTACCCCGGTTGGATTTCTTGGATCCTTTATTCTTTTCTTTCTTGCCCATGTGGACCTGAAACATTCGCAATGCAGCGAGTTACTTACAAATATGAACGTACAGGTGCAGAGTATGGAAAGCAGTCTCAGCAAAACTCAAATTGCCAACCCCAAGTTTCTTTGGATCACATCTTGTCCAGCCTCCTGCTCAAGGAAGGATCCTCCCTGACTAGACCACCGCAGCCAAGTGTCCGTCCAGCTGCCTCTTGCAAATCTCCATAGTTGGAGACCTCACAGTTTCTCTCGGTGCCTATTCCACTCCTAGACCACCCTCCTAGTCAGAAAGTTCCTCCTCAACTCCAGCCTCAGTTTCCCATGCTGCAGCTTGAGGCCACTGCTCCTAGTCCTGTCCCCTACGGCCACAGAGAAAAGCCCGTCTGCATCCTCTCTGTAAAATGCCCTTCAGGGGTTGGCAGACTACTATCAAATCCTCTCTCAGTCTTCCCTCCTCCAGACTGAACAACCCTAACACTTTCAGCCTTTTCTGACACGTCTGTCTCCCAGACCCCGTGTCACTTCTGTTGCTCTGCACTGAGCTCTTTCTGATCTGTCCACTTCCTTGGTGAAGCGTGGGGCCCAAAGCCAGACACTGAGCTCCAGGAGAGACCTCACCAGTGCTGCACAGAGTGGAAGAAGAATCACTTCCCTCAATTTGCAAGTCACGCTCCTGTTAACACAAGCCAGGATGCTGTTGGCTTTATTATTTTCTTTGCCACAAGAGCACATTGTTGGCTCACGTTCAGCCCATGGGCTGCACTAACCGTCAGGCCCTTCTCTGCAGTCCTGCAGCCCACCAGTCATTCCCCAGTCTCTATTTGGTCCTGTGTTTATTCCCTGCCAAGTGCAGGGCTTTGCACTTGTCCTTGCTGAATCTCATCTCATTGATTGCAGACCATTTCTCCAGCCTATCCAGGTCATCCTGGATCCTCGCCCTGCCTTTCGGACTGTCTGCACCTCCATGCAACGTGGTGGGAAGCCCCGTTCTTGCTTGCAAATATAAATCTTCTCTCTGTCAGTTTGTGGCTGTTGTTTCTAGTAAGTCCAAATGCTCTGGTGAACAGAGCATCTCCTATTTCTTGCTGTCCCCCACCTGAGGTATTTATAGACAGGTACTAGATCACCTCTCAGCCTTGTCTTGTGGAGGCTGAAGAGATCCAGGTCTCTCATTCTCGCCTCATAGGACCTTACCTGCAGGCCCCTAACCGTATGAGTGGTCTCCTCTGGACCCCCTCCATGCTGTCCACTGCCCAAAACTGCACGCAGTACTCCAACTGCGGTCTGACCAGTGCCCGATAGAGGGGAAGTATCACCTCCCTGGTTTGGTTCGTCATGCATCTGCTGATGCACGATAAAGTGCCACTAGCTTTTCTGATGGCTTCATCACACTGCCGGCTCATGTTCATCTTGGAGTCCACTAGGACTCCAAGATCCCTTTCTCCTTCCGTCCCACCAATGTCACATAGAGGGGAAGGATCACCTCCCTAGCCCTGTTTGTGATGCACCCACTGATGCATGATAATGTGTGGTTAGCTTTACAGATCCCTTCATCACATTGATGACTCCTGTTCATCCTGGAGTTGACTATGACTCCGAGATCCCTTTCTGCTGCTGTCTTGCTTCGGGAGTCACCTCCCAGCCCATGTGTGTGTTGGTGATTCTTTCTCCCCCAGCGCAGCACTTTGCACTTACCTTTCTTACACTGCATCCTATTCTGTTCTGCCCACTTTTCCAACCTGTCCAAATGCATCTGAATCTGTTCCCTGCCCACTAGCGTGTTTACTTTGCCTCATAATTTGGTATCGTCTGCAAATTTGGACAGAGTGCTCTCCACACCCCGTCCAAGTCATTGATGAAGACATTGAACAGCACCGGTCCAAGGGCCAAACTTTGCAGGATCCCACTGCCCACATCTTTCTAGGTCGATACCAACCCGTCCACCACTACTCTCTGGGTGCAACCCCTAAGCCAATTCGCCACCCACCGGACCATGTAATCATCTACAACACAGACATTCAGCTTATTTATGAGAAGGGGATATGTCAACGTATCAAAGGCTTTTTAAAAATCCAAATAAATGACACCTACCTCAACTCTGGCATCTAAGCATTGTATGACCTGGTCGTGAAAGGAAAGAAAGTTTGTCAGGTAGGATCTACCTGCTGTGAACCTGTGCTGGTTGCCCTTGAGCATTATTTTAGTTTGGTTGACTAACCCTACACATACCAAGCATCCCATTCCTGGACAGCAGTCAAGGGTAGAATACCATCTGTACGTCATAATCCCGGACAACATTTCCAGCCCTGCAATTACCATAATGCATTGTGCCTAGGTCCACCTGCCCCTGATCCTGTCTAACAGCTGGAAACTAGATTCAGGCCTGGAACATGGTTTTGTTGTCCCATTTGTTTAAAATGATTAAGAAGCTTAAGTCCCATTTTAAGTAGGGGATTAGGCTCCTCTTCTCTGTTGCCTTCCTATGAAGTTAAGCTCCTGAGTCAGGTAGTTTCATAGTAGTAACTATGAAAGGTAGGAGATTCAGAACATTTTAAAATACATCTAGTAATTCCTGACTAGATTATTTAACAGACTTGCATCAATTTTCAAATTTTAAAAGCATTTTGCCTCTGCTTGGACCTCTAAATGACACTGCAATTAATACCTATTATGTTCAGACATTTGCAGACTATTATTATGCTTTGTCAATTAGGTACAAGTACCTCCATTTCTGTAAGTGATGCAAAATGAAAGGCAAACTGTGAAGACCCATCGCCAAGCTCTGCCATCTAAGATAAGTAAAGCAAGAACATTGGGTAGTGCAAGAGGAAGAGCTAATGTGCAGGGAGCTAACTGCATGAAGGACATTGCAAATTCTTCAGTCACAATTAAATGGCAGTGGATCAGTTCAAGTGCTGCATGCACCAGTCTGGCCCTTTGGAGCAACAAAGTAGGTTGTTGCCTTTCTGAACCACTCAGTCTCTAATGGGTCGATGATGTGTGTCTTAAAACAGGAACGTGCCCTTTCCTGTAGCCACTTTTGGAAAATCAGCCCATGAATAGCAGCTCCCCTGTGCAACATGACCAAGAACAACTGTTCCTTTCAGGCATGTAAGAGTTAGTAAGGCAAAAGCAAGTGCTGTACATGCAAGTATACATACAGGCAACAGTACATACACATGCAGACACAACTGCTACCTTTGTGCTGCTGTCTTGCCTCACAGAACAAGTGACTTTGTCTGTAGAGCTGTCTTCAGTCCATTTTCATCCCACACTCCACGCTGACAGCTGCTCCTACATCCTAACGGATGGGATTGTGTCCCGTGTCCTCCAACTCTCAGTTTACAATTCATTCAGTGTCAGCAACAATGTGCCAGCACCAAGAGTGAAACCGAGTCAAGAAAGGCAGCGATTCTAGTTTCCTTGCGTGCCTGGCTGTGGGAGGGGCTACTGGGTTTCAAATAGGCTACGGCACATAAAGCAAAAAGGCCTTGCAAAACCTCTGTACAGATCAACACGTCACACCCAGCAGCCTCCTCCAAGGTGCTCGCAGTGAGCTCAGGGACTCTGGCTCTAAAGTCGGGATAACTCGGCAGAGCTGAGAGCGCTTGTGTGAAGCACGTGAGGAAAGGGCGTTCTCATAGTGAAGGGCACCTTGTGCTGTGCTCACCAGTGAGCCACATGGAGAATGAACACAGTTCCTCACCTTGGGGCTCCCTTCGCCTTTTCCTTCCATCACAGGCTCTCCACAAGGAGCCAGTTCAGGTGCAAGATGACCTTCCCACCTTCTGCTCCCAAGCATTTCACCCCTCACAGCACGACTGGAGGTGTAGGGTGGTCAATGCTTGTCATCTGAATGCCATTCTGGGAGGTGATTATCTTCTGCTTGCTTTTAGGTGCCAATTGACCATTTTTATTATGAGTGGTTGCCATCCGCTGTTATTGCCAGCAAGGTGGTGGCCGTCTCCCTCCATGAAGAATGGTGATGAGGTTGCCCTTAGTAAAGGTGGCTGTCACCTTGCATTATTTCTAGTGAGATGAAAACTGGACGTACAGTAAAAACGGTGGCTGCCCTATGGGCGAGGGGTGTGGGCAGGACAGGGGCTATGAGGAAAGTGGAGATGTTGTGACAAGTGGGGTGTTCGGATGCAAACCTGCGGAGGGGGGTATTACAGGTGGTGGGTCAACTCACTGGTCTGCATTTGTAGCCTGGCTGTCCTGGTCATAGAGAAGTGGGGCTGGAAGGGATCTTCAGAGGTTACGTCCAGTGCAACGCCCTGCCTGAGGCAGGACCATGCAACCATCGTCTCAGCTCGACATAAGAGTACCCTCAACTCTGACACAACACAGACCTACATGCACAGGTAAAGCAGGAGAACCACAGCAGGCAATGTCCTGCTTCTCTGAAATGTTGTGCTGGCTTCCCATTCCTCCTTTGAACACTAGAGGTCAAAGCTCTCCCATTTCCCTTGCACGCCTGCCCTTGTGTCTGTGAGCTTTGGAGACAACACCCAACATCTGGAGACATTCGCAACAGTGGCTGATCGTTTCATTTTCTGGGAGAGAAGGGGATTTTTGAACCATCGGTCTCCTCTTTACTTCCAGACATGCAAGTCGGAACAGAGCTTGAACTCTTGTCTTTGGGACCATCGCCTTCAACGGAAGAGAATCTGAATCTGTTTTACAAATAGAAGTATTCGCCCGAGGCCCCGGTCACAATAAAGAAGCAGCAGCCTGAGAAAATGACGTAGAAGGCAGAGGGCTTTGTAAGACAAACACAAGGTATGTTTTCTACATGATGTGTGTGTATGTGTGTGCACGTGTGTGTGTGTGTGTGTGTAGCTTGGCTAAATGTGAGGAAATGTGTCTGAGAAGCCATGCATGAATGTGCCGGCTAATTACAGAAGGCAATGAGGGTGAGGAGGCTGAATCTGTCTCATAATTTGGCATGACTATGTAAAAACTATTTGACTTTCTGTGTAAAGAGGGGCTGAAACATCCAAGAGACAAGAGCTAAGGGCTTTAGTAAAGCTCTATTTGCATTGTTGAACTAAGATCAGGCTGTTTTGTACAACTCTTAGCAGCTTTAGTTCCTTTTGCAGCATCCGGTGCTGACCATATGCTTTGTGGTGAGAAGAGTTTTAGTAAAGCAAGACCAGGGATGGAGAGAACTGCAATACAAAATTAAGAATGTCTTATAGTCAGTCATTGCCTACTGCACATGTGCATCTGGGCCTACACAAAGTTGTACTGTATCAGCATGCATTGTCTTTCCGGTGCATAGTACATTTACAGGATCTTTCACACACAGAAAAAACATTCAAGGTTTTTTTCTCTTTACCATTCTCAAACCCATTGAAAACTAGATTTCTATCAATGCCTCATGGTATGACTAGTTGGGGGAACTGACTGTATTGTTAAAGTGTTTCTTAGGCCACCCACTCTCATGCTAGGTTCTGTTTATTTCACAGAATCACAGAATCATAGACAATGAGGGTTGAAGGGACCTCAGGGGGTCACATCTAGTCCAACCCCCTGCTCCAAGTAGGACCTGCACCAAGTGCATCATCCCAGCCAAGGCTTTGTCTAGCCATGTCTTCAAAACCCTGGTGATAATATTTGTGCATCCAAATTCCATTCACCATTTTTCTCTTTGAGATTGCCAGATCGAGTCAGAAAACTTCTGGTTTACCTTGTTATACACACAATACTTTCATTACTGGCAGCTACAAGGTCCAGACTTGCATAAAGGTGCAGACTTGCAAAGTCCAGACGTTGCAGAGCCTGAAGAAGGCATACTCACCATTGCTTCATCTCTTTTTATATGATATATAGCCTCAGCTCTGACAATTAGACTGACTTGTCAGAACAGCATTTAAAATCAGCAATTTCTGGAACTAAGCTACAGATTAATTTTTTGCTATAAGGATTCCTCATTTATGAACACAGATGTTGCTACATGTTCCATAGCTTCAAAGGGAATAAAGAGGGTCTTCTGTGTTTCCAGGTTTGGAAATAACATTGGCTTCATCCCAAATGTTTCAGCTGAAGATGGCAAATCAGAGGAGAGGTGAAGAAAGCGGCCATGGTGAGAAAAAGAAATAAGGGAAAAATTTTGGTTGGCCTTCTAGGATCAGCTTACAGCCTGTTTTTAAATATCTGTGACAATAGATTTAAAATTGTTTGATTATCCTAGAATCGTAGGAAATTTGGGTTGGAAGAGATCCTAGGAGGTAATCTAATCCAGGTCACATCTAGTCCAACCCCTTGCTCAAAGCAGGATCATCGCCAACTAGATCATCCCAGCGAAGGCTTTATCTAACTGGGTCTTTAAAAACTCCTTGTTAATTGTTAGTGCTCATGAATACTGAGAGGTTGTCCAGCCAGTTACAGCTTGACTTCATCAGTACTATTTATTTTACTATTTATAGTTATTTTGTTCAAAAGCGATAAATAAATACAAGGTATAAAAATAAACGTTTTACAGTAGCAACTCGATAGCAGAGCTGGTTTTCACAGATGTTGGCCATATCCTCTAGTTTTTCCACACCTCTCTTCTTGTCTGTGCTTGAAGCATGTGATATATCTGAAAGAATTATAATGGTGAGGGGAAGATTATTGAGGAAAATTGTGTACCTCCAAGATTCAAAGATATACCAAACTGTTACTTAAAAAATAGCCTTCCTTGGAGTTCAGACTGGTCACTCATAAATCACAGCACAGAATAGAGAGAAAAGCCCCTGGCCCTCAAATGTTCACTGCCATGTTCAACTTTCCTCACTCTTGGACTCATTGGGATGCCTTGTGCTTGTAGTTGAGTACTTGTGTAGGTGATACCACCACCTCTCTTGGAAGCCCATTCCAGATCTTGGCCATCCTAATTGTAAAAATTTCTTCCTAATGTCTAACCTAAATCTACACTCCTCTAGTTTGCACCCATTATTTCTAGTTGCTTCCTGGGAAATATTCACCAAGTTTGAATCCTACCTCTCTTCTCTTGCTATGAATGTCTGAATCTGTCAAACTTGTTCCCAGCTGATCCAGGAGAAGGTAACTGCCACACTGGAGCATCAGAGCTGAGGATCATCCTTGTGGGGAAAACTGGAGCAGGAAAAAGCGCCACTGGAAACACCATCCTTGGTGAGACGGTGTTTAAATCCAGAGCCAGTCCAAAATCAGTCACTGTGACCTGTGCCATGGCCAGAGGCACCTGGAAAGGGAAGGAGGTTGTGGTTATTGATACTCCTGCCTTTTATGATACAACAGACCCTGACAGAAATCCTTCACAGGAGATCAGTCACTGCATCCAGCTCTCTTCCCCAGGCCCCCATGCTCTGGTGCTGGTAGTACAGTTGGGCCACTACTCTGAAGAGGACAAGAAGTCAGTGGAGAAAGTACAGGAGATATTTGGAGAAGCAGCCCTGAAGCACGCAATTGTCTTGTTCACTCGGAAAGAGGAATTGGCAGGTGACCCCTTGAGTGAATACATAGGAGCCTCAGGTAAAGCTGATCTTCAGCATCTCATTCAAGCGTGTGGGAATCGATACTGTGCTTTCAGCAACAAAGCAGCAGGAGAAGACCGGGATGCCCAGGTCAGTGAGCTTCTGGGCATGATAGAGAGACTGAAGCAGGAGCATGGAGGGCAAAGTTACAAGATTACGGAAGGAAAGGAATCAGGGGAGTCCTGTAGAGAAGTGAAGGAGGGACCGTACCATTTTGATGAAAACTGTGCAAACACAGGAGAAGAATCAAGGACTGGGTCAGAAGAATTCAAGACAGAAAGGACAAAGTTGGACGAGATCAATGAAGTGTTAGAAGGGGAGCTGGAAGATCAAAAAAGCACAATGACAGAGCCAGAGGAAAAAGGAAGAGGTTGTGATGAAGCCATGAAGAGAGTCAATGAAGAAGCTGTGGATGACGCTGGAAAAGTAAGCAAAGTTATTTTCACTCATGTCTCTTGATATAAGTCCAGGGCTCAAATTGTGCTGAATCTTTCTAGGGTGGGTCCTGGCAGGCTCCAGACTCTCCTGACTCACTGAAGTCAGAAGTAACTGTAAGTCTCAAAGTTGCTGACATTTCCTTGTCAATATGACAAAACATTTAGCCCAGGGATTCTTAAATGGGGTGCAGCTGAATTCAGAAAAGTTATTAGGGGTGCTTGGACTCTAAAAAGCACAAGAACCACTGTTTTGGCCAAGGAAATGTTTTTTATGAGTGAGGAAAGAGCCTTAGACAGTTTACTGAACAGCCCTCTTCTGAAGGGGGAGTTCTTAAATACCAGCTTGGTTAACAACTTTACTACTTTTTGAGTGAAGTGAGTGAAGGTGAGTTCTCGTGGTGCCCTGGCTGGGGAATGTCTCCCTCACAGCTCTTGTGGGGAGGGCAGGGCGTGCAAAGGACGGGGATTTTCCTCATATGATACCATCTTTTCCTCCAGCACCAACTCTTCCTTCAGGTAGTTAGAAACAGCTGTCTGTCCATCACCAGGAAGCTTGGTTCAGTCGATCCCCTGGCAGAGGGGTGCTGTAAGGAAGGAACTGAAATAGAATCCAGTTGTGGCTGGTCGGTTATTTTCAAACTTCTCATTTGAGGCACATCCCTTCTCTCTGCCTCTGCCTACCTCCCTGCCCGAGTGGAAAGGGCTCAGCTAGGCCACGGCTGGTAGAAGGGCTTGAGAGAGGAGGCAGGGACAATGCAGGGAGCAGGCTAGAGTTTGGTAAGGACAAGAGAAATGGAGGAGAGGGCTTGGGAGGCAGAACTTTCCTCTATGTGCCCCATGGCACAGCTCTGAACACTTCCCGTCCTCCTCTGTGATGGTTCTTCTCACATGCCCATCCCCAGGCTCCAGTACACACCGCTTAAGATACCCAGAAGCAAGGCTGTGTCCGGTTCAGTTTCACAAATGACAGCAGGGAAGGGTGCAGGAACACCCGGTCCCTCCGTTGTGTGCAGGGCATTGGTATTGCTTGAGCAATGTTACGTTACTCAGAGCTTGGGCTCAGCTGTGCACACCTCATTAAGTGTTGTTAGACAGCTACTCAGGGCAAGGATTGAGTTGGTTTGTTTTGTCTCCAGATGTGAGTACACTGAAAAGTGACTGCTTTGCATCTCACTGGCCTGCAGGCCGGTTTTGGTACAACTCCCCGTTGAGAAAGAATGCAGTCCCAAACCAAGGCAGTCAGCAGCAAAGCTCTCCACTCTCTGAATCACCCCATTACTATCTCAGCTTAGAACGACTGGGACATTTCCTCACCTAGATCTCAGCACAAGCTTTATTAAATTGACAGAGATGCCAGGAGGTCTGTCTTTTTTCTTAATGGGCAGCAGTTTGGGCAATCTGGTACTTGCATGGCTCAGGGAAAGGTTTCATTTTCTGCTACAATCATTTCAGTACGCACCAAGAGGTGTAAATACATTGAAGTGGGACCTGATAGAAGGGGAGGCAACTTTCTTCCTTGAGTTCCTTCTGAAACACCAAGCATGCATTTTTTTAAAATGGACGATTACAATATCATTTTTCTTCTTATTAATAGATATTATTTATTATCATTACAGATATGCCACCCATGTTTGCAGCCAAAAACAGATGTGCCAACTCTCCCAGGTAAGAAAGCAACACTTGAGCCTCTGGTCTGGGTGGGAAAGGGCAGAAAAAGACTTCCAGGAAACATAACTCCAACACTCATTCTAGTATTTGGGGGAGGGGTCTGTTTTATTGCTCTGGTGTTCCTTCTGCATTTAAATTGCTCTGTTGAATTCCTGATGGCTTGTTCCTAATCAGTTAAAAGCTACATACCTCACCTTTTCCTGGTCAGAAAAGAAATCTGGGAGTCAGCACAGACAGTTTGCAAAAAACATCAGCTCCGTGCTCAGCAGCGATCAAAAAGCGAGCACTATGTCATAGATTATTAAAAAGGGAATTGTAAACAATACTGAAAGTATTGTCATGTCCTTTTATAAATCCATGGTGTGTCTGCGCCTTGAATACTATGCCCAATTCTGTCACCAGACCTCAAAAATGATAGAGGAGATCTAGAGATGGTCCAGAGAATGACAACAAGGGGGATGGAAAGGCTTTCCTTTGAGGAGAAACTACAGAGGCCAGACCTGGTCAGTTTAGAAAAGAGAAGCTTGAGAAATAGGAACAGGATTTACAAAACACCAAATGGTGAAGAGGAAGGCAATAAGGCTTAATGTAGTATCTCTTTCAACACAAGAACTAGGGTTCACATCTACAAATGGCGCAACTGCACAGTGGGTACTGCACATTTATTTAGTACTTGTATAAGCAAGTACTAAATAAGTGTGCAGTAATCTGAGTTACCGTGCAGTAGCACCAGCAAGCATCTTTTAAGTGCTGCAATTACCAGTACTGTGCAGTAGCAGATTAGTGCTGTCCGTGCTGTGACGCACCCAGCAAATGGCAGTTCTGATGTTCTTAGATCATGCTCCAGAGGGAAGTTATTGCATTCTTTCCCTTCTTGTAACATCATACAGTTGAGACAGGGGACCCAACACAGGAATAATGATGAGAAATGTTGCAAAACAGTGACAATTTCTAGCACAACACAAACCCTAAGTTGTATTCACCTAATTTATTATCTGTGCAATGATGTTCTTGGTCTGTTAAACTCATTCCCAGCAGCCAAAGAGGAAGGCAGCCAGAACCACAAGGAATCAGCCTGGAGAATTGTCCTTGCTGGTAAAAGTGGAGTTGGGAAAAGTGCCACGGGAAACACCATCCTTGGGAGGAAAGAGTTTGAATCAAAGCTTGGGGCAAAATCAGTAACTTTGAAATGTGAGAAAGGAAGCATGCTGTGGAGTGGGCGTGAAGTTGTGATTATTGACACTGCCAACATTTTTGACCCAAATAACCCTGGGCCAGAAATTTTACGTGAATTTGGTTGTTGCTTCGCGCTCTCCCATCCAGGCCCCCACGCTCTGGTGCTGGTGACCCAGCTGGGCCGTTACACAGAACAAGACAAGGCAGCCATGGAGCAAGTAAAAGCAATCTTTGGCCGTGAGGCTCTGAAGTTCACAATTGTTTTATTCACTCGGAAAGAAGATTTAGGGGATGGCTCCCTGGCTGCATACGTGGAAAACACAGATAACCGAGAGCTCCGAACATTGATTAAAGCCTGCAAGAACCGATACTGTGCTTTCAACAACAAAGCAGCAGGACCAGAGCGGGAAACACAGGTCAAAGGGCTGATGAAACTGATTGAGGACATGGAGAAGGAGAATGGGGGCAAGTACTGCCCCTATAATCTGTCTGCCCTGGATACCACGTTGAATGAAGAGAGTGGAGTACAAATGAGAGACAGGAGGAAGTCTGAGGCAACTATTAGGCAACATGTTGGATGGAAGTTGTTTAGTAGGGCTGTGCAAGGCTTCAAATCCCACCTTGGATCTGGAGTCCCTTTAGATGCTTTGGCATCCAAATCGGCACTGCCGGATTGAAGTGGGATTCCACCAATGGTGTCCGGAGCAGATCAGGGGCATCCAAAGCACTTCGGATCCACTTCAGATGCTTCGGCCATTTTGGGGCAATTAGAAGAAGGAGGGGAGTGGGGGAGGGATGGAGAGTGGGAGGAGGGACGGGAGGGACAGCGGGGTGGGAGGAAGACTGAGGTCTGCAGGTAGCCAGGGAGAAGGATTTCTCTCTGGCTACCTTTCCATGGCAGCATGTGTGGGGTGGGAATAAAAACAAAAAGCATGAAAGCCTCTGTTTCCAGCCCATCTCTGCCTTTTGCAGCTCGTTTCCTGTCAGCGGCTGTGAGAGAGGAACACTGGGACTGAGACCTGCCTGCTCCTTTTTCACGTTATAAAGGACTGGTTAGGATCTAGCTTATCTTAGCTTAGTGATTCTATTCAATTATTAGTAGTATTACAATTAAATTTCTTTCTTTGAATTATTTTTTGGAAACTTTGCCAAAAGAAAGTTGTGTTTTCCCAGCCAGCGTAGCCTATCACTGTGCAGGGAGGCACAGATTGCTTGCACACATGCACACACACTGCCCCACCCACCCAGAATATAGAAAAAAAATCACAGTGGAAGAAGACAGACAGATATTTACAGAAGAACAAGACACAGGTAATAAATTGAAACACAGGAAGCCACACAAATAATTTGATTCACAGCACAAGACAGACACAGCTATTCAGTGGAGAACAAGACAGACCTATATAAAAAAGGACACACACACACACACACACACACACACACACACACACACACACACACACACACACACACACACCCACCCACCCCCCTTTTGCAGCACAGGAAAAATCAATATGAAGTGTGCTGGAAAGGAGGGGCCAGGTCTGCTGGCAGGGGAAGGAGAGGGGGTAGAAGGAGACCTAGAGCCGCAAGCCCCTCCTCCCGCCCACCATCCCAAACACAGACATTTCTTTTCCCGAGCACCCATGACATCAGTGCTGCCAGTGGAAGCCAGGCGGTGGGTGCAGTGTCTGCATCTGATGTCCCTGCACGTGCACCACCTCTGCTCCATCCAGAAGTGGGCACCAGCCGTGGAATCCCTGCTTCCTCCACCCCAATGTCAGCTCTCAGCGCAAGCCTCCCACTGCCAGAGGAGGATCTGGAGCTGGAACCAGGGATGCTGAGTGCGCTGGTTCAGGCAATTCTGGGGACTGAGGGAGAATCAGAGTTTGTGCTGTATACCCCTCAAGTTTCCCTTAGACCCAGGTCTCCTCTGGAAAGCAGCATCTCGGAGGAGGCTGAGGTTTTGGAGGCAAGTGGCTCAACTGAGACAGCTCCTCCTGCTGTTCAGCCTCAGCCTGCTGAGAAGGTGGAAAAGGCAGGATCCTCACCCTCAACATAGAAGCAGGGGACTAGTGTAGTGTGGGATCATTTTGAGGTGGCAGATGAGCCCAGGTTTGCCAGCACTGCTGAAAGCACATGAGTCGTGACAAGGACTTGTGACACTTCTCCACTATGGCCGTGCTGCTGTATCTGAGGAGGCAGCACCTCCTTCCCCTTCTTCCTGCTCAGCCTGGCACCAGTGCGAGTGTGCCAAAAGGGAAGCCCCCCACTTGCTCCAAATCTCTCGTACCCCCAAAGCAGAGGCAGGCCACCCTGGACCATTGGGGAAAGTGGACAGAACGTG